>JBAWJQ010002821.1:0-414336 GCA_037783105.1 Bactrocera zonata | reverse complement strand
GTATATATTTATGTATGTATTCATTGATGTATCTATGTGTGACACCTCAGCTCACTATCTAACTTTAATCTCTGCTGAAATTGCTACGTCTGCCAGCCATATGCAACCGAATATAGATATATACACATATATCTACTTATGAACAGCTAAAACGAAGCCAACAAGCGCAACGGCAACAATTTTTGCCAACAACAAATGACACTTGGTAACGATTGTCGTTGCCGTGGCTTGCCATATATACAAGCTGAGCAATCAACGCCAATAATGCCGCCAGTCAATACGGTTATGACCGCAAATTATGCTTGTAGATGCGCTCTAATATACATACACATACATAGATGGCAACATTGTCGCCCATCATTTGCAAATCAACTGTCAAAGCGGCTGCAGCATGCTTGAATGAATATCTGAATATATGATAACTGTACGTATGACATCTGAATAAACGCTAGGCATGTAGGTTTGTAGCTAACAGATCAACTGAAAAGTCCTCGGCCTACCTTAGTAAACGACATTTTGTTTTGGCAAAATTCCTTTGTTTTCTATTCAACATGTCTGTAGTTTCTTTGAAAGGTATATATACATACATATGTAGTCGATTATAGCGATTCTTCAAGTTTTCGAAATAATTTTTGTTGTACGATTTATACTTTGCTTCAAAATAGGCCTCAGTTTCGGCTATCACCTCTACAATCAATGAAAATTGCGTTCCAGCGAGCGTTCTTTTGAGAACTGAGAATAGAAAATAGTTGCTAGAAACCAGATCTAGAGAACACGCTGGATGCGGAAGTTAAGCGAGTCGCAATTCATTGATTTTTGCTGTCGTTTTCACTGAATTGATGAAATCGAACTTTCTTTTTCTTCACATAAAAACAAACATACACCTTAACCTTGCCAGCCGCCTTTTTCGTTTTTCCACACTTTAGAGTGTGTTCATCGTGTTCAGTACACGCGGATGACTGTTGATTGAACTTCAGACTAAAATAATGGCGTCATGATTCATATATTTTCACATATCGACAGAAAAACTCGGCTTTATTACACTGGAATATCTCCAAACACTGCTCCGAATCATCAACTTGGCGTTGTTTCAAGTCAAAGTGAACTCGCACGGCACCCACTTTGCAGAGAGCTCTCTGATACCCAGATATTCGTGAATGTTATGATGGACACGTTCATTTGATGACTTAAGAGTGGCAGCTATCTCGAACAACTTCACTTTATGGACATCCAAAATTATTTTGTTGACCTTTTTGATGCTTTCGTCGATAACAACCTCTTTAGGACATCCACTGCCAGCATCGTCTTCGGTGCTCATTTCACCACGTCTAAACTAAGCTTAACAATCGTTGATTTTTGATTTTCCTAAATATCCTATGGATTTAATTAAAGTAGCGCCATCTGCGTGCCAGGCCGGGAACTTTTCAATTGACCTTGTATGTATTACATATAAACAATCATTTCGCCTTTCCCTCTAGATCTGCGTGCAATTATGGCTTTATTAGAAATTTTTTAACATATAAAATGGCAATATGCAATGTCATATCTGCAACCGCAGCTAACTTCATGCCACACATATTACTTTGATTAACCCAATAATGGAGGCGTATAAGCACACCGTTAGTTTATAAATTGTGCTTATGAAAGTGTTTCTGTGGCTCATTCTCGAGTAGGGAAAGTAAATTTGACAGCGAAAGTGCATGCTGATTGGAGATATTGAAATAGACACCGCTGAAGGAATGCTTTCTCAACCAAAACTGGTTTAAGAAAGGCTGCACTCTACTTAAGACATGTTTTGGTCTATCAGAAATAACTTAAAGATGACATGAAGACAGAATTTTTCACGGCTCTGTAGCTGGAAAGGTAACTAGTGTGCATGTCTGAAGACGCACCTGAGTCTTCAGGATACTTTTTTTGAAACCATTGGTACCATCTTAAAGTGAACGCTCTTTTTGTCTATCTGAAATCATACAAATATCACGTAAACACAGAATTTTTCACTGTCGACTCGATAAGATTAAGTTAAATGGTCGATCCAATTGTCTCGTTGTTCGTCGAAAGTGTCACATGTGTTTCAACTTCAGCCTTTGAAAGACTGGACAATGGGGGAGTAATCGCCCCAATCAACTTCCACCACACAAATTTTTCCTCCCTGCAGCATGAATGCCTTTTAGACTATGACCAGTAAGAACTCCTACGAATGCGGCAAGATGAACTTTGCTAAGAGCAATCAGTTTAGTAGATCTCCTACGTTCTACTCTAGGCCAAAAGGAAATGGCAGTTGCCTACTATCTACGAGCTCGTCTAATGTCTGCTAAGCGCACGCAAATTCCATAGGTCAAATGCTAGAATGAAAGCTTATAACGGAGACTCAACTCGTTCTCACTCCGATGTTAGCAGGCTAAGTGTGCCCCTATAGCTAGCTCAACTTCACTGAAAGATACTACACTGCGGAGTAGTCCGTCTTCGGCCTGGAAAACGCTGTAATGGTCCAGTCGAAGTGATAGAAAGTTCCGACAATGTACTCCTTCACTAACCATTCCCTCATACTTAAACCCAGGCATAAATAAGCTCTCTGCCCCTCTCCTCTAACGGCTGGTACTCGCCCACAACTCACTTGAAGGTATTTAGGCAAAGAAAACCAGCCAGAATTTGGTTTGGCATTTCCGTGATCCAAAAGATCCGATATGAAGGTTAAGTTTAGTACAAAAGTTTTCAACAGGTTCAAATCTTAGCCGGGGAATTTTTTAGGATGCAGTTTGGTAAGAAAAATCTTCAAAAGTTTTCTACGGACTCAAAGCTAAGCCGGAGAGTTCTCAATAGAATTGTTTAGTAAGATAAAACCGAGTCCAGAAAAAAAATGGTTTGGTGTGGTTCGTGAACCGGTGGAATCATCAGGCCATATTTCTTAAAAAATTATGTCGGTGAGAACGTAACCACCAATGACGATCGTTATCGCGCCATGATAACCGGCTATTTGATGCCTGAAATTGAAGCCCATGATCTCGGCGACATTTGGTTTCAACAAGACGATGCAACCTTCCACACAACGCTTCAATCAATGTACTTATTGAGATAACACTTCAGTAAGCAGACAATTTAACGTTTTGAGCCGGTCGATTAACCACTAAGATCGTGTGACATCACACTGTCAAACTTTTTCCTGTGAGAATATATGAAGTCTAAAGTCTATGCGGACAATCCCGCTCCGATTCAGGCCTTGGAGCAAAGCGTGTCATTCGCCAGTTACTAGTCGAAATGCTCGAACTAGTCATCGAAAATTGGACTCAACAGATGGACCATCTGAGACGTACCCGCTGCCAACATTTAAAAAAGATAATCTTCAAAAAATAAATGCCAAAGAATATTCTTTTGAATGATAATAAACAATCCTCAATAAATTTGAAGTTTCTGGGATTTTTCTTTAAAAAAGTAGGGAATCTTGAAACAGATCACGCTTTAGTTGGAGTTAAGCTGGTTGTCCAAGGCTTCCCAAGAGTTATGGAATAGATTGGTACGAGACTAACCAACTGTGAGCTCAGAACCAAACATTTTCTATTTGACACACTTCTTTTCAGATCACTAACTTCTAAAACTAAACTTCAACTTCAGCCCTTCAGCGCATATTTTAAACAAGATTTAGATGCTTGTATATTACTTTTCGCATAACTCAATGTAATCTTAATGGACATCTAGAAGTTAAGCTGCACCGTAAGAAATACCGACTCCGCGTGCGAGTTGCATAGGTGAGCGCAGTCACAAAGCGGAAGCGTGCACAAGAAGCACTCAAGTGCACACACGCACACATACACACCCACTTACCGTTATTGCGCCGGCATAGAGTTGTAAGACAACTTGCCATATATCTGCGGATATTTGTAACCCTATCAATTGCAGCTGAACACACACGCACGCACACTCACACAGCTCGTGTAGACCGCTGAAACATAAATTTCTGTGAAAAGAAGAAATATATTGCAGCCACGCCTTAACCATTTCGAAATGTAAAAAGCGCCACAGCGCCGCAGCGAATAAAAAATTGAAACGTATGGTCCGATGGCTGACTTTATCAGCGAACGTGCAGTAAACGCCGGCGCGCTCGTCGATGTGCGGCTGCTGGGCTCTCTACTCTCCACTACACACACGAGTGCTATAAAGTAGAAATAAGCAAAATCCATAAAGTAAGTTATGAGCGTGCGATAACCCGGCGAGTGATCCTTGTTTAAGGCAAAAATAGCATAACTACACGCCGAGGGCGGTACGGAAGCGGAACCGATGAGCAGCTGCTGCACCCCGGCAAGGGCACTACTATGCATGATGTGGAGCATATCCACACACACACACACACACAAACAAGTGGTGTGAGCATATTTTACACGACGCACATAAAACTCTATTACAGGAAGTGCGAGCATGTGCGGACGGACGACGGATGTCGAAGGACATTGCGGCGCAAAGCATGCTTTTACTCCGCACAGCAGTAGTTATGAGTGCGAGACGAGGAGCAAAAGGAACGCCAGCAAGCAGCATCAAGTGCAAATCAATAAACGAAAAAAGCAGCGAAAGAAGGCTGAGTGCCTACCTCGCAGGATGTGAATAAACGAGCGAACGAATGAATGAGATTCGTGTGTGTATATTTGTATGCGCTGAGCGGCCGGCTGACTGGCGCAATGAGCCAATGAATCGCATAAGAAAATCATACGAAAATCGGCGATTGTGCGAAATTGCTGCTGCGAAAATGACGGCGGCAAAGGAAACCCAAAAAGAAAATACGAAAAATCGCAAGAAAAACTTAAATTGCAAATAAGTGGCAGGAGTGTGTGTGTGTGAGGCAATGAATGCGGGTCGTAGGTGCAGCAGTCAAGCAAGTGTAAGCGAAAAACGAAAAGTTAAATGAGAATTGATGAGAATGAGCATGCGAATGTGACTGTGACTGTGACTGTGGCGAAAAAGGCCCTGTGGAATCGCATATAAGGCACACGGGTAGAGGCGCTTGACTAGAAGCAGGCAGTGCATAACGCCGGCAAGTAAGCACAAGGCAGTCGTTGGTTTGATCTGCTATTGGTTATGGTTCAACATGCGCGTTGGGCGATTGAGTGGCGTTGCTTGCTGAGCGAGTGTACTTCACGTTATGTTACAGTTAAAGCGTATTTTTTTTTGCTGCTGTAAGGAATTGTTGTTGTTTTTTGGTTAAGCTATAATTTTATTTGGCAAACGTGCGCTGAATTACCGCAACAAATCGTATCGCAAATCGACAATTGCACATAACTGTTCAAAGAGCTGACGCTTTATGCGCGCCACACACGTGCACGCAATGCTACATATCAGTATATCAGTTATAGTGGTAATTAAGGGGTTTTGTGGTTGCAGAGATAAGGTACATTGCTAAAGGAAATAAATTCTTGAGCGCTTTACTAGTTCAGTTTTTAAGATTCTGGTCTGAAAGTTTGCACGTGTCCCTTACTCTTCAAGAGGCTGATAATTTGTCGAAATCGCTGGCATCGGAATACTATAGCATATAGCTGTCATACAAACTGATCTTTAAAAACAACTTCTTGTATGGAAAACTTCTTTATTTGACAAGATATCTTCATCACATTTGGCATGAAGTATGCTCCAAGATTACTGTATAATCTCAGTAGAAATCGTTAATATCGAAGCACTCTAGCATATAGCTGACATACAAACTGAACTCTCAAAAACCAGTTTTCATGCAAGAAACCTCTTATTTGACAAGATATCTTTACTTAACTTGGCATGAAGTATTATCCAAGCTAACAATACAATCAGAGAAGAAATTGTTATTATCGGATAACCATAGCGTATAGCTGCCATACAAACAGAACTTTCAAAAACAAGTTTTTGTATGGAAAACTTTTTTATTTGACATGATATATTCACACAATTTGGCATGGATAATTCTCTAATACCACAATATAACTACAGAAGAAATTATTACTATCGGGTCACTATAACATATAGCTGTCATACAAAGTGAGCTTTCGAAAACAAGTTTTTTTATGGAAAACTTTTTTATTTGACAAGATATCTACACACAATTTGGTATGGAGCATTCACTTAGATCACAATATAATCTCCAAAGAAATTGTTAAGATCGGACCACTAAGGCATATTGCTGCCATACAAACTGACCGATCAAAAGCACGTTTTTTGTAAGAAAACTTGAACCTGTGAAAGATAGTATAGCTTCGGTGCAGCCGAAGTTAACATTTTTTCTTGTTTTGTGTTGTTTTTGTAAAAATCTTTCACTAGACTAACGCTCAAACAGGATTAGAAGCGGCATATGGAGGTGTATCTTTCAAAACAAAAAAAGGATCGGTTTTAGACTGAGTACCATTTATACTTTATCTCGAAACCCAGAATCTTCTAAAACACACATATCCGTGCATAAATTTATATCCACCCAACCAAGTGTGCAGGCGAATCGCTACTTTACGCATGAACAGCCAGCCTTAGTTATAAGCACACGAAGCCTCTATGTAAGCCTAGGCATTAAGCCTTGCTTGCCTGCCACACTTGCCTAACTCCTACTTCTTCTCCTCACCGCTCGCCACTCCGTATGCCACCGAAGAGCTATCATCTCTACACTCCCTACAAATCATAAGTTTACTACTTCCACTTTGACTTTCTCTATTATCCTTGCACTACATAGAAAACGCCGAGGAAATGCTTTGCCTTCACATTTCTTTCGTTAACATATTTTTTTTATTCGTTACACATCCCTACGAAATACGCGAAAATGTGTTAGGCCACAGTTCGCCATATTTTCCACATTATTTTGCCAACTCGCTGCCTCAACTCGCTTAACACGCGCCATATCCTGCGCGCACAAAACAAAACCGAAAAAAATTTGGAAATTTTTATAGCAAAAGCTTTTGGGTTGGCTGTTGCGCACGCGAGATAAATGTTGTCCCGTTAAATACTTTATTTATGATATTTCATAAAATTATTGGCGGGTATGGCTGCAAAGTGTATGCCAACAACAACACCCACAACCAGTTTTATCATATTGGTTTTCGCGAAATTTATTTGCTCCCCCCAATATTTTCCACCTAAATGGCTGCGGGTTACGCCTCACTGTGTGCAAACTGATACTGTTTTATGAGCGCGCCAACCATTTTTACAGCTTAAAGTTTAAATTGATACAAAGAGCTTTAAATTAAGCTAAAAGTTAGTGCGCAAAAATGGTGGTAATAGTTAAAATGGGTTGAAAACTTTTACTACATGGCTGAAGAGTATGTTGTCTCGTTATGATTTAACTTATGTAGTCGAGATAGCGGTAGTCGTCAGAAAGGCAGAACTCGTACCTTGGACCCCATAAGTAAAGAAAAAAGGCTAGAATCCCTACCTGGGCAATGGTGGCGGATATACTTATGTAAATGTAATCTGCATTACACAAATCATTCCTCAATATGATTGTTCTTCTATACCGGTATTTAAACCATTATCGGAGAGCAACAAAAAGACAAATATCTAGAATTAAATAGACAATTTATTTAACTTCAAATATTTTAACTATACACTTTTTAAGATAAATTTTCAAGCTCCCTTGTGCAGCAATGAGTTCAAGTAAAAACCATATGTAAGAATTTACAAAAACCTGTTGAGAATTACAAAATTATTATATCGGTGAACGAAACACAAATTGCTGAGGCTAAAATAACGATATATTGAATTTTATTTTTTAAAAAGTGGCAGTGCAAATTGTGTTCAATTCCTCTCATCCCTCTACTTCAAAGAGCTTAACTGAAGGAAGTATCGAACTTTTTATACCTCTAAGTATATACGGCAACCAGTACATAGTTTTTGAGTTAACGATCTAAAATTGTGTATCCGTCGCTCCCTTTAATCTCCAAAGAAATTACTATTATTCAGATCGGAGCACTATAACTCTATATCTATTTCAACAACCATTCGTTGTCAAAAAAGTCTTGCGGTATTTTAGCTAGTTGGCGCTGAAAGCGCGTAGTTCTAGTTTTATTCGTCGCATCGGGTCATGTTATACCTTTTTGGAAAGCTCATTTCACCCGCTAACACGTGTTTGATTGATTGTCGTTCCTTTTAAGTCGTTCGTGAGTTATAGCGTCGCAGACATGGAGCAAAATAAAGAGAAAATGCGGCATATTTTACAGTACTACTACGATAAAGGCAAAAATGCATCTCAAGCCGCCAACAAAATTTGTGCAGTTTATGAACCCGATACAGTTTCCATTTCCACCGCACAACAATGGTTTCAACGTTTTCGTTCTGGTGTAGAGGTGGTCGAAGATGCGCCACGTTCCGGAAGGCCTGTCGTCGAAAATTGCGATAAAATCGCTGAATTGGTCGAAAGAGACCGGCAAAGTAGTCATCAAACCGTTATAAGCCATTTGAAGAAGCTTGGAGTCACTAAGAAGCTCGATGTGTGGGTGCCACACGAATTGATTCAATAAAAATACCGCAAGACTTTTTTGACAACCCATTATATATAATAATACAAATATAAATTTATGTAAAAATTTCAAATAATTTGGTTATAAACTCACCCTTTTCAAACTCTTGGCATTTTACACCGCTCGCTATTTTTTATAACAACACTATCACACTTGCTACCCGACACACGCGACGTACTTTCATACATGCACTCGTACTACACACACTCACGAAACCGAACCCGAACATGCACTTAAGGAATTTACACAATATACTAAACACTCGAAATTTCGAGGAATTTAATGCACTACGACTTTCACGACACTTTTTTTTTTTTTGGCATTAATTAACGATTTTAACATTAAATTAAACAAAAACACAAATTAACACTTTAAACAAATACTTTTCACTAATTTTAACAAATCTTCCCAACATCAGTAAAGAATTACGTCTACTCACTCTCATTACCACTTGTAAATACATATTTTACTGTTACATTGCATTCCTCAATTGGAATAATCCAGCTGATTCCCTCTTAATTTCTCCTTCCACGATTCTAGAACAAAAAATCGAAATTAGAAACTCTTCTAAAATCTCTCAGGAGTCTTGTTTATCTATTATGTATTACATTCATAATATTTTGAAGTTCTATTTCGAACATAAAAAAATTTGCAACAACAATGCAAACAATCATAGCGCCACTGATTATCATTTGTCTAATGATGAGAACGCAGTTATTTGCTCTGCTGAGAGCGCAGTTTTGTCACGCATAGGATAGTATGAGTGTGTGTAAGCGAGCCCTTTGCGCAGCATTGATATGCAGGTGTAACACAGTAAAATGTAAGAGCACATTACTAATGAAGAGATGAAGAAATTTGAAAGCGAAAATGAACTTATGTAAACGCAAGGATGCTGGAAGTGTTGATGAGAGGGCGCACTCATCCTAGCGTCTTGGGTTGGCTTGGGAAGTGTTAAGAGATCTCTTAAATAAAAATAAATAAATAAATAAAATAAAAAAGAGAAATAAACTAAAAAAGGGTAAATATGTACATATGTAGTATGTTGTGTAAATATATGTATGTATGTTTGTAATAGTTTAAAATAAATAAATAAGAAAAAATTAAGAAAAATAATAATATATAAAATATAAATAAATATAAAATAAATATAAATATAAATAAATATATATAAATATATATAAAATAAAATATAATAATATATAAAAATATAATATGGAAATAACATTGAAAATACAAGGCAGAAAATAACAAAAAATTTACGACAAAAAATTATAATTAAAAATATAAAAAATAGTTAAAAAAAAAAATTAAAAAAGAAATATTAAAAATTAAAAAAAGTTAAAAAATTAAAATTAATAATTCTAAATTAAATATTAATAAAAAATTTATTAATTAAACAATTTTTAGAAAAATAAAAATAATTATGCGGAATATATGGGAGTAGAGTATTATCGACCCATTTTTATTTGTTAACTATTATCATGCCACTTATTACAAAAAAAAAGTTCCTTGGGTTTTTTCACTAAAGTACCCCACATACAACCAATTATATAGAGTAAAGTCAGCGGAATGTTCGAAAATGCTGATATTTGTTATATAGGCATTACTTTTCAATTTCTTCCTGATTTGTATACTGGAAAGTGAAAACTTTTAGTAGTTTTTAACAGCACCGTTATATGGGGAGTGGGCGGGCTTATTCCATTTTCACATTGTCGGTAGAATTTCTTATATATTCTTATTAGATTTAGGCTCAGAAAATTTGAGTCAGGGTTGTAGCTTAAGTGTTTTGGGAGATATGCATATTAAACTTAATAGAGAGCGTGGCCACGCCCACTTTTTCAACCGTTTTCGCCCACAGGTTCCCATTGCTACTCTTATCTCCTGTGTCAAACTAAAGTTTTATAACTTAATTTAGTGCTTAGTTATTGCACTTTATAGGTTTGCGGTTAATGGCATATTGTGGGCGTGGCAGTAATCCGATTATCCATCTACGAACACGTTTTTTTTTTTTTGATACTAGAAAACCCGCTTACAAATTTTCATAAAGATTTCTCAATTTTTACTCAAGTTACAGCTTGCACGGGCGGTCGGATGGACGGACGGACAGACAGACAGTCACTCTGAGATCAATATTTCTCGTCATCCATATATATGTACATATGTATATAACCCCATATCTACTATCTTGCTTAGTTTTAGGTGTCTCACTGCCTCTTGTTAAAATCCCTTTTATCAATTCTTTCAATCATTGTGGCCACTTGTGCAATATAATTTCTTTACAGCAATATAAATTATTTATGGCACCCCTTTGGTAGCCTTATCAGGTTTATGTAATCTGACCGTGCCGTGTTCAAATCAAAATACGATCATAAAACCAATTTATCTATACCTTAAGCGCTTCACATAAGCAAGCCTCTTAACTTTCTGACGGCCGCACGCAATAAAATAATAAAACAATATATTTATAAATAGATATAAATAATGCATATAACACCATAATTATAACTGCACTCTATGGGCCGCGGTACGTACGTGGAATAAATTGGTGGCGTGAAAAAAACTGCACCTAAGGCCAAACCTGTAAATGGCGAGCTCCGACAAATGCATATTTACAGCCAAACAAATAAAAAACAACAATAAATATGCAACTTATATGAAAATTGGCTAAAAATAAGCACAACAACACAGCTGTGCGGGTGTGTGTGTGCGCTTAAATGAGCGTTACGCTGACGTCAATGCGGCCCACGAACAAAAAGCGGACTCCTCACCTGAAGGCGGGGTGAAAAAGCGATTTTCTTTTTATGGAAAATTAAGTGTATTAGCAGTTGTATGTGTGTGTGTGTGTCACTTGCTTGCAAAACAAAGTTGCAAAAACAACAAACGAGCGCTTTGAATTGCATTCATAACAGTTATTAAAACAAATATGCACAATGTGTGTAATTTATATTAAAAGTCTTGAACTTAATTGCCGTGAAAAACGAGTGTCTATTAATAATTAGCCACAGCGTTACAACAACGAAAAAAACAACAGTTTTAAATGCAATTAATTGAGCATTTATCAAAACACTTTTCATATGGATATATATATTGATATATTATATATACATATATTTACGCCTTAGCGGTTCTAGTGCTACCTGCTGGAGTAGTGAGCATGGAGTCGCTCTTTAGACAGCCTGTCGACAGCGGCACATTATACTTAAGCGTATACTAAGAAATTGTTGCCTAGTGGTCAGTTGGCGCACGAAACTGTCGCGCATGCGCGTCTAGTACTGGTTTTTGCAAAGGCTTACACACAAATTCATATGTTGTATATACCCTAAATAGGTTTTATTGAGTTTGCCACAAAGTTTGGCATACGTGGAAGCATAAATAATGTAAATAGTTAAGTAAATTAACAGCTTGATGAGCTCAGTCGATTTAGCCATAACCGCTGTCCGCCCATCAGAAAAACCCAGGCTAGTCTTGAGATATCGTTACCAAATTTTTCGTACGTTCTTTTCTACCTAAAGAGCTGATTATTTGTTGGAATTGCCATTATCGGATCACTATAGCATATAGCTGCCATATGAACTGAACGATCAGAATCAAGTTCTTGTATGGAAAACATTTTTATTTGTTTAGATATCTGCACGAAATTTCGCACGGACTAATACTTGAGGTATTGCTATAATCTCCGAAAAAATTGTTCAGATCGGATCACTATAGCATATAGCTGCCATACAAACTGACCGATCAGAATCAAGTTCTTGTATGGAAAACTTTTTTATTCATCGAGATATCTACACGAAATTTAGCATAGATTATTAGCCAAGACAATGACATAATATGTGAAGAAATTTTTAAGATCCATCAGAATCAATTTCTTGTATGGAAAACATTTTTATTTGATGAGATATATGCACGAAATTCGGCACTGACCATTTCTTAAAGCAACACTATAATCTCCAAATATATTGTCCGGATCAGACAACTATAGCATATAGCTGCCATACAAACTGAATGATCAAAATCAAGCTAAAAATCTTTTTATATAATTTTATGCTCTAAAAAATTATAAGAAATAAAGCCTTGATGGGTATTTTAGCTTCCGTTCAGTCTAAGTTTACTTTTTCATTGTTTTTTTTTTATATTTTTTTATTTATTTTTGTTATTTTTTTTTATTTTTTTATTATTATTATTTTTTTTTTTCTTATTTTTTTTTAATTTTTGTTATTATTTTTTTGTTAATATTTTTGTATCCTTATATTTTTTCCCCGCCACTCATCTTCATAACCACTCCAACTCTCACACACACTTGTAAAATAATTATGCTATCAAACAATTTAAATGTCAGCCATCAGCGCTTAGCGCTGTCAGCGTGTCATAATTGCACACGGCCCATCTGTCATGTCATTTCAAGTGATTAAACAAAATTACAAATACATTTGTTACAATCACAATGCCAATTTGTATTTGCTTGGATGTGTGTATGTACATACATATTCGTGTTTTTCTACACTAAACTAAATGATATAAGAAGAGGTTTTACAATTTGTATACACTTCATCTTACAAAATGGTATAATAGATGGTTTTGGTGCTTTTGAGAGGTGAAGAAGAGTGAGCGAAATCAACGATATGCGAAACTTGAAGAAGAAGGGAAAAATAGTGACGAATATCGCACTCTGAAGAGCCGTTTAAAAAGCCTTCAGAAGTAATAGATTTTCGAAAAATAGTTTTTTAATCTGAGGGAAATTTACTATCAATATATCAGGCGTGAAGTTTAGTTCGGCGATACTCTTAAATTGTTTCAAATTATATTTTTGCGATGACATCAATAAAACCCGTTTTTGGATCCTCTTACATCGTTTTCTGAAGAAGATCGCGCTGGCCTTTCTACTTTGATATCAAGAAAAGATCCTTATATTTCCTATATATGACCAAATCGTCTCGGTAGCCCAAGCTGGTGATCTCCAGAGCTCCCCTTGGACCGTTTACCGTCAAAGAATATACTGATATTTCTACTTTATAATTGCAAGAGATGGTTTTATTTCCATATTTCTATTATATATGTACATGTCTTATAAGGCCACATGAACTGATTTACATGGTCCCAGTAGTTCCAACCAATAATCTCTAGAGCTCTGTTTAAATCCTTCTCTGTAAAAGATCGTGCTTCTACTTTGTAATTGAAACAGACCCTTCAATTCGGTAGTTCCAACTAGTGATTTCCAAATACCTTTTTCGATCATTTTCTGTAATAGATCGTGTTAATCTTTCTAATAAAAATTCTCATTTATCATACATATATCCTATAAAAGATCAAAGTTCCAACTAATGATTTTCAGTGATCCTTTTGGATCGTTTTCTCTAAAGCTCGTCCCGATATTACTACTTATAAGGCCACCTGATGGCTCGGTAGCCTCAAGTAGTGATCTCCGGAGTTTGTCTTGAATCGTTTTCAGTAATAGATCGTGCTAATCTTTTTTATTTATAATTATACAAGATTCTCATATTTCCTACACATGTCTTACAAGACCACTCTTACAAGACAAGTTTAGAACATCCCGGAGGAAAAGTCGGAGAGTCAATAAAATATATATACAAATGATCATCATGATGAGCCGAATCGATTTATCCATGTCCGTCTGTCTGGCTGTATATACGCGAACTAGTCCTTCAGTATTTGAGATATTCTTCGAACCACCGTTATTAGACTATTATAACACTTAACTGTCGTACAAACTGAAAGATCGGAGTCGAGTCCTACTATGAAAGGCTTTTGTGTTTGACGAGCTGTCTTCACAAAATTTTGTAAGTATTATTGTCGAAATAAATGGTACAACTTTCAAAGAAATAATTGTGATCGGACAAGTATAGCCTATAGCTGCCATACAAACTGCATGATCGGAATCAAGACCTTGTGGGAAAAACTTTTGTATTTGAGGAGATATCTTCACGAAATTTGGCAGGTATTATTATCTAAGACAATGGAGCAATATCGGAAAAAACTGTTCTGATCCGACAGATATAGCCTATAGCTGTCATACAAACTGCATGATCGGAATCAAGACTTTGTATGAAAAACTTTTGTATTTGAGGAGTTATCTTCACGAAATTTGGCAGGTATTATTATCTAAGACAATGGAGCAATATCCGAAAAAATTGTTCTGATCGGACAGATATAGGGTATAGCTGCCATACAAACTGCATGATCGGCATGAAGACCTTGTAGGAAAAACTTTTGTATTTGAGGAGATTTCTTCACGAAATTTGGGAAGTCTTATTGTCGTAGGCAATGGTATGAACTCAGAAGAAATAACTTTAATCAAACAGATATAGCATATACATAGCTACCCTCCAAACTGAACGATAGGATTCAAAAACTTGTATGGAAAAGTTTCGTAGTTGATGAGCTAACGCCACGAAACTTGGCAAGTATTATTGCCCAATCCAAGGGTACAATCTCCGTCGAAATTATTCAGATGGAGTCACTATAGCACATAGCTGCCATACTAACCAACCGCCTAAAATCAGGAAGTAAGGCATATCTGGTATTTGTTAAGGGTATTATAGCTTCGATTAACATTTGTTCTCGTTTTTTATTTCTTCGGATTTCCAATATTGCCTGCTTTCGCACGCCATCCTACTAAATCGCACGTAGGCGTCTTTATTTCACTTATCGTCAATTACAAATTACAAATCGTGTCATTATTTTCTTTATTGCTATCAACTGCCATATTTTTTGCTTGATTTTTTCTTCCAACGTTGACGTTATCATAGCACAGTTTGCTGTTGTTGCCACATTAGTTGTTGTAATTTATTTTTTTTTTTGGTTTTGTGGAATGTATAAATTTTACAATTATTAATGTGCAATTATTGTGATTAATTCGTCTATTTAGCATTTGACAGCGTGCGGGAATTTATAATCATTTATTATAACACACACAGCGATAAATATATGTATGTACATACATATACCTATAAATAAGCACATACAATATAAATCAAATTATATAATTAATCTTCATGCTATTATACATACATATGTATATGTGTGTATGTTCGTTTTAGTTTACAACGCAGCCAGGCTCTTACTAAACGCACTTTCACCCACCCCCGACGCCACCGCTGTCATTATTTGAATTAATATTTCACTCAAATTCCAATTTTAAACACTACAACCACACTTAATTCCGCCTTGATAGCTCTTTCATTGCTTACCCCTCACATAGCCTCAATTTCGTGTCCACATATCACATATGTATGTATGTATATACATGTGTATGTAAGTGCATGTGTTTGCCCACAAAATTTATAACAAACAATGTAATTAACTAATATTAATGGTTATCTAACAACAAACATTTTATTATGCTAAAATTTTCAGCATTCTAATTAAGTCATTCACACAAATTTTATGTATTTTCATGAACTCCTAAAAGCTGTGGATTAACATATGCAAGTACAGGGTGTGCCAATAGCTGGTAAGCTAAAAAATTTAGATAGATGTGGAGCAGATGTTAGTATTGACGCACTGAAATAAACGAGTAGCAAACGAACACGCACTAAGGTATCGAAATGAGCTATATATGTATGTATAAGTCTCTGGTTAGTAGTGAGGCGCACTGAAATATCAAAAGGAGCTCTATATGTATAAGTATACTATTGGATGGTTAAGAGTGATTAAAAAGCGACCTCAAATATTAAAAAAAAACTTAATTTTGTCTAGCTCAAGGACTGTACTATTGTGAATATGTACTTAAAACATCTTAGAAGTTGAAGAGTAAAGGAAATTTCTCACTTGAGACCTTGATTGTTTCGGCTAAATTTTTAATCGAAAGTAACCGCGCTTGTAAAATCAGTAGTAGTTTCTTTCTCTTGTCTCCAATCAGCCGACTTTTTTTCAATTTTCAAATAGTTATAAGGTTGAGATCAGTACTCCAGTGAACATATGTATATCTAATCTGCGCCTGATAATTTCTAAGAACAATTTCATTTATAAGCGTATTACAAGGGTTGTCAATACGGCTTTAGACCCGGCAGATCAACTTTAGGTGCTATACAATGCGTCATTGAAAGTGTAGAAGCCGCACAACGTTGATGGCATAAACACAAAGGCTGCCGACTTTAGATGTCCGAAACTCAACACAAAGATCCATTCTAGAGGAACTTGTGGAACATAATCTACGATGCTATCCTAAAACTCGAAATGTCAGACGAATCATACTTAATTGAGTATGCGAAACGCATTGCAGCAGTAATTACAGCACAAGACATAGAAGAAAAGCGAGGAAAACTTAGTCAGC
This sequence comes from Bactrocera zonata, assembly GCA_037783105.1. Taxonomy (NCBI): domain Eukaryota; kingdom Metazoa; phylum Arthropoda; class Insecta; order Diptera; family Tephritidae; genus Bactrocera; species Bactrocera zonata. The sequence goes on along the minus strand of JBAWJQ010002821.1, from coordinate 397,593 downwards.
TTATGATACGAACGCAAGCATGGCTCGACTCACACAATCTCCAGCTCGCTACGGAAAGAAAACAGAGCTACTACTGCTAACAAATAAGCATATACTGCTCCAAATAAGTATGCAAACGACTACGGATACTTTTAGGACACAAAAAGCAGTAAACAACCTAGACGTAAGACTGGACTCCAGACTAACCTTCTGGGTACAAATCCAGCACGCCACAGAAAAGCCAGCGAAAATCATCTCCCAACTTAACAGACTAATGGCCAATATAGGGGGCCTCAGGCAATGGAAGGGAAAGCCTCTTATGTCGATGACAGACAGTCTCCAATTATACAGAGCTGAGGTCTTAAAGATGAACTTAAGAAGAAATACCGACGTAAGTTAGTGGCCAGAGTATATCAAACCGCAGTCCTCAGAGTTCCAACAGCGTATCGAACATTGTCAGGGGATGCAGTACTGGTAATAAGCGGTAATGCCTGAAAAGATCTTCTGTACGTAAGGAAAAAGCTGTGGGAGCTAAAGAAAGCATCCGAAAATAACCAGAGTTGAATTTTGCCACAATTGCCAATAGAGCAATGACCTGTTAAAAGGCTGGCAACTGGGGACAGGCTAGCCTGCACGGCCTTTGATGGCATAAACCTGGCTTTCGAACTGGTTTTTGAGCAGGATTAGCTCGATAGGATTTAGTACAACTCAGGGCTGGTGGCTGCGGCAATCTATTACCTGAGTATGATGCTGTGGCACACATCAGAAATGGCTGATGGCCTAATGTCGCAAGCAAAACCGTCTCGTTAAAACTCTGACAGGCCTCAGAGTACGATCCGATCTAATGTACATAAGTATGTACTCGTATTGTACATGCAATGTATGTACACTATGTCTATGTGACAATCTCCATAGCTGTTTATTATTATTGTTTTCATTCGTTGCTTATCTATTTGCAATCAGCTGCAAGCAAGCAAATTGAAATATTTACCATTCGGATTAACTATCTATCCATTAAAGTATGTACGTAAGTATATGTGTGTGTGTGCTGTGGTGTTAAATGTCTGATTTTAATTAAAAGCTTATCTAGATAATGTTTTATGTGCATAGCGACAATTTAAGCAACAAATGTCGGCAAATAAAAAAAGCTGAGCAGAAATCATAAAAAGCGTGTAATTGGATGATTTTTCTTTGTAAAAACAAACGAATGTGATAAATTCATAATAATGGCATAGATATTTAATTAAATAGCAGACAAATATCTTTGCCATTAATTAATAGCATTAAGAGGTATTAAGTGTGAAGACCTCAGGTTGCTAATGGCGCAAATTTATAAAATCAATAAATAAAAAAATATATATATTTTTTAAAATAATGAGAATTAAAATGATGAAATAGAAATGTGAAAAGAAAAATTATTATTTAAAAAAAAATATATAAAATTAAAAAAAATACCTAAGTCCATTATTCATTAAAACTAAATAATTTAAATGAGTGACAGGATGGAGTCATGTGTAGAAGTTCACGCAAGTGAGGAAAGTTCTCTGATCGCCATTCACTTGGGAGTGGCCAGAAACGATTCTTTTACATATGACTCAAGCAGCTCACGACTTCCGGTCTTTGACCAAGTATCCTCTGGGTAGCCTAAGAACATCCGTTTGAAGGCGAGCTAAAGTGAGAAGGCGAAACACCCCCTGCATAGGGTTGTGCGCTGGGTTTGGGACCCGCCACGTAAAAAAACACCCCCAATGCAAAAGTTTAAACAGCCTCGGATGAGAGACCCCCTTTTGATGACGACCACGGCAAACGAAATAAGGACTATGATTTGAGGGCATGCACCTGGAATGTCCGGTCCCTTAATTGGGAAGGTGCCGCTGCCCAGCTGGTAGATGTCCTCGTAAAGATAAAGGCTGACATCACCGCCGTCCAAGAAATGCGGTGGACGGGACAAGGACAGAGACGAGTAGGTCCTTGTGACATTTACTACAGTGGCCACATAAAGGAGCGCAAGTTTGGTGTTGGATTCGTGGTGGGAGAGAGACTCCGTCGCCGAGTACTATCATTCACTCCGGAGAATGAACGTCTAGCCACAATCCGCATCAAAGCGAGGTTCTTCAACATATCGCTGATTTGCGCCCACGCCCCGACGGAAGAGAAGGACGATGTGACCAAAGATGCCTTTTATGAGTGCTTGGAGCGCACTTATGAGAGATGCCCCCGCCACGACGTCAAAATCGTGCTTGGCGACTTCAACGCCAGGGTGGGCAAAGAAGGTATCTTTGGCACTACGGTCGGTAAATTCAGCCTCCACGAGGAAACATCCCCAAATGGGTTGAGGCTGATTGATGATATTGATATCATCGGCCTCAACACCCGCGCCGTTAGTTCTGCTTTCTCCAGACTGGATAAGGAAGCAAAAGAAATGGGTCTGGCAGTGAACGAGGGCAAGACGAAATATCTCCTGTCATCAAACAAACAGTCGTCGCACTCGCGACTTGGCACTCACGTCACTGTTGACAGTCATAACTTTGAAGTTGTAGATAATTTCGTCTATCTAGGAACCAGCATTAACACCACCAACAATGTCAGCCTGGAAATCCAACGCAGGATTACTCTTGCCAACAGGTGCTACTTCGGACTGAGTAGGCAATTGAAAAGTAAAGTCCTCTCTCGACGAACAAAAACCAAACTCTATAAGTCGCTCATTATACCCGTCCTGCTATATGGTGCAGAGGCTTGGACGATGACAACAACCGATGAGTCGACGTTGCGAGTTTTCGAGAGAAAAGTTCTGCGAAAGATTTATGGTCCTTTGCGCGTTGGCCACGGCGAATATCGCATTCGATGGAACGATGAGCTGTACGAGATATACGACGACATTGACATAGTTCAGCGAATTAAAAGACAGCGGCTACGCTGGCTAGGTCATGTTGTCCGGATGGATGAAAACGCTCCAGCTCTGAAAGTATTCGACGCAGTACCCGCCGCGGGAAGCAGAGGAAGAGGAAGACCTCCACTCCGTTGGAAGGACCAAGTGGAGAGGGACCTGGCTTCGCTTGGAATATCCAATTGGCGCCACGTAGCGAAGAGAAGAAACGACTGGCGCGCTGTTGTTGACTCGGCTATAATCGCATAAGCGGTGTCTACGCCAGTAAAGAAGAAGAAGAAGACAGATTTTTCAATGCCACAAACGTTGCCTGTGTTTTAAAGGAATAATAAAAAGTGTATGAAACATTTCGAAAAAAAAACAAAAATTTAAAAAACTCAAAAACTTTAATTTCGGTTACAATGAAGTCATAATACCTAACACAGCTGCATTAGATATGGCATGAAAGTGTATAATAAGTTCTTTATCTTAATTTTGAACGGTCAGTTTGTATGGCAGCTATATGCTATAGTGATGCGATCTGAATGATTTTTTCAGAGCTCTTACATTTGCTTTAGAAAATAATCTGTACCAAGTTTGATGAAGCTAACTCGTGAAATAAAAGAGTTTTCCTTATAAGTACTTGATTTTGAACGTTCAGTTTGTATGGCAGTTATATGCTATAGTGATCAGATCTGAATGATTTTTTCAGAGCTCTTACATTTGCTATAGAAAATATTCTGTACCAAATTTGATGAAGCTAACTTGAAAAATTAAAGAGTTTTCCTTATAAGTACTTGATTTTGAACGTTCACTTTGTATGGCAGCTATAAGCTATAGTGATCAGATCTGAATGATTTTTTCAGAGCTCTTACATTTGCTATAGAAAATATTCTGTACCAAGTTTGATGAAGCTAACTTGCGAAATGAAATAGTTTTCCATACAAGTACTTGATTTTGAACGTTCACTTTGTATGGCAGCTATATGCTATAGTGATCCGATCTACGTAATTTCTACGGAGTTAATAGCGCTATTTTGTATAATAGTTTGTGCAAAATTTCGTGGTGATATCTCAGCGGCTAAGAAAGTTTCCCATACCAGGATTGTCTACTTAACGATCAGTTCGTATGACAGCTATGAGCTATAGTAGTCCAATCTGATCTATTTTTTTAGATATTGTGGCTCTGACTTGAGTAACAATTTATGTCGAATTTCGTGTATGTAGATATCTCATCAAATAAGAGAGCTTTCCATACAATAACTTGATTTTGTTGCATCAGTTTGTATGACTGCTATATGTTATACCGATCCGATAACTGCAATTTCGACATATAAGTAGCTCCTGAGAGAGAAAAAAAGGTGGGCAAAATTTCAAATCGATATCTCATCAATTAAGAGAGCTTTCCATACAAGAACTTGATTTTTTGCCATCAGTTTGTACGACAGCTATAGCTTATAATGATCCGATATCGGTGATTACGACAAATAAGTAGCTACTGAGAGAGAAAAAGAGGTGTGCGAAATTTCAGATCGATATCTCATCAATTAACAGAGCTTTCCATACAATAACTCGATTTTGTTGCAACAATTTGTACGGCAGCTATAGCTTATAATGATCCGATATCGATGATTACGACAAATAAAGCGCGTCTTTGGGAGAAAAAAAGGTGTGCGAAATTTCAGTTCGATATCTGCAAATCATGTTGTTAGTTTGGGTTTATAAACACGGTCAGACAGTTTTCTCATATCAAAGAAACCAGCATCAGTAAAAATCACTAGCAGCCAACAAAATGGTAACTAACCATGTACGTTTATAAAACTGATTAATAAATATCTTAATTTTGCTTATTTATAAGTATAAACACTGAATTTTTGCTTGCGGAGCACCTCTGCCACACATCAACAAAATATATGAAATGTATGCCATAACTGGATATGCCAACCAAGCCAATGAGCTTCCAGCACCCACAAATACACATATCCAACAAATATCCAACACATATCCACAATCACTCATCATCATCCAGATTTATAAATAAATAAACGAAATACATGAAAATTTCCATTTGCTGCCAGCGCCACCGCAACCACCACACACACACACCGCATGCACTGGCAACACTCTAAGCAGCGTGCGCCACTCACTCATATTATGGGATTGTGAAATTTTACGGATATGTTTTGTCAGCACTCACAATTCATCTTTTATTCGTCGGCATTGTTTGTTTTTCATTCGCAAATGGCTACTGGTCATCACCAACTGCTTCAGCAAATGCGTGCCTTGCTGTTGGTACCATTGTTGCTGTTGTGGTGTTGTTGCGTTGCTGTTTTCGATATTATTGTCAGCATAGACGTAATGGTTTCTCAGTTTTCAATCTCGACTACAGCGTTGTTGTTGTTGTTTTTCATACAAAATTTTCTAACGCTGCCACTACGTTCTTTTACTTGTCGGTGTGTGTGTGTGTGTTTGTGGTGTTTATTTATATTTACTATTGTCTTTTATGCAAAAGCTAGGAAAATATCAAATTTTATGCAATATTTGTTTTGCTATTTTGATGATGAGGATTTCACTTGATTTCTTCTTTTTGCTCGAAATCCTTTTTTTTTTTTCTTGCTCGAAATGCTGTGTGCGTACGTCTCTGTGTGTGCGTGTGTTGTTTCACTTTATTTGCAATTTCTCTTTGTTTTTTGGGGTTTCCGGTTTTGTGTAAATAATACATGAAAATTTATTTCACAATTTCATGTTTACTAAATGCTTGAAACAAATAAAAGTTGCCGTACAATTTTTAGAGTGCTGCTTTTAATATAAATTTCATTTCAAATATGGATGAGCCGAAGTTATGCCGAAAAGTGAACTTTTGATTAAATTAATTTTCGGTAATAACTGTTGGTATTTGTGCTGAAATTGTATTATGCTAGCACACTAGCACCAAAAGTAAAGAAAATAAGGCAAACGTTTTAGTTGAATATATGTAAGTATGTAGTATGTACATACATTTGTGGATTAAAAACATAAAATCAAACATTTTAACTGAAGTGGACTTACGTTCTCGCTGCCTAGGGTCTTGTACTCAAATGCTGTGGTAAGTTTTGTTACAAATTTTTTTCGCCGTGGAAAGAAGAGACTTTAGTTTTTAATGTTAAAGTGAAATGTTTGTAAAAATACATATTTTGACAAATAAAAAAGTTTTCGATACCAGTACTTTATTATGATCCTTCAGTTTGTATAGCAGCTATACGCTATAGTGGTCGGATATATGTAGAAGATTTTCGAGCAAATTATAGCGTTGTTTTAGGCAATAATTGGTGCCAAATTTCGTGAAGATATCTCGCCAAATGAAAAAGTTTTCCATACAAGCACACATGTTTAATGGTTCAGTTTGTATGGTAGCTATATGCTATAGTAGTCCGATCTATAAAAATTCCCAGGATGTTGTAGCATTACTTTTGATTATAATCTATGCCAATTTTCGTGAAGATATCTCGATAAATAAAAGAGTTTTCCTTACAAGCACACGTTTTTAATGGTCAGTTTGTATGACAGCTATATGCTATAGTAGTCCGATCTGTAAAAGTTCTTAGAATAATGTAGCGTTGCCTTGGATAATAATCTCTGCCAATTTTCGTGAAGATATCTCGATAAATAAAAGAGTTTTTCATACAAGAACTAGTTTTCATCGTTCAGTTTGTATGAAAGCTATATGCTATAGCAGTCCGATTCATAAAAATTCCCAGGATGTTGTAGCATTACTTTTGATAATAATCCATGCCAACTTTCGTGAAGATATCTCGATAAATAAAAGAATTTTTCTTACAAGAACTAGTTTTTAGCATTCAGTTTATATGACAGCTATACGCTATAGTAGTCCAATCTGTAAAAGTTCTAAGAATAATGTAGCATTGCCTTGGATGATAATCTCTGCCAATTTTCGTGCAGATATCTTGAAAAATAAAAGAGTTTTCTATACAAGCACTTAATTCTAATCGTTGACTTTGGATAGCCGCTACATATGTACTTATGTATGTATATGCTATAGTGATCCGATCTAAACAGTTTTTCAGAGATTGTAGCATTTTCTCGGATTTTGACCAACTTCATATTTCGTGAAGACATCTCGAGTAATAAAAGGGTTTCTCACACAAATATCTCGTTCAGTTTACATGGTAACTATATCTCAAAGTGGTACGATATTGGTGGTTCCGACCAATGAGCAATTCCTTAAGGAGAAAAAGACGTGTGCAAATTTTCAGTTTCATATCTCAAAAACTGAGAGACTAGTTCGCGTATATACAGCGGGTCAGACGGAGATGACTAAATTGAGTCAGCTCTTCACGCTTCATTTTATAGGAAATATATTTGAAAGGATATATGTATATATATTTTATAGAAAACATATTCCATGGAACACTTGTTTATATTTTATAGGATCTACGACGTTTTCTGCTGAGTTTTACAAACTTCGTGACAAACTGAATAAACCCTATTTAGTTTAGAAAAATTATTTTGTAAATCTTAGCCTTAAAACACGCAGAAAAAGCTGAAGGAAACGATTATCAGATAGACCATTATATAGATAGACAAGACCATTATATGATGACAAGCATTCACTAAAGACCGAATAAAACCTCACTCAACATACATTTTTCGATACTGAAGCCATTTTCGATGACGTCGATGTATCTAAAAGAAACTGTCAATATTTCTTTGTTTCTGGTTGCGGTACCCCTAGAAAATTTATATGATTTTGTAAAAAAAAGTTTTCAAGCCCGGTTGGAACCTCTGAAAAATTGATATGATTTTCTAAAAAAAAGGTCTACAAACAAGCCCGGTTTTATAAGAATGGGAAAACTTCTTTAATAAATTGGTGGAGTAAACAATTTCAAGAATTCGTTCAGGATTAATGGTATCTAGTAATGAACGGGAAGCGGACGAAATAACTCATGTCATAGAGGATCAATTAAGTCCCAGTCTACCATTTTTTGGCAAAACTTTTTTTTTCAACAGATGTAGTTCCCTTCAAGGATCATACATTGATGTTAGTGACCCTACAACTTTTCGATAACATTTTAGAAGGATGATTTGTTCTTAGCTTCAAAATAGGCTTCAGTTTTGAGGAACACCTCTTCATTCAACGAAAATTTCATCCCAGCGAGCGTTCTTTTGAGATCTGATAAAAGGAAATAGTCGCTGGGGGCCAGATCAGAAGAATATGGTGGATGTGGAAGCAGTTCGAAGTCCAATTCTTGGGTTTTGGCCACACTCACTTCACTGACTTGTGACATGGTGCGTTGTCTTGATGAAGCAGCACTTTCTTTTTCTTGAAATGCCGGCATTTTTTCGCGATTCCGTCCTTCAAAAGATGCTATATAGCAGTCGGTGTTATTGATCCTGCCTCTTGCAAGGTAGTCAATATAAATTATTCCATGCGCAACTAAAAACAGTTGCGTTTTTTCACTCTTTGGAGCGGGTTCATCGTATGTAGTCCACGCGGACTAGCGATTGGACTTCGGAGTGAAATGCGGGAGCCATGTTTCATCTGGCATCACCCATCGATGTCTGAAGACTGGAATTTTTTTTTTTGCGCAGAGCTCTCTCATACGCAAATATTCGTGAATGATATGATGTAGATCTTTAGAGTATCTGATATCTCGAACAACTTCACATCACAAAAATAATTTTCAATCTCTAAATTTTTCTCGCAGTCTTATAATAATATCCTTATTTTTCTCTTACTTAACAGCTCAGCTTATTGTGCCAATTCAAAGTCAATATTATAAATCCCCAAATTGCCTTCAAAATTTTTTTCTGCCACCGAAATTTCTCATTCACTTCAAATTCGTTAGGACGAAACATCAAAGAAATTGCTCGCCACCAAACATAGCGAAGAGACGTGAAGCGCTACACTTTGAGCTCGCGCGCACACAGAGAGACAAACAAGTACACGAATTTACAGTAAAGTGAGGTCCTTCACAGTTGCTTGAAAATTTTCATCCTGTAATTAAAGTGTCCGTCCGGCCGCACAAGGTAAAACGCATAAGTGAAACATATGTTGCAGGGTAGCGGAGTAGACGGTTGAAAGGTGGCTGTAAGCTAGCTGTTGTTGTTGCCTTTTGAAAGTGAATTTACCAATTTGCTGTAGCAGAGCAATAAGCACAAACAGATACACATACAGGTATGGGCACACATATACTTATACATGTATGAAGGACATATACATATCTGTGTGCGTGTGAGCGCTGTGCTGGCGGCTTCTCGCATGTTACTTTACCCTCGAAGGCGACCGACCGCGTGCTAATTGCGTAAGCAATAAAATCATCAACCAAAACACACAAAAACTGCTTTTCTCAGGCCGTCAGCAACGCGCTTCCAGCTCCAAATGCATCGACCGGTGCTCTTTGTCGGTTGGTATCGACTCACTTGCGGTCTTGTGTGGCGAATCGGTTAGTTGTGCTTTGAGTTTACGGGATCCTTCAGCACTCAGACAAACAGTGGCAAAGTTGTTTGTTAGATGTTGGTGTCGAGTAAATGCGCGGAGGAAGCGAACGGTGCTATGCCGAGGTGAGCAGACAGACAGACATGTGAGGTCGCAAGGATCAATCGCTGCCTCAACTTTGGTTCGTTGATTTTGTTGATTGGCTAATAACGAAAAACGTTTGTTCTTCCCTAATTTTGTAGTGAGTTCATCAATACCCGTGAGTGTATGTATGTGTGTATAGTAGTATGTGTAGCTAAGCCTATTTATCTAGAGTAGCGATTTCGTTTCAATTTAATGTGGTAATTAATATTTTCTATAACCAATATTTACACTATCAAAATGGTTGTGAACCGAAGGGGAAGCGATAAAACAGTAACGGGTGTTTTTTTAGACATGTGAGTTTCAATAAAGCAAAAACCTTTACCGAGTTGGTCTGCTTGAAGGCACTTGATATAAAGCAACTAAGTTTAGTTTGCCATTTCTTCCGAACTACGCTTGCAAATCCTTCAAATTTGTTAATGGTTCGGTCCGCGACTCATGACGTCCAATATTCAATCGGTAATTGGGACGAACATGGATCGGTTTCGCACTACGTTTACGCTAGTAGATAATGAGCTTCCTCAAAGACGCCATACGGTGCGAACCCAAGACGCTATTGCTACGGTTGTATAGAGTATCGAAGAGAACCCGAATGAATCCATCCGCCATCGAAAGAGCTTCCTCAGAGACGCCATATGGAGTGAACCGAAGACACTATTGCTACGGTAGTACAGAGTATCGAAGAAAATCCGAATGAATCCATCGATAATCGCACTCAATCAATTGGAGCTGTGTTCAACCCCATTATGGTTGAGGATTGGACTTGGTTTGCGGGCTTACAAAATCCTTCTTGCGCAAGAATTGAAGCCGTATGATCAGCAAACGCATCGCAGGTTCGGTGAGTTGATCCAAAACGAGATCGCCACCGATTCAGACTTTCACAAGAAAAATTTCATCAGCATTAAGCCCTCTTTCAGTTCAATGGGCCCGTTAATAAACAAAATTGTCGCATTTGGGGTGATGATAATCCTTTTCAGAAGGAATCCGATCCATATTTCTTCAAAACTGAAGCCGGCCATAATATTAAAGTCAATGGGGAAAGCTGTAGCTCCATGATTAAGTACTTTTTCGAGCCTGAGGTGTAGGATATTGATGTGGACGACTTTTGGTTCCAATGAGACCGCGCTACATGCCACACACCCAACGAAACAATCAACTTATTGAAGGGAACTTTTTGTGAGCGCATTATAACTCGCTGGCTTTCAAAAACCAGTAATTTTGTGGCGGTAAGTGAAGCCGTTTGTCTACGATGGTAATCCCAAGACTATTAAAAGCTTAGAAGAGAATATTCGATGCATTATTGCACTCAAGTGCAGCAAAAAGGGGTCGAACTTTTAGCATCGGCTTGAGTTGATTCGAGACAGTCGCAGACAGATGAACCACGTCACGTAGAACAGCAAAGGGGACGGCTCCACTTAAGAGGATGCAGAGTAGAGTAGAGCAGAGTCCAGGCACGTATATGTGGAACAGCATTGTAGCTTAAAACATATAGTAGGTATGAGGAAAGGATGAAATCAACAGTTCAGTCAAGCGCAATCATGGTAGCTTGCGCTTTCCGAACTGTGTTACCTGAAGCCGTTGGAATTATTTCAGCTATCATGACACCAGGCAGAATGACAATGGAGCTCGAAAAAATTTTTAACAGAACAAAAATAAATGGCAGAAGACCTAAAGACTAATAAAGAGAGGAATCAATAAAGAAAAACTAGCCAAAATGAGTACCAGAAACGTTAGAACGAACGACAAAAGGTAAACGGACACATCCGCTAATCAAAAACGTGGACAGAGAGGAACTACGGCGAAACTTGACTGAGAACAGATGCTCTAGATAATATTTATACAAAATGAGCATGACGATGGGTATGACTGGTCTTTTCGTGGAAAGAAACGTGAAGCTTTATTTCAGTACCCAAGTTATAAAGGTGAGAGAGAGCATAAAGAGAAACTCCTGAGACCCCTGAAAACATATTGCCGTACAAGATCCGTTCCCAACAGGTGCAGAACCGAGATTGAGACTGGAAATAGGACTGAGAAGGAAGGCGTGCCAGCGAAACAACGAGAGGTGGATGAGGAACGATGATTAGAACAAAGTTTAAATATAGAGTCAACTATTACTTGCGAAGAAATGCCTGACGGCGGTTCCGTGGAAATAATGAGCTGTATGAGACGGAATTAAAGGTTTAGTACGGCGTCCTACTTCACAAGTCCCGCAAACGCTAAAACTGGCGGGGTAGGATCCCGGATGAGGTGCATACTTAGCAAAAAAAATTATTAATGCATACCATCTGCAATATGACGGTATCTTTTGAAGAATTCCCGTTCCACAACAAAAAAAGTTAGATATTTAAGAAAAGTATTGAAATCTATCATCTCACAAGCTTTCAAGTTTCTACTCGCAGATCAGTTTTCTCTAAACCTTGTCATAACTGGATCCTTAGCACTAAATTTGCTTCACAAGCCTTGACATATCACTTATCCACCATAATGTGCGGTATTTACTAAAGACTTCTAGGCAGATCCACCTGAACTCGGTTACCATCGCTTATCGCTTCCGTATCAGCGCTACTTCTACAGCCACAGCGCTTATTTAAGTACATTCTAGATATTTTACTGCTTTTCTTATGGCGTGCGGTGTATTTAGTACGTGGTGAAACCTTATCAATTCGTCAAATGGCTAAATGGCAAACAAATAAAATTGCTAAAAGACAGACAGACTAAAAATGCACATTAACAGTGCATCCACTTCCACGCGAAAACAAACTAAAACGCTTAATTGTAATACCGGCCAAGTTAAATGACTAACCATGTATTGAGATAGCATGTGGCGGGCTTGAGAGCACACCACCGGTCACAGTGACGCGCAGAGACGGCGCGTTTCAAACGTAGCTATCTGCTATTTGCTCAGTTGCCAGTTTCACAGGTACGTCTGCGGGGTTTACAGTTATTTTTCACTTTTTTTTTTACAATGAAATTGCAACGTCCACACTTTTTCTTGTAGGTAGTGCACATTTTTCTTGCAACTTTTTGTGGCATGCTTGCTTTATACCCTCAACACCGGGTATATTAAGCTTGTCACGGGTCGTCAGGTTTGTAGGACGTAGAAGGTAACGTCGAAGATGCTTTAAAAATTATATATACATACATATAAATGATCAGCATGATGAATTCGGGATAGCCATGTCCGTCGGTCGGCATAGACATGTTCGAGCCATCAGACCGTTTGTGTTTATATATACGCGAACTAACTCCTCAGTTTTTGAGTTACCGTTATGAAATTTTAAACACTTTCATTTTTCTTAAAAAGGCTACACATACGTCGGAATCAACGATATCGGACTAGTATAACATATAGCTGTCATACAAACTGAATGATCGAAACCATGTCTTTATATGAGAAACTTTTTTATTTGTTGAAATATCTGCACGAAATTTGATGTGTTCTATTATTAGAAACAACTGTGAAATCTGCGAAGAAAATTTTCCGATCGGACCGCTATAGCATATAGCTGCCATACAAAATGGCTGTAAAAAACCATGATTTTATATGGAAAACTTTTTTATTTATCGAGATATCTGCACGAAATTTGGCAAATATTATTTTCGAAAGCAAAAATATAATTTCCGAAGAAATTTTTCAGATCGAACCACTATAGCATATAGCTGTCATACAAATTTGCCAATCAAAATCCTTTTGTTGTAAGGAAAACTTCTTTATTTCTTGAGATATCTGCACGAAATTTAGCATGAATTATTTTCAAAAGTAAAGGTACAATTTCCAAAGAAATTTTTCGGTTTGGCCTACTATAGCACATAGCTGCCATAAAAACTGAATGATCAAAATCAGACCCTTCTGAGGAAAACTTCTTTCTTTGTTGAAATATCTGCACCAAATTTTGCACGAACTAATTTTAAAAGTAACGGTGCAATTTCCCAAAAAAATTTTTAGATCGGTTTACTATAGCATATAGCTATCATACAAATTGCACTTTACTTGTGAAGGGTATTATTGATTTTTTTCTCTTATTCCGTCCAATTACGTTTGTCTGCCTTTTCTAGCTCATCCGTTTTGCCACATTTCATTGTCATTAATTTTATTTTCCGCTTGCTAAGCGTCACTGCCGCGGTGTGTGTTTCTATACGCTGAAAGCTCGTCATGAGTTCGAAAACACTTGGTATGTTTGCTGCGGCATTTTGACATTTAAAAGGCGTGTTGCGCACAAATCACCTCAGCAATTGCAAACTCAATTAACATTACAGGCAACACGGATCGATATGCAGCACAGGCATTTGTAAATAAATAAATAGAAATAAATTTAATTTTTAGAAGTATTTCTGCGGTCAATAGTTGCTCCGGAAATAAATGGCCACCAGATAGCAGCTTCATTAGCATTTGCCATATTCTTCAATTTGTAATAGTTTTCTGCCACTGCTTGCTACTTTCTTTCGATTCTTGCTCTCCTCACTTCCTCTCTGCTGTTAGCGACTGCGTGCAGTGAGGAAATCTGTTAAAGTAATCGGCCCAATCAACCCTATTGGCTTACAGCACTTAACCCCGCAAAATAAGTCGGTAAATTGCTGCCTTACAACAACAGCAGCACATTTATTATATTTTTGTTGTAAAAGTAGTAACCTTTCCGGGTTGGCAAAATATTTGTGCGCCCCTGTCTTAGCTAAATCTTCCCAGTACAAAGAATTTTTAGTGATTTTCTCCGTTTTTGCTTCGTTTTTTGCATACTTTGTTGTTGTTAAGCAACTCGGCAGCCACCTTTTGGTATTTGCCCAACAATAAGTGGATATCTACGGCATTTATCCCGGCTTTGACGCACCTACGTCTAACAACTTGCTGCGCTACGTTGGGCCTTTGTGTAGCGCTTACACTCAGCCTCGAGCGCTGCTCATCTGCTACTCGAACGCGTTGTAAAACCCTAGCCAAACTGTCGATATTGAGGTCGCCGCAACCTTTTCGTCTGACGACCACTTTATTTCGTTGCGTATTTACACAGTTGTTTTGGCTGTTGTTGTTGTTGTAAGCTGCCTAAAAACCTTCGTTACGTTGGTGCGTTATAAGCTTTACCGGAGGGCTGCACTTTTGCTTAGTTGTATGTGTGTTTGTCTGCCAACTTTGCCCCCGTCACTTCGGAAATTTTTAATCTACTCGCTTTGTTAGTGTATTCTCCGCTTATGACTTGTGCTAATACTGCATTTCTTATATCTCGTTGCGTAATATTCATATTTGTTATTGTTGTTGGCGCAAGCTGCTTATCAAACGGTCGCCCTAACTGTCGAATATCAAACGACAATCGACTAGCCGTGCATTCACCGGCCCCACAGACAACTCACACACACGCACACATTCATACATACACACACACATACACATACATAAAAACGCGGCTGCACACGTGTCTTCTATACTCCAATTTATCACAAATTGTCATAGGCGCGTTTTATTATTTTTTTCTGTGTGTGATTTGTAGTTGCAGTGCCTTTTTGTGGGCCAAATGTTTGGTTGGCCTACGCGTTCGGCACTAAACTCCAGATTAAAAATCACAGATAACGCTTGAAAACCGTATATACGAATATACGAAAGATGGCAACAAAATGGAAAAGGCCTTTAGCCAAGCAGCCCACCGCCCTAACGCATACATGTATCACTAAAGTAAGTATGCACCACGATTAACAGCTGAATATGTGAATTTATTTCCAAAATAATTCGAAATTTTTTGATCAAAATATGTATGCAAGTGCTATTCAAGACTACTTACAAGAATATAGAAGACACGATGACTACAAATTTTTCCGTTATCTTGTCTGGCGTCATTTCGTAGGAAATGGTAAAAATCATATAACAAAAGTATGTATGCAGTTCGCAAATTTATGAATTTCGTTAGTCTTTATGTGATTTATTTGTAAGAAAGATCAACAAATTTGTTTCGTTATGTAGGCACGAACCTTTTTTAAAGTTATAAAGTGAATTTTAGTTAAAAATTTGGTCATGGCTCCTCGAGGCAAAGAATTTTCACAAGATATGAAGGATTTAATAATAAAATTGTACAAAGATAAAAAAAGTCAACGCCAAATTGCAAAAGACGTTAACAAAAGCAACGCCACAGTACAAAAAATTATTGAAAAATTTAAAAGAGACGGTAATACCAAGAATCAGCCAAGAACTGGGCGCCCGAAAATTTTCACGGAGCAGGAACGCAAAATAATTGTACGAAAGGTACAGAAAAACCCCAAAATAAGTGCCCCTAAAATACAGGCTGAAATAGAAAAAGAAACTGGCAAGACTTCTAACCCCCAAACCATTCGTCGTGCTTTGTATACTGCTGGTTTCCATGGTCGGAACATCCGTAAAAAGCCATTTGTAAATAGTACCAACAGAAAAAAAGACTTGAGTTTGTAAAACTGCACGAAACCAAAGACAAAAACTTTTGGAATACCGTTATTTTCTCTGACGATAGTAAATTTAATATTTTTGGTTCCGACGGACGTGGAAAAGTATGGAGAAAAGTAAATTCAGAGCTCGATCCTCAAAACATGACCGGTACAGTTAAACATGGTGGTGGCTCAATAATGGTGTGGGGTTGTATGGCGGCTTCTGGTGTAGGAAATTTGGTTGTGATTGAAAGAATAGTGGATAAAACTGTTTATCTCAACATTTTGAAAGATAATTTAAAGCAAAGTGCATTAAAATTGGGGCTTGAGCGATCATTTGTCTTCCAACAGGACAATGACCCCAAGCATACAGCTCTAGTTGTCAGAGAATGGCTGTTGTATAACACACCAAAGCAGCTAAAAACACCACTTCAATCGCCAGATATGAATGTTATTGAACATTTGTGGGAACATCTTGACAGACAAATAAGGAAACATGAAATGAAGAACAAAGATGACTTAAAGAAAGCACTTATGGAGGAATGGGGAAAGATTCCAATTTCTCTGACTCAGAACCTGGTAAACTCTATGCCATCGCGGTTAAAAGCTGTCAAAAAGAGTAAAGGCTATCCAACGAAATATTAACAGTTCATCATAATACTAAATTTTTTTCTTGAATTCGGTTTTTGATTGAATGCATACTTATTTTTGTGATGTGATTTTAAGACTATTTTGATATTAAGCCGATTTGGCTAAAACAAGAATTACTTTTGTATTATTTTTTGTTGTAAATATGTAGATAAGACTTTGAAAAATAAATAAAATTTTATTTTCTTTTCGTATTGTTACTTTTTATTTTTATTTCTTTTGTACCATGGTGAAATCATCGCTGCATACTTACTTTAGTGATACACTGTACTTACACCGCCTTTCAGCTGGCAGAGTTGTGTGTATGTGTGTGTGTCGGTAAACCCCACTTCTCCACTGTTTTGTTGTTATTTTTTTTACCTTTCAGTTGTACGTGTATGTGTGTGAGTTTAGGTTGCTTGCAGTGGTTTAGAAAAAGGTGAAAGCTACATGTAAATAAATAATTGGAAGGTAGTTATGGAAAAATTCCCTATCATTGAATATGATTGGATATTTTATTTTATTATGTTCGCGCAACATGTTGTTAAATAGTATAATAGTATTGTTCAACCATCGGTTCTTTGAGTTAACTAAGACTAATCGAGTTAGATATAGAGTTACGTATATAGAACTGATCAGGTTGATTGTCCATATTTGGAAATGATATCTTGTGCACAAATTGAGATATTTCCATTAAATTTGCTGCATATTAGGGTGGACCAAAAATAACTACATTTTTAGGGCTGGTCAAAAATGGCTATTTTTTCGCTTGAAATTGAGATATTTTGATGAAACTTTTTACATATTAGGGTGGGTAAAAACTAACCACATTTTTTCGTCTGAAATTGAGATATTTTGTTGAAATTTACTAAATATTAAGGTGGTGCAAAATAACCGCATTTTTTCGCCCAGAATTGATATATTTTAATGAAACTTGCTATATATTAGGGTGGGCCAACAATAATTAAATTTTTTTGTAATGAAGTTGAGATGTTCTGATGAAATTTGCTAGATATTAGGGTATGAAAAAATAACTATATTTTTTAAGGAAAGTTATTTTGAAAATTACTACATATTAGGGTGAGGCAAAAATTACAAAATTTGTTTTCGCCCGGAATTGAGATGTTTTGATGAAATTTGCTTGATATCAGGGTGTGAAAAAAATAACTACATTTTTTAGGGTGGGTCAAAATAACTAAATTTTTTTCGCCTGCAATTCAGATATTTTGTTGAAACTTACTATTGCCTGAAATCGAGATATTTTGATGAAGCTTGTTACATATTAGGGTGGGTCCAAAATTACTACATTTCTTTCTCGTCGAGTTGAGCTATTTTGATGAAACTTACTATATATTAGGGTGGGTCAAAAATTACTTAATTTTTTAGGGTGAGTCAAAAATAATCAACTTTTATTGAAGCCTGGAATTAAGACTTTTTATGAAACTGGCTACGTATTAGGGTGGGTCAAAAACAAATAAACAGTTTTTTCGCCAGGAATTTTAATATTATGAAGAAATCTGCTGTCAAAAGTAACTCATTTTTTTCTCCTGGAATTGAGATATTTTTTTAAAACTTCCTACAGATTAGGGTGGGGCAAAAATAACAAAATTGTTTCGCCTGAAATTGAGATATTTTGCTAAAACTTGCTGCATATTAGGGTGTGTTAAAAATAACCAATTTTATTTTTTAACCGGATACTCTAAAAAATGGAAAGGTAGACACCTCTAGTAGCGCCTCTCCAAGTATGAGCTTCTAATTGTAACAGGAAGAGGCCCGCTTTACAGTTATGTATATTTTTGTTATTGTCGGTTAGCAAGCCTCATAACTGGCTTTCAACTACTTGAAAAAAATATTTTATTGATTTTGTAGGAAATTAAATGCTGTTCAAAAAAGTTCTAGTATATTTTCTTCGTGAACCTATTCCTTAAAAAGTTATTGAATGTTGAAGTTACGTTTTATTTTATGGCAATATTTTATAGTTCTTGTTCTTAAACAACAACAAAACATTTGAAATTGCAAAATTCATAGTTTTGTAGAAAATTTACTGCTCTACAAAAATTATCCGTAATTTTTAAATTAATTTTTTTTTAATTAATTAAAAAATTTTTTAATTAATTAAAATTTGTTTTAATTTTTTTCACACAATTTTTCAAAGTATATAGTCAAACGTAATTTTTTAAATTTAAATTTTAATTTTTTAAATTATTTTAAATTTTTTTTTTTTTAATTTTCACACAATTTTTCAGAGTACCAAGCGAAATAAATCGAAAATCTTAAAATTTAATTATTTTGAAATATCTTTTTGATTATAATTATTTTTTTATTTTTTTTTAATTTTTTAAATTGTTTTTAAATTAGCTTTTTTAATATTTTTTTCTAATTATTTTATTATTTTTTTTAATTTTTCTTAATTTTTTTAAATTTTTTTCAACCAATTTTTCAGCGCGCCAAACGAAAAAAAAATCGTTTTTGATCCACCCTACTACATATATTCCTTGGATACCAAAAGATGTCGATTTTTAGATGGAAATATTCGCACTATTCGGGGTAGACACTTTGTTGACTACATTTTTTTTAACGTGGGGTTGGCTCCACCCCCTAAAGGTATTAAACCCTTATTTTCCAACCGCTAAGGTTCAACCAAACTCTTTGACCACTTCATTCAGTGTTGAAATATGACCAACCATCATATCGGTTAATGTTTGAGTCTTCACTTCTTCTTCATCGAAATGCGGGGAGCATATTTTTTAGTATACCCTTGTGCCAAAAATGGTTAAATTCGGGTCCATACTGCTCTTAGTCCTATAATTGTATATCTGATATAAATATTTTCGAACTTTCGGTTGACTTTATATCGCATTTATTGACCGAAAAACTTAAAGAAATTGAAGAATAATATATTTTTACAGTGTAGGCTCTTACTTAAAATCGATAAAATCAGGGCAGTACTTCCCCTAGTTTAATATTAAGTTTTTCCGACACTTGAAGGTATTTTATAAGTTACGAAAGCATCAAATGCTCAGTTACACCCGAACTTAGCCCTACCTTACTTGTTTCTTATTTTTATTTTATTTTTAGGTTTCTTTACATGTTTACATTTATTTAATTTGTTTTGACATGGGGTTATTGTACTATATGTTGTAGGCCAGCTGAAACTACCTGAGCTGCGGCAAAGGAAAATTATTGACATCGCTGCTCTTACCCCAAAGCCTAAACACCGACTGACAGTTTACAAACAAATTCTTCATTCTGTGTAAGTAAATATCAATGGAAGTTCTTAAAAGTCAATGACAACGTCAGATGTCAGATTAAAACTCATTGTAGATAGGCGGATGCTACCGGCTTTGCGCTTTCAGCAATAGTCAATAAGGCTTACAACAAAAGTTACTAACTTTGGGTTATTCGAATTTAGTTCGAAAATCTAAGGATTGATAGGAAATATAAGGAAAGGTAGAGGCAAGTGGGTAAAGTACGAGTTTACCTACCGGAAACTCGTGGGTTCGGCTGTAATAACATATAACGTTAAATCACGAGAACCATTTAAAAACGACTAAACTTTACAGGAGGTTAAGTTCTACTAATTTTTTTTCAAGTTGCTAACATATCGTCTTATTAGGTAACTTTTGTTTCGAAACTAAGAAATATAAAACATTTTGCCATAAAAATCACTCGAGAAAGCTCACAAATTAATCAATTTCGAACATTACGTAAGAGGAAACTGTGCTCTCCGGGGGATGTGATGGCAAAACTCAGTAAAGAGATGTTGAAAACAAAACAGTTGCAAGTACAACCGGACGAAGGAAGAAGAGGAATGTTTAGCTCGGTCTACAACAAAAATGGTGGACCAAACTAAACGTCGCGGCCGCAATTCAAATCCACGGATCCGATATTCGCAAACCAAATCCAAGAAGTAATCATAGCTAAAAAACAGCGGTGCGCTGGACATGAAACAGCGAGGGCGACACTCAATGTCCAATGCGGCAGCTACGGTCTACGGCAAGAATGGATGAAAATTCAATACGCCGCGGCTGTAATCCACGGATCCGTGATTCGCAAACCAGATCGAGGATGGTATTGCAGTCAAAAGGCAGCGACGTGCTGTAATCGAAAGAGCGAAGCCGGCTAAACTACCGAGAGAAAAAGACACGCTGTGAAGCCAATCGTCAGACTCTAACCCATAACGTTCAAGGCGACAGCGACAACCACAACCAGCGAGATAGCCAGGAGGCATTTAATCGTGGCACTCATTGACTAAAGCAATCACCTCGACCAAATTAAGCAAGAGAAATAGAAATCGATAGAGCTGAAATTGCTGGATGCGCTCTAGGGAAGGTTAGATGGAGACTCGGGTATACTTATGCCAACGTTTGATGGTGCGGGCTGGTTTAATGTTGTCAAAATCCTAAAATATAAGGACGACACCTCACTACTATGGATAAAGGAAGTAATTGCAAAGCTTCAAGACTTTTAAAAGGGCGACGTCTTGGAAATAGTGAACCGTAGTTGCAGTCCAAAGACGAAGATTCCCATACCTCGAACCATAAAACCGGAGAAGCTTCTCAGAAGACAAAATACTGATGTGCCGACAGAAGATGGCAGCGTGCTGGAGGTCATCAACTTCGATAAGAAGTTTGAGAGCCAAAACTACATGCTCGAAATAAACAAGTCGGCCGAAGATATATTATAGGAAAAGCTCGGAAACTTGCTGGGAGACGTGAAAACACGGGTTTCCAGCAATAACAGTTGTGTAGTGTGTAAAAAAATTAGGTAAAATCGCACCTACAATGCGCTCATTATAAAGTCATTAATAAAACATAAATAAGCGAACCAAAATTGAAGATTTGGTGCGAAAGGCCAACAGTGTTGCATTTTAATCATAATAAATGCGTTGGCAAAACAGATTTTCCTTGGCTAAAGGAAACACGAGTACGTCGGAAAGCGGTCACGCCCTGCAAGTTTCGCTGCTGAAAATTAACCGTTAGTGGTGCTAGTTATGGTAATAACAATGGCTGAAATAATAGTAGCCAGTCGAGAGCCACAAGTGTGGCATTAACGGCGAAAAACAGCAAATAATTTTCAGCTGCACTTTGGTAAGGTGTTATTAACGATACTTACACACATACATATATAGTATATTTATTTTGCTTGTGTAAATCGATGAGACATGTTGTTTACAAATCAGCGTCGCCCAGCCAAAGAGAAAATAATCAGTAAAAAGTACAAATTAGGCTTATCTAATGTTTATTTCACAGCTGTCAACGATCTGATAAAGTTTATGTGCCGCCTATTAAGGCACAAAGTAGTTAGTTGCAAGTAAAAAGTACAACAAAAGTAAAATCGAAAAATTTATTAAAGTTAGTGAACTGCGTAACTTATAATGAACGGCATACCGACTAAATAAATGCAAGTAAGTGGTACAGCAATAATGATTGAACGCCTCTAACAAGTTAAATACGGGTACTTATGTTGTTACGAACACTTTGTTGCTTGTTACCTCTTGCCAGCTTGACTTCGCGAGCTTTGCAGCAACAATACGCCTCAGCAAACAAGAAATTTTCATTGCAATGTCATGCACCCGGCGCTGCCGTGGCGTAACTAAGCGCATTTTAACAGCGACAATAATTAGAGTAATGAGCAGCTGAATCTACAGCGTGATGAAGACCCAAGCGAGACCCAAGCCAAGCAGCAGATGTAGACGCCAAGGCACCTAAACACATACATATGTATGGTGAGAAGGAAAAACAAGAGCAATGTGGTAATGAGCAAGCGAATGCAAACATGCAGTTACAGTTACTTGGAGTTTACCTTTGGCATTGAGCACAAGAACGAAAGAGCTGTACTAAACAAAATAAAGAAACGTTAACCGAAACTATAACACCCTTCACATACATTCGAAGATTATACCGATGTCTATGTCAAATTTTTTGACGATAATTGTCAAATAAAAAAATTTTCTGTACAAAGGCTTAAGTTTATTCGGTCAGTTTGTATGGCAGCTATAAGCTATAGTTGTCCGATCTGAACAGTTTCTTGGGATATTATAGCAAAGGCATTATAATAATATATGCCAAATTTCAAGGCGATAAATTGTCAAATAAAAAAGTTTTCCATACAAGGACTTGAGATTGTTCGTTTGTATGGCAGCTATATGCTATAGTAGTCCAATCTGAACAGTTTCTTGAGAGATTATAGTGAATCTTAGGGTAATAAGTTATGCAAAAATTCGTGATGATCCATTGTCAAATAAAAAAGTTTTCCATACAAGGACTTCAGTTTATTCGGTCAGTTTGTATGACAGCTATAAGCTATAGTTGTCTGATCTGAAAAGTTTCTTAGAATATTATAGCAAAGCCATTAGTAATAATATGTACCAAATTTCAAGGCGATAAATTCTCAAATAAAAAAGTTTTCCATACAAGGACTTCAGTTTGATCGGTCAGTTTGTATGACAGCTATAGGCTATAGTTGTCTAATCTGAACAGTTTCTTGAGAGATTATAGTGAATCTTAGGGCAATAAGTTATGCAAAAATTCGTGATGATCCATCGTCAAATAAAAGAGTTTTCTATACAAGAACTTGAATTTATTCGGTCAGCTTGTATGGCAGCTATATGCTATAGTAGTCCAATTTAAACAGTTTCTTCGGAGATTATAGTGAATCTTAGGGTAATAAGTTATGCAAAAATTCGTGATGATCCATCGTAAAATAAAAAAGTTTTCCCTACAAGGACTTGAGTTTGTTCGGTCAGTTTGTATGGCAGCTATAAGCTATAGTTGTCTGATCTGAAAAGTTTCTTAGGATATTATAGCAAAGCCATTAGTAATAATATATGCCAAATTTCAAGGCGATAAATTCTCAAATAAAAAAGTTTTTCATACAAGGACTTGAATTTATTCGGTCAGTTTGTATGACAGCTATAGGCTATAGTAGTCCAATCTGAACAGTTTCTTGGGAGATTATAGTGAATCTTAGGGTAATAAGTTATGCAAAAATTCGTGGTGATCCATCGTCAAATAAAAAAGTTTTGCCTACAAGGACTTCAATTTATTCGGTCGGTTTGTATGGCAGCTATAAGCTATAGCTGTCCTATCTAAATGGTTTCTTAGAATATTATAGCGGCATCTTGGATATAAAATTATGCCAAATTTCAAGGCGATGCGTTGTCAAATAAAAAAGTTTTCCGTACAAGGACTTGTATTTAATCGGTCTGTTTGTATGACAGCTATAAGCTATAGTTGTCCGATCTGAACAGTTTCTTGGGAGATTATAACGGCATCTGGGATATAAATATATGCCAAATTTCAAGGCGATACGTTGTCAAATAAAAAAGTTTTCCATACAAGGACTTAAGTTTGTTCGGTCAGTTTGTATAACAGCTATATGCTATATTAATCCAATGTCAGCGATTCTGACAAATTAGCAGCTGCTTGAAGGGAAATAGACGTGTGCAGAGTTTTAGATCGATATCTCAAAAACTGGGAGACTAGTTCGCGTATACATAGAAAGACAGACGGTCATGTCTAAGTCGACTCAGCTCATCATGCTAATAATTTATATATAACTATATTTTATGGGGTCGTCGATGTTTCCTTCTGGGTGTTACAAACACCATAGCAAACTTACTATACGCTGTTCAGGGTATAACAAATACTGTAATTTTCATCTTCAGCTTCTGATATTTTTCGCTAAAGCAAACCACATACGGCAGACTTAATTTTCATAGCTTGTCTGCGGTATGAATTATTTTTTTCATACGCAGATGCTTACTGAGATCGAAGAGATGCTTCAGCACTTAACACGAAAGGTCTAAGTTTACTGGTACCAGTTCTTTAGGAATCTCAGAGTAAAATCCAGCGAACTCAGCACAGGAAATTCAATTGACCTGACACAGGTCTAAAGCATGAAAACTTGCTTGAAGTCAAGAAGACATCCCAGAGCAAAATTCTACGATTTCAGCGCAGGATCTGACACGATACTTCTTTGAAGTAGACAAGACAAGAGTAAAACTTCGACAAGTCAACTGAAACAGCTTTTGAAGCATGGCAGGTCAGATTAGATGACTATTTTTGTATAACGGATCACGCCATGTCAAAACCCAGACTTGTAAGTATTGTTTCAAAACAATAAGCTGCTTCATAAACCGGCTTTCAAAGTAAAATCTCTAAAAAACTAAACAATTATAATAATTTTAGGGCAGAAATCGGCTTTTGAAAGGGTTTCGGATTTTAAAAAAATTTTCATTCTACAGTTCCCAACTTTTTGTACTCAAGAAGTGTACTCAAGAAGTACTATGTATAATCGTTAGGGAAGTTACGCAGTTGCAGTATGGAAGGTTAGAAAAGAAGACTAGTTTAGTATACCTGGCTGTCTTTTGTCGAAACCCGGAAAGAAAAGTAGTGTTCCAAAGAAATAAACTGCTTTATAAACCGGGTTTCAAAGCCAGTTCTCTAGAACACTTACTCTTCGAACATTAAAAGTTCCCGAAAAATGTTGCTGATGTTTCAGGTTTTTTATCTCTGGTCTTTAAATCCTAATATTCAACAAGTTGGGCAGTGGGCTTCAAACACAAACTTTACCATTCTTCGGTCGAAGGTTTTCACAGATAAAACTTTTCGTACTCATGAACTTCAACAGAAGCTCAAGGTTTAGAGTAGAGACAATAGAATGACGGTCGAGGAACCAGACAAAACTTTACGTACTGAGGAACTTCAGCAGAACCATGAGGTGGTTCAGAGAAGAGGCAATAAAGTGACGGGATTTTAGAACCGCTGGTATCAGGCTTAAGTGTGTCGTTAAACAGCCTCTGTACCCACTTACCTACCACGCATAATCGTAACGGAAATTGAGTTTAGCAAACCGCGTTACCATTCCAACTATGA
Source organism: Bactrocera zonata (assembly GCA_037783105.1). Classification (NCBI taxonomy): domain Eukaryota; kingdom Metazoa; phylum Arthropoda; class Insecta; order Diptera; family Tephritidae; genus Bactrocera; species Bactrocera zonata. The sequence goes on along the minus strand of JBAWJQ010002821.1, from coordinate 372,288 downwards.
CAAAGGACAAACGAGTTCAACGTGTATAGCCAGCTTAAAAAAAAAATATGAATGCTCAAAGCCAACCAAAAGTCATTGGCAGCGTTGAATTTGCCAACAATGCCAACAACGTCACAGTTGTTGGTAATTTACACGCCGTAAACTTTGGAGCAAGCAACTTGAAACCACATCAAGATAATAAGTAATACGCAGACGAAACTTGCGGCAGCGGCGAGCTGAAAAGCCAAGCAAGTGAAAAGAAAATAACTTGGCAACAAAATCAGCGGATACAGTGTAAAGATTGACAAATTGCAGTGCACACACTTAATATGTCAAGTTAACCGCGACGAAGTGGGAATAAATGAGCAGCAAAAATGAGCGCGAGCCGTGTTGGCAGCAAGGCAACAAGCCGTTGGTATGGCGGTTTGGAAAACTGGTTGCTTAAACCAAATTGCAGAAAAATTAAGGCTACGCTGAGGTGGCAGACCGACAGGCACGCCGCCAAATAGGCGTCGAATCAGGCGCGAATAAGACTACACGGCTGGTGGGTGGACCTCACTGCCCACTGGATGTGGCACCAATGCACACGCGACTAGGGTGCGGGTGTGGCTTGCCAACGGCGCAGACAGTCAATCAATCATTGCCGCAAACAGATTAAAAAATATTAATGATAAAATAAACACGCGCGGGCGGAAGTGTGCAGCTGTAAACTGAGCGACGCCAAGGCATGATGAGCGGCGCAAAAATTACAGGCTTACGCTACGAAGACAAGGACTAGCAACTAGCTGATGTTGGATAAAATATTTATAAAATAAAAACCTCATACTCATTATCTGCGCTTGACAGACAAGTGTCGAACGCGCCGAGCCCAACACCTTGGCAAGAGCGCAGTTAGACCCCGGTAAGTGCGTGTGTGTCAATATTCATTTAAAAAAAAATAAGCGCACGGCTTCTTAGTGTCCACAAAAAAGCAGTGACAGCTAATGTTGCAGAATAACGCATGCGGCATGCGGCGGTTGGAAATTTTACCGGCTACAATTTGTCTGCCACGACGATTCGCTACACTTATCTGCCGCAAACGATGACGAAATTCAGGCAACGAAACAAAACAACAAGAAAAACAAAGACAACAACTAAGGAATGGCTAAGTTTGGGTGCAACCGAATATTTTATACGCTTACAACTTGCAAGAAACAAAATCAGGGAGATACCTTAAGGTGCAAACCGTCAACCAGAGGATAGGAATCCACGCAATTATAGTTCTTAAAGTCCAAATTTCGGTAGTATATTTTAAGAATTTCAAGTCATTGTTAGATCGTATATCTCTCCATGATGAAATGACAAACCTTTCTGAAAAGAAATGTCAAAAGAGCGGAAAAAATATGACGTCGTTTGCTGTCCCTAACGGTATATTTTAGATCTTTCCTAACTTAACGGGGTATTCTAGTCTAGAAATTTGAAAAAATCGAAATTTTTTTTATGTTTTCAAAGTTTAACTATTCAAGAATATGTGTTCAAGAGGATTTTTCAAAATTCAAATTATTTTCGGAGATATAGGCATTTTTCTGACCCGGCATCCAAAGTGGTTCGGCCGGAACTAATCGAACAAAATACATTAGGGAAACTTTAAACGCGTTTTTCTCAGAACTGACTTTTTCGGAACGATGCCCACGATTTCTCAGGCTCTACTAAACCGATTTACTTGAAATTTTTATAGAATCTTCTTTATAGGCTTGTCTGTGGTTGGCACGAGCCCCATTCCAAAATTTTTATTTTTATTATTTTTAAAAAATTCGAAATAGTCAGAAAAAGTGATCAAAAAAAAATTTTTTTTTCAGGCAATCGCCATTTTGTGAAAAAAACTTTCCGTAGTTCCGACCATTGCGACATTATTCTAGATTAATAATCTTTTTTTGTTTTGGTTTCAGATTACTAGGAGGGTTGAAATTATTGGCATGGTCACGTGGAAATTTTTAGAGACCCCCCACTTCGTCAGCTCATAATTTTTGAAATTTTTTACTTTTTTTAGTTTTTAATTTTTTTCTGTACTCTACAAAAATTAATAAATAACTAGTAAAAAAAATGGATGGTAAAAATTTAATTGCCTTTTTTACGACACTTTAAAAATTACCTGAAATTCATGCTTCTAGACTAGAATACCCCCTTAACCACCACAAATTCACAAAAAAAAACTCGAGTTAGAGAGACTACGAGTTATTTAGGTGGTATATACATACATATGTACAACCGTGAGCTGAACAAAACTATTATACTCTGTAGCAACATGTTGCAAGAGTATAAAAACGGCGTTGTGGCACATGAAAGTGCGTTCGTATGGCGAAATTGAAATTGAAACACAGAAACAGAAGCTTTTCTACGCTCATTACCGACAGCCGGCACTTGCTTAGGTATCTTTACATATACATAGACACATATGTATATACATATATTTATATGTACATATGAATATATGCGTGTATGTCTACCGACGAAAATAATCTATTAAAAGCAATCAAGTCATCAAGGCAAAAACGAAGCGAGCGGAAAAAGAGCATGTTAAGTGAGACGAAGGTAGAAGCCGAGGTATATGATAATGCTAAGAAATGCGAGGGTATCAAATTTTTATTGGAGCCTGGTAGGTAGGTAAATAGTTAGAGTGGCTGTCTAACGACGCATCCATTATAAAAAACACCAAAGGTACCGAAGTCTCCGCTCTATAATGGCTTCTCCCCGAACCACCTCGTGCTTCTATTAAAATTTATCATTACGAAAAGTTTTATCTGCGCTACTTCCGAGACGTCGCCAAGAAACCCTTGGCCTTCGAGCAAGTCAGTATATAAATTCCCTCTTTTCCGTAGTCTAATTGTAGCGTGGCTAAGCATCTGCTTCAAAGTTCACAGGGATATCACTACACCCAGGAACCCACTACCGGTTTATCGTGAAATATTTACATAGGATATTAGATCCACCAAGAGATCAAGTTTGTCCCTCACTGACTTTGACGAAACTCTAAAAGACTTCAGTGATCTCAAACCCGACTGGCTGTCTGTATGATTATATCTCTGCTTAGAAGAAGTTGCAGTGGTCTTGTATATAGCTTTTCAAGGAACTCCCCATCTTCCACACTGTTTTCTAGATTCGAGCCATCCGTAAATATGTTTATCCCCGTACCCTTGTCCACCTCGCTTCTTTCTCACTCTTCTCTGGAAGGAATGTCAACATTAGGGATGGAAATTAGATTCAACTCTAAAGGACTTCGAAGATCCGTGGTGATAGGAAGAAACCGAGTAAAGTAAGTGTAAAACTACTGCACATGGCTTTGCGGTGTTTTTGGAGCCTGGATACGTATTGATAGAAAACTTATTTATGCCGGTAAGAAGACTTGATTCATAAAACGAAATATTAGGACAGGATTTTTTTATACATCGCGTGCAGGAAAGAAGCCCCACATCTCAGTTGGGAGTAAGATAGGTCTTTCATGGAACCTAACTATTTCCTCGCTTCCGAGATATTGAGTGGATACACTCAATTGAAGTCCTCCTAATCTCTTTTATACCGAGATGCTTATAAACTTCACCATTTGCCCGAGTGGTTTTGTTGTCTCAGGTGGGGTGGCGCAACTTGAGGTGAAAGAATACCACCACAAGCCATCTTCCGAATCTCTCGTACAGAAAATAAGGCGGCACACGATCGATTGATCTAGAGGAATCCTCCAGCGGGCTATATTACTTACCTTGAGCTCAAATTACAGACTTTGAATGAGATCCCGAATGCAAAGACATTTATAGTTCAAGCGACAAATGTCACCAGTCACTGAATTTGATGGGTACTCAACTGGTACTAACTACAGCTATAAGGTCTGATCGGATACTTAAATCTGGCACCACGAGGAGCAGTAAAAACTTCGAGTTCGCTCCAACTAGCTCTTTGGGATGATTCATGGTGGCTGTGGTTTAAACATAAAATGGAGAACTGAAAAATTCAGTCTTCTTTGCGGCCGTATGCCGAAACCATAGTATGGCAGAGTTTTCGATCAGTCTCGAACCCGACCAAGTTGGAATTAAACAGCTATTTCACCTTGGTCGAGTTCGAGGCCTATCGAAAACCTGGGCCGTGCTGTGGATTACATCTACCAATGAATACCTTGAGCAGCCGTAAGGTTAGACCGTCGGCGGCAGGTATCCACGTAAAACACAGTCGTTGTTATTGAGCTGGAGGATACAGCTTTGGCGTTCATCTTCATTTACCGATTTTGAGCGCTCATTCCAGAACACAAGTCAGTTAAAAGGCAGCGACGAAAGTACTGACCGAAAGCTTAACCTAAACAAGTAAGTATTTTGTTAACACAGCTCAAATAGTTTTCAGTTGGAAACCATTTTCAGTTGAGCCCCGTTTTTCATTGAAAAAACTCTGCGTTTAGTTAAAAGACAACGTTCAGCACTACTTGTAATCAGCTACCCACGTACCAAAAAATCATAATACCTTCAACAGAAGTACCGACTTGCCTTAGCCATGCAAGAAGTTTGCCATTTGAGCCTGGGCTGGAGGTTAATGTCGGCATTTAGGCGACGAAACAAGTTTCGCATTAAGTGGCAACTTCAGACACGCGACACTTCAGTGAATACAAATAACGCCTGCAGTGCGATTGACAGCCGTTGAGTGAGCGCTAAGCGTCAGAGCATTATCTGTAGCCAACACAACGAGTCGACTTCATCAGCGGCACAACAGCCAACAGCGACAGTCACATAAAAAGCAAGGCGAATCATCATCATCAACACACATACCCACACACAAATACAGGCGCGCTGACGAACAATGCAGTTGCTCTGTTATAATGCCATTAACTGCCGTTATTATCATTAGTCAGCTCATGATTGCGTATTGTAGTTTGACGTCTTCATTTTCATAACCACATGAATTATAATCACCGAGCGAGCGACGACTTGTCTAAAGCAGCGCAACGTCTACGTTCTACGGCTTATTACCATACCAGGGCCATGGCAGCTATGCTCCTCATATACGTTGTCATTCCAAGAAATTTACGAGTATTAGCCACAATTTTGCTGTCACACACGCTCTTGCCACGTCAGCGCCGCTACCGATTGGCATGCTCGAACCAACCAAGCAACCTACCAGCCAGCCAGCCCAGCCAAGTCGATTCGCAATTTTTCGTGTTTGTGTGGCTGTGTGCGTGCAGTTTGCGCGGCCCATCGCATAAATTCCGCCCCAACCATGTATTTATGGCTTTTTCTTATCGTTTCGTTTTTCAGCAGTTATTTTTTTTTTCTCGTCTTTCGCTTTTCCTTTGCTGGTGCAGCTGCTTCTTCTTCATTTTGCAATTTCGTGCCCGTTTTCATGAATTTTTTACAAACTGACAATGACATTTCGATAGCTAAGTATTAACATTTGTCTACAATATTATGCGTTATCGTTCACACATATCGTTGATGTATTCCTATATACTCTTGCCATATATTTTATACATATAACTTAGCACATAAATGTATATGCGTGTATGTATGCGGGAGCTGGTGCGGTCCCAGGGCGTCAGTTGTCAATCGTCAGCCTATAATGTGCTATTGTTTTTGTTGTTTTTGCTGTTGTTGTTTTTGCCATTTCCACTATTGTCAGTCGTCGGTCGTCAATCGTCAGTCGCCATCATCATTATGAAATTCATTATTGCATTGCGGTTCCCAAATGGATTTTGTTGTTCCAGCGTTCCGCCTCACTATTCTTCACTCACTATTCGACAGTGTGCTTGTTGTTGTTTGTTGTTTGCGTAGTTGGCGTATCGTAATGGTAATTGCTGTCAGTCAGTTATTTTATTGTTTGCCTCTTTTTATTTCAGAAATTTTCTAGTTTTTCTTTTTTTTTTTTATGTGCTTCTTTGCGCTCAGTCCACATGCGCGAGTCTATTGTTTGATAGTTTTGGTGCTCAGCCAAATGTTTAGCCTCGGTTCTATGCGTGCTCTGTGCATATTATAAAACTTTTGTCATTTTGTCTATATCTTTAATCGGTTTTTAGTATGTATTATTTACACTCCTTTATCATTGTTCCCCTTATGTGGCTTTATGATGCGGAGAAAAGTTTCTTAAGCTTTCGCTATTAACTTTTGATGCAATCTTTGGTAGTCGGCGCAGACAGTGGGTTTGATAAGTGAACTGTTTGGGTTGAGATATATGGTATATAAAAAATCAGAGAGAGGACTTCGAAAAAATTTGCTTCATCTACAGATGTTTTGAAACTCAACTCGAAATACTTTTGGAGCTCCTATTACATATGTATATGTGACCTGGTCTACGAAAAGGGAGCTAACGTGCGAAAAAAAAAATTGATTTTTTGACACCTAAGCCCCCTTTCCGTAGACCAGGTCACATATTATATTTTACAACACAACTCCATCATCGACCAGGCGACATTAGTAGTAGAATCCTACAGACTCCCAACGTGACTCCAAATCTCCAAAAGATGTTTTGCCAAACTAAGATTCGCCATAAAATATAATGCTTTTCTAATAAAATATACAGACGACCTTAATTAGAGCTGCTTTTACGGATTTTTGATAACCCAACTCCAAAATCGACTAGGTGACGTTAGAAGTAAGATTTCTGCAGATTTTCAATGCGACTCCAGAACTCAAAACCACGTTTAACGAACTAAGCATGCAACATACAGTATAAGGTCTTTGTACTAGAGTTTGCAGACGGCCTTACTATTGTGTTTAGGAATGGACTAAATCTTGTGTTTACATCCAAGTTTGACCCTTATATTATCCATTTTTCTTTTATCCCCAATGAGTTCCAAAGTTGTTGTTATTGTAAGGATTATTAAGACCCTTTCGGAGGAAAGAGTTTAGTTAACCGATGTCGAGGTCACGGTAAGGGTAGGCTTATAAAACCAGCTGCTTCGAAGGGTGCGGACCAAAGAGAGAAGGGAGTTAAGCGAGATGTTTTCATTGGGCATGAAAAGAGATGATTAGTGTTATGTAGGGGCTAATTGCATGCAGGACGTACGTTTTGTGTGTCAGTATGTCAGGAACTATTCTGGATAAGTATAAATCTTCACACGTCAAATCGAACTCTTGTTTTGCTATGGGTGGTGTTTGGACTCCAAGTACGTCATTTTACTGTGAATGATGTTTACTTCCTGGCAGAAATCTTTCGCATCCGAAATACATTGTTCAAGTTCATCGATATGTCGGCAGAATGTTCTCCGAATATTCCTAGGAGGTGGCTTCACTTCACACAGATGACTACAGCGATGATTTCGGTTGTAGTGAAACCCGAATGCCGAAAATACCCTTTTACAGGAAAAATACGAGTCTCACTATGAAGATGCACGATGGGAGATAGCTGGAAACATTCTGTTATAGTCCAGAGAGCGGTGTCCTGCTACATCCAAGCGTCTATATTGAGGTGACATAGTTAATGACCAGGTGGTGAGGGTTTCCACGAAAATATTACTTTACAGGAAGTAAGTCTATATGCGAGTCAATGAAGATGCTCGATGGAAGGCATCAGTAGACATTCTGTTACAGTCTGAAGAGCGATGTACTAACAGGTCTGCATGCAGGCGACCATATTGGGGCGAATTAGTAGTTTTGTGGGTCGGAAGTAAGTCTTCTTTGTACTTGCTCCAAGTTCTGGCGGCTAGTGCCATTAGAATGCTGTTGTGGTTCTACACATTTGTAAGTAACAATTGGAGTTATGTGAGTCTGTTTAGTTCGATCCGGATTTTATCCGCCAATGGACTCTTATATTGAGTATCTAACCCTGTTTGGATTGAGTTCTGATGTTACCACAATTGCTTTGGTCTAAATTATTTTAATAGCTCCTCTCTTCGGAACTACTAAACCTTACATCAAATAGAGAAGAACGTTTAGCGATTCGTCAAGAACTCACAAGAACAGGAATATGTCGTACTTTTGTTCGAGAAAAGGTACAAGACAATTAAAATGACTGAAAGCCGAAAAAACGGTCGTATTTAAGGTAAAAAACCAGTAAATTGTATTAAGACAATTATGATCCAGTGATATGAAATGAAATGAAAATGAAATCTATTAAAACATTGCATTTATTGTTCGCAACCATCGTATACAACAGATCTGGAGAAAGGCAAGGAATTTCGGTTCATTGGAGAAGTATAAACTGAGCTTGAGGCCTCTTTAGAAGCAAAAGACAAATCGTTATACCACAGATCTGGCCACCAGCCAGTTATTTCTATACTCAAATCTCAAGAGAATGCTTACTAGAAATGAATTTCGGTAAAATGAAGAAGTTGAGACCTCTTTTGAAGCAAAAAACAAATTAACATAACATAGGTCCGGCCACCAGCCAGTTGTTCCTGCACCCAGAACTCAAGAAAATGCTCAGAGGAATAGGATTCCGATTTAATGAAGAGGTATGTTGAAGCCTCATTTGAAACCAAAATCAATATACGACAGACTTGGCCACCAGCTAATGTTCCTATGCTCAAATCTCAAGAGAATGCTTACAGGAAAGGAATTTCGGTAAAATGAAGAAGTATAAACTGGGATTCCTGGCCTCTTGGGAAGCAAAAGACAAATTGCACTATAAATTTTGTGTCGAAACTTAAAATATCCACAATTTCCAAACAAAAAACAGTTTTTTTTAAAACGTTGCCAACTTTTCAGCTTCCTGTTATGCCTAGAAAGTCGTTGTAATAGTATTTTTTCAGCTCTAGCTTCATGTCAGCACTACAAGGCCCCTAATGATTTCGCTCACCTTGGGAAAAAGTGGAAATAAATTATTAAATTGATTAACAACTTTGCTCGGCACAGATGTAAACAAAGTGCGCGCTGTGAAGGCCTAAAAAGTCAACATCAACATCTCAACCCTGCTGCAGCCTAATTTATGTTTGATAATTAATTCATCAAGCTGCGAAAATATTAATGCCACAAAGGCTGCCTTTAATCAATTTGGGATTATTCCGACTTAAACTTACACAATTTCTAATATGAATTCATTGCGTTGTTATGCGTCTATGTGTGCGTTACGTAATTGGAGGGAGGAAAATAAATCAAACAGCAGCTGTTCTAATTTTTACAAAATGTAAACAAACAAAATGCGCAACTCTTTCGCCGGAAAGTAAATATGTACTTAGGTAGAGGTTGCATATATAAAAAAGTATTTTTGGAGTTTACAGGGCAGTAGTTTATGCATTTGGCTTGCGGGCAGTTAAAGTATTTAGCATTAAAACACCTTGGGTTTTATGCTACCTTTAGAACATGAATGTGGATGTATGTATGTAAAAATTTATTTGTGAGTGCGCTGAGCATTTTCGTTAAATGAAAGCGCCAGAATTCGTTAGCAACGAAACACTGTGCGTGCCAGGCAATGCAATCATATTCATGTCAAAGCGCTGCGATTCCTGTGTGCGCTTCCTTTGTGTATGCGTTATTTTCACCTACACACTTTGCCGTTTTATACCCTTAACAAGATATAATAAGTTTGCAATGATGCAACACGACTACTTAGAAGGAAACGTTGGAGACCCTACACAAAATAAACTAAGAGCTGAGTCGCTCAGTTTATGAGTTTTTGGTCTGATTTTTTTTCACACATTCTTTGCAGCCAAATAAGCTACTTATTTGTCGTAACTGGTGATAACGGACCACTATAGCATATAGCTGCCATACAAAGTGAACGTTCAAACTGAAGTCTTTGTATGGAAAACTTTTTATTTGACGAGGTATCATCACGAAATTTGACACAGATGATTCTACAAAGTAACTACACAATCTGCCGAGAAAACCTTCAGATTGGATCCCTATAACATATAGCTGTCATACAATCTGATCATTCAAACTCAAGTCTTTGTATGGAAAACTTTTTTATTTGACGAGATATCATCACGAAATTTGACACAGATTATTTTACAAAGTAACTACATAATCTGCCAAGAAAACCTTCAGATCGGATCACTAAAGCATATAGCTGCCATACAAAGTGAACGTTCAAACTCAAGTCTTTGTATGGGAAACTTTTTTATTTGACGAGTTATCAACACGAAATTTGACAGAGATTATTTTCCAAACTAACTGTACAATATTCCAATAAAATTTTCAGATCGGACTACTATAACATATAGCTGTCATACAATCTGATCATTCAAACTCAAGCCTTTGTATGGAAAACTTTTTTATTTGACGAGATATCATCACAAAACTTGACAGAGATTATTTTCCAAACTAACTGTACAATATTCCAATAAAATCTTTGAATAGGACTACTATAACATATAGCTGCCATACAAACTCATTGCTCAAACTCAAATCTTTGTATGGCGAACTTTTTTATTTGACAACATATCTTAACGAAATTTGAAATAAATTAATATTCAAGGCAGCGCAACAATCTCCGAAGAAATTATTCAGTTAAGTTTACTATAGCATATAGCTGCCATACAAACTGGTTACTTAATATCTATATTTTGAGCTTTTTATATCCTTTAATGTTATAAGAAATACGCCTTTGTAGGGTATTGTACTTTTGAGGCAGCCGAATTTAACGTTTTTTCTTGTTGCTTCTTCGTTCACCATTTAATTTAACACAACACAACATGAACCGACAATTTTCAAAGAATTTCTTCCTTTTTGTCGCTTTTATGCTTGCTGTTTCTAGCATGTGTCGCGTGAATTGCTAAAGTTTCTGACTTTTGTTCGGGGGCATCATAAATAATGCATTATCGACGACATCTCATTTGCGTTGTGAGTGCGAGACGACTACCACAGGACCTATTCGCTAAAGCGCACACCACTACACGCAAGACATAAGTATTTAGGCTCAGAATACTTCCTTCATGTATGTATGTATGTATGCAACTCATGTATATTTCGGCTAACACATTTATATTTTTGTGTGCATATAATAACTACGCACGAGTATATATATGTTTCTCCACTGTAACAACAAACGGCAACGGTCGCTTAATCATGCCTCGCCACGTAGAAAAATCTAAACCATCAACTGAAGAACACGCTTCAATTTGCTTAAGACGCTTTGGAACAAGAAAAGTTGAGCATGAATAATTTTTTCGAGGAAAATATTACAGAATTACTACTCATAACATCAACTACCAGTTTTAGTAACTTTCGTATGCGTTTCATGAAAATATAAAGCAAAACAAGACACTTCCCATATCCATCTTTAGAAAAACCCAGCTCAATCACTAACACGCGCTTTCCTGCAGGGTACTTGCCACCAAATTTGCATGTGTCAACGTGCGTGTGTGGTGAGAGCGAGATAGAGGTGAGTGGGTGCTGAGGGCACTGGGAAGCTTGCTGAACTTTATGTACACGCGTGCTGACTCTCACGCCCGGTGGCTGGAGTACTACCAATTTGCATAGCATAGCAGCGGTATAGCAAAAATAAATTACAATAACACAACAACAATAATAAAAGCAGCAGCAACATGCATAACGCACAACAACAAAGAAGTGCTGGCAACAGTTTGATTTAGTAATTTATTTGTACGCCAAAATGAACTTTTGATTGATTAATTTTCTTCTGTCTTCATTTTTATTGCCCATTTTTCTTAGCTCGCTCGCAACTCCTCTATTCAATTATATTTGGCATACGAAGTTATTATATTTGATGGCTTAATCATTGCAGTCGTTAAGGAGCAAACAGTAGTTTGAGTGTTTGCTGGAAATGCCACAAAGCAAAAATGGTAGTTATTACTTGATTGCTTGAAGTGAAGCATAGAAATGCAAATTACTTGAAAATATTGATTATGATATTAATTTACGAGTTGAAGTTAATAGATAGATGTAACAAACAATGAATTAGCAGCTATAAATCAGCTTTGCTCATATAATTTTGTTGGTATTTGCCACTTATTTTCAAAAGTAGATATGGCTATGCTTAAGGATAACATTAAGATATGCATATTCATATGTACATATGTATATGTACATATGAAATACTCAAATTAAATTTCACATACATTGAAATAGGCTTAAATTATTTTTGATTTATTAATTAAGGTAAAATTCACTGATTAATTTATTTGCTTATGTTAGCAATGTGAAATCAAAAAAATCATTTTTATAAATGAAAATATTTACTAACGGCTAGAAACCAGCTTTTCGGCTAATATTTTCTTCATCTTCATTTAAAATCCAAAAAAATAATTTTTATAAAAAATTTATTAATAGCTACAAACCAGCTTTTCGACAAATATTTTCTTCATCTTCATTTAAAATCGAAAAAAATAATTTTTATAAAAAATTTATTAACAGCTACAAACCAACTGTTTGACTAATAATTTCTTTAATAATTTTTTTTTTAATTTTTTATCTCACGAAAAGTGTAGTTTTAGCAAATATTAATACCTTTTTTAAAAAATTTATTTATATTTCTGCAAAAAAAAAAAAATATTCGTATGTTATATATTACTGACATACTCATTTACATTTTATTTGACCACTAACACGCTGTATAAAATATGTTTGCATATTAAGATGCTTTTATGTTATATTTCTAACATTGGTCTGTAAAAGCATTACACCATTTAAAATGTAAAAAATATTATGTATGCAGTAGTAGCAACACGACTGTATTTACATAAGAATGTATGTATGTATAACAACGGGGCTCCTGCTCAAAAATGTTAATTGTATTCACTTTACATTCATGCATTGCAATAAAAGCAGCAGCGCAGCATACGAAAAGTAACGATCGCTGACTACACGGTTAAGGCTAATTACGAATCAATCAACATACGAATTAGACCACCTAAACGAGTTACAACAGTAAGAATGAAAAAATGATTATGTATGCAATAGTAACAACACTCCTGTACATGCAGTAACAACACTCCTGCTGCAGCATGTTAATTGTATGCACTTTACATACGCTGCTGCTGTTATTGCAACGCCAACTGCTGCAGCGCAGCGTACGAAAAGTAACGATCGCTGGCTAAATAGTTAACGCTAAATGCGAATCAATCAACATACGAATTATGTGTGCACATTCGGCTTCTGCTTCAGCATGCATTCATATACGCATTCACATATGTACATAAATACATATGTATGTATATTACTCGCATTTTGAGGTTAATATAATTACATAAGTATGTTTTAATTTCTGAATTTGTTTAAATTAATTTTATTACATATGTAGGTATTTTTAAATTTCTAAAAAAAAATTTATTATTATAATTTAAGTGTTTTTAAATTTCTTAAAATATTTAAATTAATTTAACTTAGTACTTTTAAATTTCTGAAAATTTTTTAAATTAATTTAATTAACTACTTTTAAGTTTCAGAAAATTTTACAAATTAATTTAATAAAGTATATTTAAAATTCTGACTTTTTAAATTGATTTAAATAAGTATTTTTAAATTTCTGAAAAAAATGTTTAAATTGATTTTTTTTAAATTTCTGATTTTTTTTTTCAAATTTCAAATTTCTGAAAATTTTTCAAATTAATTTTCTTCAATTTCTGAAAATTTTACTTAAAATTTGTGTGCCTCGTAACAATAAGTACGTAAATTAATATAATAAGATTCAAATTATAAAAGAAATTTAAGCTTCAGCAATCTGTTTTCCTATTTATTATTACGATAATTGAATACAATTACTTAAAAGCAATTTTCTAATAAGAAAAGCAATACTCGACCATAAAAAATAAACAAAAAAAGTTTCGACAATGTCTACGCTATTGTATTATTCATAGCAATACAAAACAAAAACATTAAACAAAAACAAAACGATAAAAATAAGTGAAAATAGCAAAATAAATATTATACTTGCTTGTATATACATATATTTCTACATACTTATATCTAGTAAGTAAAGCAATTCGCCGAAGCATCGCCATTCAATAGACAATCGTTCCAGTCAGCCAGTCGCATTATCTGCCACAAATATTTCACTACTTTTTAATGTCTTTTCGTCGTTGCGCGCACGAAAGTAATGCTTAGCATTTTTGATTTTGCTGATTTATCGAAAATGTTTTTGATTGAAGTTTTTAGTTCGGCAAATTGCCACTGTATGTATGTATTTCATCATGCGCGCTTATTGTTGAAGCATTCGTCAATGTAATGGCCACCATAAAATGATGTATTAAACCATTCAAAAGTGAAATATGTATAAATTCAAGAGTTTATGGCGGGAAATAAAATTTTGCCATTATACAAATACAAAAACGCAGAGTTGTATTGGCGCATAAATAAAGACAGCTCAAGCTTAAGTATGGAAAAAATACAATGAAATGTTGTTATAAAACATTGATTGTATTTTTTATGTCTAACGGATACAATTTGGCAATTTAATTTGGTTAATGACTGACCTTGAGATTTACGACACACAATAGATCAAGAGTGAACTATATACAAATTATGTAATGGCGAAAGTTTTGGCTGAATTTGGAATGATGTAACGTATAGTTGTGGCAGGGTGTGGGTATAATTTATATAAGGATTTTCTTTTTTTTTTTGTGATTTAATTGCAGAAAATTTAATAAAATTCTTCGACATAATTCATATAATTTAGTATTACTGATTTTGTTAGATTTATTATTATATTACTTTTATACCCTTAAGAGCGTAAATTAAGTTCGTCACGAAATTTGTAACACTCAGAGATACCGAAAACCCTATAAATTGTGTACATTTATGTGATTAGCGTGAAGAGCTGAGTCGATTAAGCCTGAAGTTCTCGAGATATCGTTCTGAAATTTTGCACACGTAGTTTTCTGCCCAAGGAGCTACTTATTTTTTGGAATCACTGATATCGGATCACTATAGCATATAGCTGTCATACAAATTGAACGATTAAAAGCATGTCCTTGTATGGAAAACTTTTTTATTTGACGAGATATCATCACGAAATTTTGCACAAAAGGTTACAATAAGCAACGCTATATTCTCCGAATAAATTGTTTACAACAGACAAATATAGCATATAGCTGCCATACAAACTGAACGATTAGAATCAGGTACTTGTATGGAAAACTTCTTTATTTTACGAGATATCATCACGAAATTTTGTATGAATTATTGTGGAAAACAACGATATAATTTCCGAAGAAATTGTGCAAATCGGACCAGTGTAGCATATAGCTGCCATATAAACTAACCGATCAAATTTAAGTTCTTGTATGGAAAAGTCTTTTATTTGACAAAATATCTTTATAAAATTTGGCAAAAACTATTGCCTGAGACTATAATACAATAATCTTAAAAAAATTCAGATCGGACGAATATAACATACAGCTGCCATGCAAACCAACCGATCAAAATCTAGTTATTGCATGGAAATTTACTTATTTGTGCAGCGTTGCTGCCTCAGTTAACGATTTTTCTAGTTTATTATATGCAAATTTCAGCAATATCAAAAATCTTACTGACACATTAAAAAAAATAGTAATTTTCTGACACACGCTCACCTTCTTTAACTCCACAAAAAATAATTTATAATTTCAAACCAATTCAACTTCCTTTACCCACATCTGCGTTTAATGTCCCGTTATAATATATGCATTTTAAATATGACTTAATTTTTAGACCTTTCAGCCATTATCATTTCCAACTAAAATTCCAATTACAAACTTATAAACGCTCGTAAAATAAATTTGTCTCAGCCTAACCCAAAAAGGGGAAAGTGCTGCTTGGCAAAAGGGTTTTTGAGGAAACAAAACAGGCACTTTTCGACAACGCTTCGCAAATAATTCAGCCAATAAATACCCTAACATATTTGCGGCTGACATTTCGCCAAACTTTTAGCATATTTTCAAGTCAAATTTTCATAAACAAAAACCCAACCACAACGCACCCAATCGCCGGTTGAAAGGAAATCGGAAAATTTTGCATGATTTTTACAACCGCCACACAGCTGCTTAGAAAAAGTTGTGAGCCTTCAGTTACCCCGCCTAACTTGCTGGCGTAAAAATTATTCAAAAACACTTACCCTTACAACCTTCGTCTGTTGTTGTTGTTGTTGTTTTTTTTCAACTCACATTATGCCTTATTTTCTAATAAATAAGATCTTAGTCATATATTTAGTGGCAGCTATGGCGTTACTCATATCCAACCAGCCTCCTGTCCCACTACAGCCGCTTTGCTGGCTATTTATCTAATACATATAGTCATTATTGGCTCTGGATACCAGTTTTTGGTACTTTTTCCGCTTTATATACCCTGTAAAGAATAAATGATCAGCGTGTTGAGCTGAGTTGATTTAGTTATGGACTGAGACTGTCTGCTTACGAGAACTAGTCCTTCAGTTTTTGAGATATCGATCTGAAATTTTGCACACGTGTTTTTCTTCCTAAGCAACTGCTCATTTGTCGGAACCACCGTTTTCGGACCTCTATAGCATATAGCTGCCATACAAACTGAGCGCTCGGATGGAAGGGCTTGTATGGAAAACTTTTGCATTTGATGAAATATCTTCACGAATTTTGGCATGGCTTATTATTTATAGCAATAATGTAATCTCCGAAGAAATTGTTTGAATCGAACCACTGTAGCATATAGCGGTCATACAAACTGAACGTTCGGTGGGAAGGGCTTATATGGAAAACTCTTTCGTTTGACAAGATATCTTCACCAATTTCTACATTGATCATCAACTAAATTAATACTGCAATCTCCGAAGAAATTGTTTGGATCAAGTCACTATAACATATAGCTGCCATACAAACTAACCAATCGGAATCAAATGTTTGTATGACAAACTTTTTCATTTGACGAGTTATTTTCATGAAATTCCGCACAGATTATTCTTCAAGGCAAAGCTACAATAGAAATTGTTAGGATCACATGACTACATCGTATAGCTGCCATACAAACTGACCAATCGGTATCAAGTTTTTGCAAAGAAACTTTTGTATTTGTGAAGGGTATTATAACGGGTATTAACTTTTTTCTTGTTTTTTCTCATTTCTCCCTTTTTATTCATTCTTTCCGCCTTCAAAAAGCTTGTTTCATAGACTTTTGAATTTATACGCTTATAAACAAGCGCCAAAGTAAATAGAAAGTCCTCTAAAAAGCAGCGAGCAAACAAAAACTTGAATGAATGAAAATAATAAAATCTAGAAATGAGCGAAAAAAAGCTGAAAATTGTTTACGCGTTTGTCACATTTTTCACCCAATTTTTACTCGCTGCCCTTTGCACTCACCCGCAACACACGCCACGCACATACATACATGCATATCCTGCTGTTGCTGGCAAGGATGCTGTTCCACCACACACCCAAAGCGTGACCAGCGCGTAGAGTTCACTTGAAGTAATGAAAAAACCGCCACCACGCCCTTTGCCAACGAACATGCTTACTTAAATCAACAAAAATTAAATATTAGGCCCAGCGCGGAGGCTGAGATATACATCGAAATGTTTTTTATCTGCCGCCACAGCCGTAGCCAAGGCAGAGTTAGGCTCTGTTGTTGCTGTTTTTGCGCTTATATTTATTATTATTTGTGTTATTTCACTTTTTTCTCGATTCATTGTATCGCTTATCTTTTCCGATTGTTCCTGTTTATTATTGTACTTGTTGTTTTTTGTATTGTAGTTGTTGTTTTTTCGTATTGTAGTTGTTGTTTTTTGTATAGTAGTTTTTTTTTTGTTTTGCATTGTTATTGTTGTGGTTGTTTTTGTTTACTGTTGTAAGATTGTGACACTAATTCGTATGCTAACAAAATGAATGTGAACACGACCACGTTCCATCGACGCCCAACTGCCCGTCTTTAAATCCTCTGCTTGGGTCCACCCACACACGCCGTTGACCAGAATTTTTTCCTTTGTTGCCGCTTTAAGTTATGCTAGCGACGTATTTGTATGGAAAGTAAACAAAAACCCAAAAATACCAAAGGAAACTCGTGCAAAAAACGTTAAACGAACTGCCAGGACCAAAGTGTGGACCCCACTGGCATGCACTACGAGTATATTACTTCCTGTGATATTTATTAACAATAAATTATGAAGTTGTGCGTACATGTTTTGGGTTATTTTTAGCAGAAAAGGCCCGAACACACACTGAAAACCCTCCCAAGAGATTGCGAAAACGAGTAAAAAACACGAAACCACACAATAAAATAAACAAGCCTTGCAGCGGTGGTTGTGAAGTTTATACTATAATAATGTTCCAAAAAATATTTAATATTAATGAGTAGATGTTCATAAATATTTATATTTTAACATAAAGCCTCAGAGGGTTGAGGAAGTTAAGCTGTAAGCAGTTGATTTGAAAATGTTGCCTACATTTGGGAGCAGATGCATAGACGAGTAATTAGTTATCAAGAAAATCGGTGAAATATCAGCGTTAAGCCCTGTTCAAATATTGGTCTCACAGCAGCTTTTTCGAGAACCACTTGGATTATAACTTGTTGATACAGTAGTTAATCAGAAAGGTAGTTTTAACTGGAAGTCCTTAGGCCTAATGAGCTATCGTCCTTTAATAACCGAATACCTCTTTTAACTCCGCCAACTAACCGCTCCCAAGCACGTGCTCTCGAAAAGAGGAGGGTTGAATGAGGTTCAATGAAGCTTTTTGTAAGCATATCGGGAAGTAGGAGGAAGAAACGGACAAAATCGTCTATGGCTAAACGAATATCAGTTCCCATTACTATACCACGTCTCAACATGCACATTAATACAAAAACCCCACGCTCAAACCACTTATGAGGGCATCACACTGTACATCAGGATTTATACTCCAAGTGACCACCCACAATTTCGGCTTTGGCATGGACACGGTTTCTGAAAAAAGCGAGGCTTCAGGCCTCTTGCAAGCGATCAACTGATTGGGACACTAATGGACCATCAATTTCAGAGACCGCTAAAAAGAAAACACTAGCATCGAGGCAGAGCGAAAAAGGAGGTCATATAGGGAGGCGACCTGTCTCTACCCAGAATCGACACTGGCAGAACCGGATGTAGCATGTCGGAGGAGCAACAGGCAGTGTTCAGCAATGGTCTAATAAACCTAATCCTATAGTCAAGCTGAAACAAGTCGGTGTTTAATACCGACATGGCTCGCTTCAAAAGGAGAGTCATTCGGTTTTCCATTTACTCGGTGGAAGATATTGCATGGCGGAGCGTCTTCGAAAGGGGAATCTTTCGGTTTTCCACTAGCTCCGTTGAAGATTTTGCATGGCGGAGCAAAATCTACAAGCCGTGTCTTATACATGACAAAGAAGCCCTTAGACTCATAAAAACACACATATTCATTGGGGTTGGAGTTGGAGAGTCCAAAAGTCTTCTACATCTAAGCAAAAAGGAGTTTAGTAACATTGTGGGGATCACTAGAGAATACCTGCCTTCAAAATCCCACCTTTAGAAAATGTAAAAAGTGGAACCGGCGGAATGAAAGCATGCGCCAAGAATGATACGTCCTTGACACATTATGTATGGGAATACCCAGCCTCCAGTCGTATGAGAAGTGAAATATTCCACGACTCCCGATGCTCCAACTTCAGATACATTGGGCGGCAGGGGTGGAAAAAGTCTGTTTTTTAACAATTCAAATGAGTTGCTAGCTGAGTTAGAAGTTATATGCCTAGCTACTGCAACCATGTCGCTGGGCTATAATGATCCTGATTCCGTCTTCTTGAGGTCCGGTGCTCACGCAACCTTTCAACTTTTCAAACAATCACCTCAACTATTATTCTTCTTCGTTCTGTCCATACTGAACGGAACGCGACTTGGGCATTTTTGTCGGTGGACGCTTCCAATCGCAATACAAAACACTGGTCGGCAAGTTACTGATCTGCCTGAAGTGAACAGACATACTGGTAGTCTCGTAATAACAACTCCCGGTCAATTCCGGTCAGGGATATTAATGTCGAACTTAGCCACTACTGGACACTTTACGCTCTAGTTCACCATTACAACAGTAGACTCTAGTGTGGAGTTCAAAGAAAACTGTCTTTAGACTAGTTAGAAGCATGCGGAACACCCACTTAGCACCAAGGATGCCTCTTGTACTTAATTCATACTTCTCTCAAATTTCTTACGTTCCTTTTCACCCAAAATCAATCAAAAGTCTGCGTTGGTTTCTCTTCAAGCAGGTTCTAATAAGCTTTCCGCCAGTACAGCGCATGAAACTCCTTAAATACCTACATGAGCGGACACTCTTAATAACAGTACTATTAATTACAACTCAGAGGGAGTCAGCAGCATTTACTGTTTACGTAGCCTAGCGCCCCCACCGCTAGTCCGTCAAAATTTCTATACCAAACGAGTGGCTACCTGACAAGGCAAGGAAGGTATCACTATGCCAGACACGAAATTGAATTTTCGCTTTGAAAATGTGCTAGAGATTTTCGTGTATTTGTTTTGCCGGCTTAATTTTTTTGACAACACACTATTGCTTTGAGTTCTTCGTCTTACTTCGGTTTACCTTTTTTTCTGGATTTCACGAGTACCCATACATGTCACTTTAGAATTTTGCGAAGCATTTTATTTTCATTAGTTATTGGTGATTTGGCGCAAAACATGTTTTATTTATTTAAGATTACATGTGTCACTGATGAGAGTGATTGATGCGCACGTGTTCCATTGGGATGGCCTGTGAGTCATCGCCGCAAGCAGCCTTGTGGATACTGACACATCGTGCGGCCCACTCCACACGGCTCTCGGCTGTTATGAGCCTTTTCTACAGCGGAATGCGTGTGTGTGTGTAATTCTAACGGTAATATGTAGTGTTGGTAATGATGTTCGATTTGTTGCCATTGCTTGTTAATGGCATGAGTCAACACTTTAACTTCTTCTGCTGTTTTAATGTATCCTCACTCGGTATTTGACACTCTCATGGCGATTTCACGATTGCGTGTGCAGAATATTGCCGATGCTGTTGTGAAATTGACAACACATTTTTCATGAGCTCGTCCTTATTTCCCCAATTTAGAAAAAATTAAAACTAACAGTCGTTTTTTTTTTTGATTTCAGATCGATCCAATCAGTCCACGTCGACGAGTTTTCAGCTGAGTAACTGAGTTCTCTAAGTTAGGCTGGGTTTAATGGCTAGTTCAAAGCGGAATACCTGAATTCTCAAGACAAAGTTCATTGACTAACCCAAGGCCTGCACTTTCACTACTGTATGCAGTCCTTTGGGAAGCGCTAAAACTAGAACTTCTGTATTCAATCCTATAATTCCGCAAAGCGCCTTATAACCAGTACAATTTTGCTTAGGAGTTTACTTTTTATTGTCACCAGCTCAATAGGATATCTGAAAGTTAAGCTCCTAAGTATTTAAACCTTGATTTCGCAAACGCGAGAGATAATCAAAAAGTCGTCTTCTTCCAAACAGCGTCCTCAGCAGCAGAGATAATCAGATGTTTCCACCTCGTCTGCTTCCAACAGCGTCTGCAGCTGACGTCCGGTAAGATTCATCTGCAACTCAAAGTAAATACGAAAATTCAACGTTTCATCTGATTTAGCCTTCAAATTACAAATATTTTAGGCCATCACTTTTCTGCTAGAAATATTATTCTTAAGATAGACTCCCAGTACCTTAAGTTCTCCCTATAAGCGAAAGTGGCATTTACACCCATTGCCAAGCAAAGCACTCCCATGAACTTCGCTTACTTCTGTCTTCTGTCCCCTGTGTCCATATGTTTCTCCTTACAAAGACATATTCTTACCAGAACTCAAACTATATTTAAACAGCTGTTGTTAATTAACTGTTGTGGCCGATATACCATACATAGGTATCATAAGGTTTGAGCCAGCAGGCTGTTTCCCTTTTTAAAAGTGACACAACCCTGGGGAGGGATGGTTTGCCTTCTCACTTTAGCTCATGTTCAAACGGATGTTCTTTGGCTGCCCGGAGAATACTTGGTCGAAGAGCGGAAGACGGTAGCTACTTGAGCCATATGTGAAAGAATCGTTTCCGACCGCTCCCAAGGTCGGAAAAATGGCACTCAGAGAACTTTCCTCCGGGGGCTTACCACATCGCGCCGTCTAGCCATGACCTGCTGATAGTTGTGCCCGGTTTCTTCAACTTCCACATTTTTTTTTCGTTCAAATACTAGTAAGTCGAGGCCATGCTTCCGATTATTACAGATAAAGCTTCGCCTGAAACTGTACGATATGCCGCTACTACCTCTAGAGCAGCTTTCCCTAGAGCTTTATGTCGATTATTTTTCCTCAATGAGTCCGCCCATAACTTTGATACATAAATCAAGACATTCAGTGCGGTCGACATCAAAAGCTTCCGATCCTCCGATGTTGGTCATCAACCTATTAAGTTTTAAAGTTAATTGAGATGCCTTTTCCGCAGCGTGTTAGTCTTCTGTCAGGTGGGTAAGCCTGTAGTTTAACCTTACATACAGGCAGTTGACAATCTTTTGTGTCTTTAGATACGCTGATGATGTCCTCATGACTGTGATAATCCTCATGACTGTAATCGTGATATGTGGTGTCTTCACCTCACACACAGGAAGTTGATAATTGTTTGTCTTCTTAGATTCTCTGTTGATGTCCTCTTGACTGCTATAGTCGTGTCTCTTATGGAACCCTCAGTGGTAGCAGGCTGGTATGAACATCCGTTATTCCAATAGTAATATATGTCTAGAGGCTATTTGGTATCTTTTTTCACAATATTCATTTGGAAGATACTTCCAATTCTAGTGCCTTATAATAAAAATTTCATTCCAGATTTATCCACATACAATCTCATTTTTAGAAAAACTTTTACAAAGCAAATCTTTGGCGCTCCCAGTTCTTCGCTTGTAAACTCTATAATTTCCAGCGTCGCTTAAAGAAGCTCCACTTTTCTTCAGCACTTTCCATCAGTGGCGTCATTTTGCTCGCCATGTCCTGATGAGCGCTGTTGGAACTCCAACAAAGTATTATATAAAACATAGCAAAACAGCGGGTCTTCGTACACGAGAACCACTAAAGCGAAACATTAAAACAACACAACAATTATTTCAAGGAAAACAACAAAAATTGCAAAATAAATATTGCAACATTGTTAAATGATGAGTTTTTTTTTTTTAGTATTATCAACACGAAGTAAAGCAAAACGAAGCACAAGAGAGAACATGAATCAGAAAACAGCAGGCAGAAAGACTTCACGCGAATTTGCTAAAAACATGAGACAACAACATACAGCGCACGAATTGCTGCGCAAACAATGTCCGAGGCAACAAACAACGCCATCAAACAACATCAGTTGTGACATGTGTAAATCCAACGCGGCGCTGGACGGCCGTCTACCGAGCCTACAGCACGCGAGCTTTGCCGTACGCCGCTTCGTCTCGACCTCCGCCCCGGAAGAACGTTGTAACAGTTGCTTTGAGAGGACATATACGAGGATATTGGTGTAACCAGCTTGACATGCAACGTCATGTTTGTAAAACTCCTTTGGTGCGCAAGCGAATGAGCAGAAAAATGAACGAACACAACGACGACGAGGCAGGGAAAACTAAGCGCTTTTAGTCGCGCCGTCGAATCGTGCTCCACCCATGGGACGCAATAGGCTGCTTGGCATTTTCCTGCCGAAATGAGCGTAAAATCGGACAGAGTAGGTAAGGTTAAACGGTCACCCACGCCGCCGCCTGCGCACACTCATGCCTACACACTTACATATGTATCTATTGCGGAAACTTAAATCCTTCGAGGCAGCCAGCGATAGTGACAGCGCGTCACTTTATCAAAAAATAAATAAAAAATAACAGTAAAGGAAGTGCCAGCGCTCGTAAAGCAACAAAGTGCCGCTGAGATTAAACTAACGCACACAAGAGACCACGCTGTCGCATGATGGGGAGTAGTGGGAGTTTTACATGGGTTGGGCATTTTGAATTAAGATGAATTGTTGTCCTGCGAGCAAAAAATAAAACCTAAAAAGCTAACAACACAAAGTAGCGAAAAAAGTGGAAAATAAACTAAGCGCTCTAAAAATAGTAGGAAATAGAAAATGAGATGTGTATGAATACACAGCACCAATTTACTAAGGTTTGGATATAAAGTTAAGTGGACTTACGCCCAAGAATAGCCAAAACAAAGTAATACTAAAGCAGGGTCAGAAATAAACCTGAATCCAAGGAATGCATCGATAGCCGGGTATATAAGAACTGAATTTGAGTATGAGCTGAGACTGGTCATTTCGGTCCAGGACAGAACTGGAAGCCACATTGGAACATAAACTATGAACGTGGCTTATGATGAAACTGAGACTTAGATTTAGGAGTAAGCGGAGGCTGAAACCAAAATGTTGGTCAGAACTAAATTTACGTCTAAAGAAATAGAGCCAGAAAATCCGGTCTGAGACTGAACAATGCTACGGCAAAGAACTTAATTTCATATTGATACTGAGACTATGGACATGGCTACCGATGGAACTGAGTTTACACATAAAGCGCAAAGTGGCTAAATCGGTATGGGTCTAAGGCGGTCACCTAAATCGAGACTAAGATTGAACTGTGCTATGATTATGACTAGCGCTTGTGCTGCGATGCAGGTAGAGCCTGATAATCTGGTCTAAAACGGGACATTGCTCCGGGAAAGAACTAGGAGTCACATAAGAAAAGAAGATATGAACACGGCTAATGATGAGACTGATACTGAGACTAAGATTTAGGAAAAAATGAGACTGAGACTGAGAACTGTTCCATGACTGAGACTAAGACAGATGCTGTAACATTACGCCCTGACACTGGACATTGCTCCGACAAAGAACTAAGACTCATGTTGGACCAGAAACTAAGGGCATGGCTAAAGATGACAGAGAAACTGAAAGCAAGATTTACGTTAAAACGGATCCGAAAACAGAAAATTGCGAAAAGGTTAGATAAAATAGTCGATAGGGATCTCACTCGGACAGCTTATAACGTTGGTCCGTTCAGTCCGCGATCAAAGCTTTGTTGAGTCGGGCAAAGTCAGTTTCGGCTATGTCTCCTGGTTCGCCCAAGGTATGACTGTTGAGATGTTTTAGCCTCAGCTTTTCAAAGTCTGAACAATGGAAAAGAAAGTGCCTGGTTCTTCCCCCTGGACAATGGGGAAGAGAGTGTGAGGATGTTTCCACCTCAGCATAATTTGGGTACGATTGGATTACAACTTCACAACATGAATACTTATTGGACAATATCCAGTAAGAACGCCTGCGATTGTGGAAAGATGAACTTTGCTAAAGGCAAGCAGTTTAGTAGATCTCCGACGTTCTACTCTAAGAAGGATCTCGCAGTTGCATTGAAGTTAATCGTAAAACCAATACCTCGTCCATATGTATAGTGCGCAAGGTGAAAGCAAGTTCTGATTCGTTCCCACCATGACCAAAGCCTGGTCCAAAGGTCTAGTGCGCAAGATGACAACGAGTTCCGACTCGTTCCCACCCGTAAGGGGAGTAGGCATACTCCGTTTTGTAATACAGTCTCGACCAAAGTTTGGATTTTGGGTACCTGATCACATTGAAATCGCTGGAAACTGCAAAGTCTAGCTAGCCTAGCTCAACGGTCAAAACTTTGATCGAGACTGTATTTACGACGGCAACAGATACTGAAGTCTTAACTAGGAATGTGATTCGTTACTAGCAAGGTTACGTAAGAAGAGATTTAGACGGGCCTCAGCCGAGGTTAAGCTTGAAATTGATTTTCTTTCGGTGATTAAGGCTGAAATTACAAGCAAACCAGGCAACTCTATACCAACTGTGAAGTTGTGGAAGCAGTGGAGCCATACGCAGAGCTTGAGACAAAATCCGAAGTTGATGTTGAGCTCTGAAGATTGACATAAATACGGATTCTTGTATTTCCAAAGGATGGGTCTGAGGTTTAAATACAGTTGATAGTAAAACAGTACACTTCTAAAGACATTTTAAAACTTATGTAGCTAATGTGCTGATGATTCAATAATCCCCCGTTTTTCGCCGTGTACACTTGCCTTGAGCCATCAAGCCGACTTAGTTATTTGTCCTTAAGACAGTCGATCATTTGGTAAGACTCTTTATGTTGCTGCCGTGGCAATGCAATGGATTCATTTTTGAACACAAAAAGCAGCTAGGACGAGCACCGCAGGCGCGCTTCATCACCACAATCTCACACACACACATTCAAAGCGAGCAGCTCAGGGCTACCAAGCTAGCCAAATAAATAGCACAAAGTGATGCGAAAAGTTGCACGAATTTGTATGTTGTTTAAAGAATATTTTTTATGCTGTTTGAACTTTGAAAAGTGCCAGCGCACCACCGACAGCACCACAGCACCGCAGCAAGGCAGCACGGCGGCGCACTGGGGTTCAGGCATAACAGAAAATGAATCACTTGACATGCACATGTCACACATGCAGACACACACAGACGCATACATGGAAAGGAAATCGAGCGACCCACTTCAAGCAGCGTGATCTGGAAATATGCTTCGGTGTTTGTGTGTTTGTGGCAGGCGCTCGCATCTAATATGTATAGTTGTAGTTTGAATGGAGCGCCAAGACCGCTCACAGTGCTGGCGCAAAGTAAACGGAAAATTTTGCACAACAATCACTAACATATGCAGATCCCCAATGGAGCTGTAGATTCAAGAAGCAGCAAACAGCAAACAAGTAACGTTGCCAACGTGTGAAGACATACGCAAACAAAAGCAAAAATAAGAAAAAACGTTAAGCTTGGTTGCGCCGTTACTATAATACCCTACACAGTTGCAAGTTTTATTGCTTAAAAGTGTATAGAGAGATATTATCTTGATTTTGAACGGTCAG
Organism: Bactrocera zonata; assembly: GCA_037783105.1. Lineage (NCBI taxonomy): Eukaryota > Metazoa > Arthropoda > Insecta > Diptera > Tephritidae > Bactrocera > Bactrocera zonata. The sequence continues at coordinate 345,645 of JBAWJQ010002821.1, read as the reverse complement.
TTTGTATGGCAGCTATATGCTATAGTGCTCCGATCTGAACAATTTCTTAGGAGACAATAGGAATGCTAAAAATAATTGTCCGTGCCGAATTTTGTGCCGATAACTTACCAAATAAAAAAGTTTTTCATACAAGGACTTGATTTTGAACGGTCAGTTTGTATGGCAGCTATATGCTATAGTGCTCCGATCTGAACAATTTCCTAGAAGATTATAGGAATGCCAAAATTAATTATCCGTGCCGAATTTTGTGCCGATAACTTACCAAATAAAAAAGTTTTCCATACAAGGACTTGATTTTGAACGGTCAGTTTGTATGGCAACTAAATGGTAAAGAGGTCCGATCTGAACAATTTCTTCGAAGATTATATAAATACCTAAAATAGTTACCCGTACCAACTTTTGTACTGATATCTCATCAAATAAAAAAGTTTTCCATACAAGGACTTGAGTTTTATCGGTCAGTTTGTATGGCAGCTATATGCTATAATTATCTGATCTGAATAATTTCTTAGGAAATTGTAGAAATGCCTAAAATAATTATCTCTGACAATTTTCGTCTCGATATCTTTTGATCTTAAAAAGTTTTCCATACAACGACATGAGTTCGAACAGTCAGTTTGTATGGCAACTATATCTAATAATAGACCGATAACCACAGTTCCGACAAATGAGCAGCTTCTTAAGGAGAAAAGGACATATAAAAATTTTCAGTTGGATATCTCAAAAACTGTGGGACCAGTTCATCTGTTTTTGGTTGTTGCAAGTTGCATGACAAACTTAATATACCCCGTGCAGGGTATAAAAACAGCAAACAGCCAACGTCTACAACTATGATGGCAAGTGTCTGACTAAACCAAACATCTATGGCCATAATAATAACATGGCATGAAAGCTGCCCCAGCGTCGGCTGTTAATATCAGCAGTGGCGGCGCAGGAGGGGATGCGGTGTTATTTCCTACTTTGCCAGCTGAGTTGGTTGGCTACCTGGCAGCGCCGCAATTTAGCCGCATCAGCGCACTTTTTTGGCATAATTTCATATGCAGCAACAAATCGGGCGCTGGCAGGCAGGAAGCCGGCAAATGCACACACACACATACGAGCAAGTGTATAAGCACTTACACAACCGCAGTCACCGCAGTTGGCGTAGCTGCTGAGTGGCGATGTGGGCGTGAGCAGCACTATCAAGCGGCACTATCGTCTTAACCGCAAACACAAACACACCGCCACACAAGCGCTCATATAATAATTCTCTTCTCTGTGTGTGTGTGTGTGCTGTATATATTTCATGCATTCGCATATCCATTCATGCCTGCCCACATCGCACTCGCCCCATCCGCTATTTGCCGCTTATCCGGCGATCCAACGAAAATTTATAGTTTCACGCTTTCAACATCATCAACTCCGGCCGGGTACGACGGAGCGTATGAGTGCTTTGGCACTCGCAAGCGCAAACACAGCGACAAACAAACAAACAAGCAAGCAAACCGGCAGCCACATATGTGTGTGGCTATGTATGTGCAATGCTTGATATGTTAATGTATTTGTTGTTGTTGTTGTATGCTATATGTTGTTGCTGTATGCTATATGTTGTTTTTGTTGCATATGTAGCCTGGCTCTGTGGTATCTTGCCGCAAATCACCCACTAAGCAGATGTAAATGAATTCTTTGCTGGATTTCTTGGCCGCAGAGCGCTCCACTGACGCGGCAACTATGAGCTGTGGCATGCCGCACGCCGCATGTGCCCGCGTCTTTGGCACAGGCCAACACTAAACTAGCGTTAGTGCAATGCCATCACAAGTTTTGTGTTATGATTTTCATCTCTTCATGAATTTTACATGCTTTCATAGCGCACAGTTATGCTGAACAAGCAGACACATACACACATACATATACATATGTACATATACAAAAATATATTTATGCTATAGCAAACCAAAATATTCACACTTACAAATATGTCTGCAACGCAAGCTACATAATTATTGCTACATATGTTTGTTGCATGCAACAACACTGCCGCACGCCAACGCCAAACATGTGTTGCAATGAAAATATCAACTCAGCGCAACTCCTCAACTCCTTGCGGACGCTGCCGCTTGCAAACAATGCTTAGTTTATTTATTTTCACAAGTCTTTGTGTATGTGTGCGTGTGTGTTGCATTAAAATGTATTGCAAATATGAATACCGTAACGCAAGAAAACCAGTAGCGAGACGAAAGCTGTAACAAAACATGCCGCAAGGCAGCCGTAGCAGTTGCTACTCAAGCGAGTGTGAAGCGCTGCGTAAGTGGCTGGCATAGAATCAATGGAATAATAGATAAATACCAGTATATTGCAGACTGCCTGGACATATGCTCAGCAGTAGGAGCTGCTTGCGCTGCTGCTGTTGCTTTCAATTGCATGCTGCGGTGGTATGCGCCAAGTTAGATGGAATAAATAACGAAATTGGTAAAAGCAGCTGCAACAACAACAAGCAAGAGAATCAATTTTGTTGATTTAGACGATTTTTTGGGTAGCCAGCAGCCAATTGAGCTCTTTGCGGTGAAGTGAGAGGTGTGTAGAGTGTCCAGAAGAGAGTGTGCTGTTTAAAGCTCAGGTATTTCAAGTGCTCCGAAAGATAAAAAACTGGGAAAAAAATTAACTTTTGCTGCAATAACTGTCACAGGTGCAATTATTGTAGCATGAAGGTTCATGAACGGAATTTCTCTTAATATTATAGGGTAAGTTTGTATGGCAGCTATATGCTACAGTCGTCCGATCTGAACAATTTTTTCGAGGATTATGGCAATCTCTAAGATGACAAACTGTGCAAAAGTAAGTGAAGATATCTCGTCAAATAAAAAAGTTTTTCATACAAGGACTAAATTTTAATCGTTCAGTTTGTACGGCAGCTATGTGTTATAATAATTCGATCTAAACAATTTCTTTGGAGATTGTAGCGATGCTTAAGATAATAATATGCACGAAATTTCGTAAAGATATCTCGTCGAACAAAAAACTTTTTCATACAAGAACTTGAGTTACAACGGTCAGTTTGTATGGTAGCTATATGCTATAGTAGTTCGATCTACACAATTTATTCAGTTATCGTAGCTATGCTTGACATAATAACACCTGCCAAATTCCGTGACGATATCTGGTCAAATAAAAAACTTTTCCCTGCAAGGACTTGATTTTGAACGATCAGTTTATATGGCAGCTACATCCTATAGTCGTCCAATCTGAACAATTTTTTCGAGAATTATGGCAATCTCTAAGATGACAAACCGTACAAAAGTAAGTGAAGATATGTATCTCGTCAAATAAAAAAGTTTTTCATACAAGGACTTGAGTTAGAACGGTCCGTTTCTATGACAGCTATATGTTATAATAGTTCGATCTAAACAATTTCTTTAGAGATTATAGCGATGCTCAAGATAATAATATGTGCGAAATTTCGTAACGATATCTCGTCGAATAAAAAAGTTTTTCCTACAAGGACTTGAGTTAAAAGGGTCCGTTTATATGGCAGCTATATGCTATAGTAGTTCGATCTGCACAATTTATTCAGTTATCGTAGCTATGCTTGAGAAAATAACACATGCCAAATTCCGTGATGATATCTGGTCAAATAAAAAACTTTTCCTTACAAGGACTTGATTTTGAACGGTCAGTTTATATGGCAGCTATGGGCTATAGTGCCCAAGGCTTCCTACAAAAAACAAAAAGCAGCAGTTTACTGGTGGACTGAAAATATCGCCCAACTCAGAGGCACATGTCTGCGCCTTCGCAGATCTTACACGAGATCCAGGCTCAAAAGAACCTCATACCGAGAAGCTGAGCAATACAAAGCAGCAAAAAAGGAGCTGAAGCGCGCCATTGTCGATAGCAAAAAGAAAAAATACAAGGAACAATGCGAAGATATTAATAAAAACACCCCTGGACACGCGGATATAAAATAGTAAGGAAGAAGCCAGTTAACCTTCGAAGAGCTGAAACTAGCCACTGGCGAGCTCAAGGCCAACAAATCTCCCGGCGCGGACGGGACCTCAGCAGAAATCCTGAAAATAATCGCTGCAGAGCGGCTGGGAGTACTATTGAACATGTACAACGCCTACCTCGAAACCGGAATATTCCCTAAACCCTGGGAAAAGCTACGGCTAGTGATAATCAGAAAGGGAAAAGGAGACCCCAACTTGCCATCAGTATGCATGCTTGACACAGCGGGAAAGCTATATGAAAGACTACTTAAACTCAGACTCGAAGCGGCTGTCAACAATGCTGGAAGACTTTCCTCTAAAAAACACGGTTTTAGACTCGACAAATCAATTCTAGGAGCTATAAAATGCGTCATTGAAAGTGTAGAAGTAGCACAGCGCAGATGGCATAAGTGTAAGAGTACAGTGTTGCTGGCGACTTCAGATGTCCGAAACGCCTTCAACAGCGCTATATGGGTGGATATGATCGACGTTATCGAAATAAGCTTTGAGATCACTCGACTACCTCAGAGCGTGTAGCGTGGAGCTACCTAGATCTAGAGCGGAATCACAACAGATAACGGTGCCGTCATGAGCAGCACAGGGATCCATTCTAGGCCCAGACTTGTGGAATATCAGCTATGATGCTATATTAAAACTCGAAATGCCAGACTAACCGCACTTAATTGGCTAGGCGGACGACATTGCATCAGTAATTACAGCAAGAGACACAGAAGAAGCGCAAATAAAGCTTAATCAGGTCATGATGCAGACACAAGCATGGCTCGAAGAGTGTCCAATTGGATTACCTCCTATTCCCACTCCGCGGTTATTACTCATCAGCCGTACAGTTTACTCCAACACCGCTGCGACCAAGCACGAAAACCTGTCTTAGCATAGAATAACTCCATGCTAGAGATAAGGAGTCTAGACATTCTTTCACTAATCCTGGACGACTATTCAGCTAACTCAAAACTAATATCGCTGATTTATTATCAGAGTCTAAAGAAGGGTGCTCGTCGAAGAAGAAGAACTACCGCTACCCTATGACAACCTCCGCTTGAAAGACGCTGGAATCTAAAACTGTACCTGATGGAAGGCTTCAGATAGGGTACTCCTCCCAACCTTATAATAACTTGGTGCTGATGGACAGAGCACTCCTTCAACAACGCTCCCTACTTTCCATTAATCCGCCCAAAAAAAAAAAACACCGCCCTTTGCCTCCAGCGGTTCCCTATCCAATGCCTCTCTCGAAACGAGGCCAGGTCTTAGCTCATCGACTTGGTAATCCATGACGTCTGACAAAAACTATACTGTGATTTAATTCAACGCAAGCTGAGCTCATCAATACGAAAAATAGTAATAGAATAAAAAAGAGATCTAAATCTTAAACGAAAACCAATCAGAAGAACCTGAAATACTAGTCTATTGTTCTTTCTGGAATATTATACATATTTGAGACAGGCTTTAGCTTATTTTAGTTTTGGAAGGTCATTAGGCAGCCGACAGATCAGCACTATCAGCAAAACTGCGCTTATCGACATTAGAGACGAGGTTTGTGAAGCCAAATGCGCCAATTTTCTATTTTACACGAACAGTGGTGCCAAAATTGTGTTACGACGACTAATGAACAAATCAATAAATGTGTCGATATGACTACGTAGGATACATTTCTTGAGTCCATAAATTGTAAATAAGTAAGTAAAAGGTTGGCTCATCAACAATTTTTCGCTTTCCAGTGCACGAAATTAACTTACTCTCATTAACACTGACTTCTCTTCTTTGGAAACCGTATGTGTCAATCATTGCGACACAAACACTACCCCCATAAAGTACCGTTAAGGCTTGAAGACCAGCAATCAGCTCCACAACATATTTAATGAGCGGTCTGCATACATACATACACATATACATTGCACTGCTACACTTTTCCGTCTTTAGGCGTGCACTTAACACAGTCGCTTACGGACCCTGTCCCTGCCTTCAAAGCTTAACGAGTCCATTGACCATTTTATGTCAATTGTTGTTAATTTTACAAAGTTGATTTTTTCCAATTTCTTACAGTTATTTTTCATTTTTTCTTTGCTGTTGTTTGTTTGCTTTTATTTCGCTTTGAAGTCGCCTTCATGAATTTTATTGCCTTATTTATGGCTTTATATTCGTTACGTGGGCAGCAAAGCTGCTTCTTATGTATGTGTGTATATTGTTGGGCTCACTTTGTGATTACATTATTAATATTTTTTTTTCAAGCCAGCAAGCAAGCGTTTGTGTGTGCGTATATTGGCGACGACGCTTTTCATTCGCTTCTGCGATTAGCTCAAGTGGCTGACAGTTAAATCAGTCAAGCATCGCGACATTTACAAATATAGAATTCAAGAGTTAATCAGTGACGTATTTACTTAGTTGAGAGATAAAGCAGATTAAGCTGTGTGTAGCGGTAAAGCTGACAGCGGCGCGCGTGAAGTGGCGTGAGACGAGGAGTTGTCGTGTGTATGGGTTTGGAGGAGAAGGCAGTTAGTTACTCGCTGATAACTGGACAGTGAATAAGCGCTACAAGTCAATGTAAAAATATATGTAGACATTTTCGAATAAATAGTGTATACTGATATAAGTATATTGCTATGGGCGTGTACAACAAGTATGTATGTATGTAAGTCTTTGTAAGATCTTGTTGATTTTAAATTTATTCAAGTCGAGTGTTTGTTGTGAGTAGTAAAAAAAAAAACAACAAAAGAAAAAAGCTCATTTCGCTTGCACCGAAGCAAGAATACCCTTCACACATGCAAAATATTCCTTAAAAAACTCGATTTAGAACGTTCAGTTTGTATGGCAGCTATATGCTATAGTGAGGCGATCTGAACAATTTCTACGAAGATTGCACTGTTGCTCAAAAAAAAAATTTCGAGCCAAATTTCGTGAAAATATATTCCAAAATAAAAAAGACTTCCATACAAGGACCTGTTTTTGAACAGTCAACTTGTATGGCAGCTATATGTTATAGTAATCCGATCTAAACAATTTCTTCGGAGGTTGTACTGTTGTTTTAGAAAATACTTCAAGGCAAATTTCGTAAAGATATCTCGTCTAGTGAAAAAGTTCTCTGTACAAGGAACTGTTTTTGAACAATCAACTTGTATGGCAGCTATATGTTATAGTAATCCGATCTGAACAATTTCTTCAGAGAATAAAGGGTTGCTTTGGACAATAATCCATGCCGAATTTCTTGAAGATATCTCGTCAAATGAAAAAGTTTTGCATACAAGAACTGGATTTTGAATTATCAGTTTGTATGGCAGCTATATGCTAAAGCCATCCGATCGAAACTTTTTCTCCGTAGCAATACTGTATGCTTTAGATAATAAGCCATGCCAAATTTCGCGAAGATATCTCATCATTTACAAAAGTTTTCCATACAAGGACATGATTTTGAACTATCAGTTTGTATGGCAGCTATATGCTATAGTGCTCCAATCAGAGCGATTTCTTCACAGATAGTAACATTGGCTTGAGCATTAATTTATACCAAATTTCATGTAGATATCCCATCAAATAAAAAAGTTTTCCATATAAGAACTAGATTTTCATAATTAATTTTATATGGCAGCTATATGCCATAGCGATCCGATATCAGTAATTTCAACAAATGAGCAGCTGCTTAAGGAGAAAAGGACATATACAAAATTTCAGGTCGATATCTCGAAAACTGCGCGACTATAGACATGGCTACATCCTATATCCATATGCATACCCTGTTGACGGTATAAATAGCAATAACTGTTGTGTTTATCATTTTTTCCCAGCTCTCACGGTCATCAGCAACCTATAAATAGTGTTTATTTATATTTGCTTATAAATATTTGCATGCATAAATTAATTAACACACACATATACTAAAGTAAATGTATTGGTGCGCTGAGAATAGCGACTGTTTTTATCACAGCAACGAAATTGACCGCGAAGTTTAACGATATTTCTAGGCGATAATATATGTGTACATACATATATATAAATATATACATATGTATGTGTATATATATATATATATACACACATTATATAGCGGCTAATGCGTTCAGCTAAAATCAACGAGATACACCCACATCAGCGCTGACGTGTTGAAATAAAAATTGATTTTTATTATAGCCACTGGGGGGGGCATTGCATAAGCCAGCTGACCTAGGACAACAACGCTCTCACGTACGATAATCTAAATCGCAGTAGAAAGTGCTAAAAATATCAACACATTATGTAACTGATTTATTGGGTTGTTCACTAAGTAATTTAGTTTTTTTCCACTTTAAACACAAGTTTTTATTGTATAAAACATTTTATGATATTTTATAATCTCCATTTTTATTCTAAACTTTTGGTCAGCTTTCGGACAAGAGATTGATTTCACACTCATTAAATTTCTGATCCTTCAAACCCGAAAAAGCAATTACTGTCCAAAGTACAACAAAGTGGCAGAGGGCGATGGATTGCCGGCCGAGCTACATATTCAAATAGAAGGGCGAAGAACAGGAGCAAGAACTGATAAGGAGTATGCATAAGTTTCCTTGTAGAACATGGTCGGACAAAAGCGTGCCCAACGATTGGAATTTATGTGTGCTCTGCTCAATCCACAAAGAGGGAAACCCCACAATCCGCGCCAACTAGCATGGGGTAAACATCCTCAACATCGCATATAAGATTCTATCGAGCGTACTATGTAAAGGATTAAAGCTTTTGGCCTGAAAAATGAACAACTAACCAGATAATCACCATGCGAAAAATCTTAGAAAACCCCGTGAAAAAAGGATCGTCACACATCGCCTCTTCGTCGATTTTAAAAGTTGCTTTTGACAGCACGAAAAGATGCTGCCTTATGCCGCTATGTCTGAATTTGGCATGCCCGCAAAGCTAATACGGTTCTGTGAACTGACGTTGAACAATACCAAAAGCTCCATCAGGAACGAGAAGGACCTCTCCGGGCCTTTCGATATCAAGTGAGATTTCAGACAAGGCGACTCCCTATCATACGACTTTTTCAATTTACTGATGGACAAAAAAATTCGGTCTCCGGAGCTGCATAGAGAAGATACAATCTTCTATATCATCGGTCATAACAACCGCGCCGTTCTGCTTTCTCCAAGTTGGACAAAGAGATAGTGAACAAGGGCAAGAAGAAATATCTCCTGACATCAACGCGACTTGGCTCCCACGTCACTGTTGACAGTCATAACTTCGAAGTCGTAGATAATTTCGTTTATCTTGGAACCAGCATTAACACCAGTCAACAACGTCAGCCTTGAAATCCAACGCAGAATAACCGTCTGCCAACAGGCGCTACTTCGGACTGAGTAGGCAAAACTACCTAAAATACCTCAGCAACACTTCCAATGGCTCCAAAATCATTAGGTTAAGTTATGTTAGATGGCTTATCCCGCAATGAGGCGCAGAAATCACACTTAGACTGTTCACTCAGTCCATTGTGAAGCCAAATGAAAAACTCCTCTGACTAGATATTAGCTATCAGCAAAGGGTCAGATCCTTTTACAAATCTGCTAAATTGTATTCTGAAGCCTGCCGCGGTTTTAACAGGACGCTGGCGGTTTTAACATTAGCCCATCAGCCATTTCTGCAGTAATGTCGCCCAGGTTTCTCAGGTTTCAGAAAGCCTGAGTCTTCCAACTGAAATCCATAATGTTTAGTCCTAATCACAGTTCAACTCGATTCTGATGTCCAATACAGGGTTTGGTAAGGTCGTGAAGGCCGCAGCTCATTTAACGTTACCCAGTATGCACCAGCTAGGAATCGATCTGCACTACATTCCTTCCAGAGCCGCAGTTTCACAAGACTTCAAGCAAATTCGTAGTTCAGTTGTCTTTTTCCTTGATAAGAATCGCCAGATAATAAGTTGGGCTTCGGCTTCTTGTACCAAACTCATTTGCCAACGGTTCATTTGATAGCTACTTTTCGCATTTGCTTTGTAAAATCGCGAGGTTTCGAAATGCCGTAAAGTGCTGCTGCACTCCATATGACAGTCCTTAATAAATGTTGAGGAACATTTCACAACCTCAAACTCAACATACATAATCTGAACACACTCGCCTTTCCTAAAGTACTAAATTTTTCATAAAATTTTATGGCCATTTAAAATATATTCTCATTTCTGTGTTATTTTCTGTTTATGCCTTTTACAGTCTATTTACAGCGTTCACAAGTTTAATTGATTAAAATAGTTTTTTTATGCGATTTAAATTAAATTAAATTTGCTATTGCCTTAATTTATGTGGCGGCGTTATACATACGTATGTATGTATGTGTGTGCTCTATTAGTGCGGTTCAGCAAATCGACAGTTCAATTGAGTGCATGAAAATTATACGCGCGTACACATATGAATTCTATACAAGGCCTATAGCAGCAGAGGAGACGAGCAATCAACTGAAAATTAAGAGGCCCAAGTAAGATACGTCATATTTCATGCTAAATTTTAATCGTGTTTTTGAGCGAAGTTTTTGAATAAATACAATTTTTGGATATTTTCATATAAATTTCTAGGTTGCTTTTTTGATTAATTTTTTGGTTAATTTTTTCATTAAAATAATAAACAAAATAAAAAAGAAATAGTTTTGAATATTTTCATATAAATTTTTTGGTTGACTTTTTGGTTAAATTTTTAGTAAACTTTATTGGTATTTTTTTGGGTTAATTTTTTGGTTAAAATATTGCATGCACATATGTATTTATCGCATACTTTTTGTATAGCTATACAAAAATGAAATGAACGAAATGCTGCGAGTGTTGAAAGGTATTTTATCAATTTTAAAATTTTTTCAAAATTTTTTGAGTTTTGTGTTAAATTCTCTTTCATTTCACATGTCCCCCAAAACTCATGATTTTTGCACTAGTTCGGTACTAGTTTGAGTTGAAGCCAAAAGCTATTGGAGTAAAATCGTAAGTAATTCCACTCCTGGAAACTTAACTGTATTTATAGTAGGTATCATTTTGTTAAATTCTCTTTCATTTCACATATCCCCCAAAACTCATGATTTTTGCAACTAGTTCGGTACTAGTTTGAGATTTAGCCAAAAACTATTGAAATAAGAAATATAAGTAAATTTACTACCGAAACTTAAATGTACTTATAGTAACCTTTTGGGAACCTAAACTACTATTTGCTAGCGCTGGTGCTCATGCCGCATATCCATATATGATATATTCTCGAAAATTTTATTTTTATTTTCATACCCTGAACACAGCGTATATGCAGTTTTCCACGAAGTTTGTAAAACCCAAAAAAAAAACGTCAGAGACCCTAAAACATGTATAAATACATATACTTACATACAAACAACCAGAGTGATTAGCTGCGTTGACTTAGCCATGCCTATCTGACCGGCTTCCGTCAGTCTGTCTGTATATTTATGTATGTATGCGAACTACTCCCTCAGTTTTTTTTTTTAATTTTTTGAAATTTTTTTAATGTTTTTTGGTAAACTAAATTGAATTCTCTTTCATTTTATATGACCTCCAAAACACAAGATTTTTGAACTAGTTCGGTACTATTTCACATAGCTGCCATACAAACTGAAATATATGGAAAACTTTTTTATTTGTCAAGATAGCTCCACAAAACCTTGCACTGATTCTTAGTTAATGTAACTGTCTTATCCACGAAAAAATCTTTCCGATCCGACTACTATGACATATAGCTGCCATACAAACTGAACGTTCAAAATTAAGTTTTTGTATGGAAAACTTTTTTATTTGGAAAGATATCTGCATGAAATTTGGCACGAATTATTTTTTAAGACGAAGCTATAAAATCCGAAGAAACTGTCCAAATCAGGCTACTATAGTATATAGCTGCCATACAAACTGAACGTTCAAAATTAAGAACTTGTATGAAAAACTTTTTCAATTGACGAGATATCTTCACAAAATTTTGCATGAGTAATTTTTTAAGACAACGCTATAATATTCCAAGAAATTGTTCAAATCGGACAACCATAACATAAAGCTGCCATACAAACTGCGCTTTCAAAATTAAGTTTTTGTATGGAAAACTTTTTTAATTGGCGAGATATCGTCACGCAATTTTACAGAAATTATTTTCCAAGGCAATACTATAATTTTTGAAAAAATCGTTCAGATCGGATCACTTTAGCCTATAGCTGCCATACAAACCAATAAAATAAAGTCAAGTTCTTGTATGGAAACCGCTTCATTTGTGGGGTATTCTAACTTCGTGCAGCCTAAATTAATATTTTTCTATTTTTCTAACTTTTCTGTCAAAAATTACAATTTCTGCTCAACTTACACAAATTCCTCAAATGCCGTGTTCACACTCTTTCGCCCGGTGATAGCAATTCGAATGACAGAACCGTAAATATGAGTGCTTTTGCATTTATAAAAATGTATATGTATTTACATATGTACTTAAGTATATATGTGACCTGATCTACGAAAAAGAGGCTTAGGTGACAAAAATAAAAAATAAAAAAAATAAAAAAAATAAAAAAAAAAAAAAAAAAAATTAAAAAAAAAATAAAATAAATTGATTTTTTGACACCTAAGCCCCCTTTTCGTAGACCAGGTCACATATATGTACACATATGGAAACAAAAGTTATTTACTGTCCAACAAATACCTTAATGTCCGTTATTCGTATTTATTTTTAGCGCTAGGAACGTGTTGAAGTGTAATTTGTATAATTTGTTTCACAAACTCAGGTACATAAACATATATGTGTACATACTTATTTACATACCATATACATATATACATATATGCATATATATAAGTATATAAATACATATGTATGTATGTCTATTAGTACCTTAGCATATTTTCGCATATTTATTGGCCTTCACTTGACAAGGACGCTGCCAAAACTTTTCTCTGCCTTCAACATACCATTTCACTTTCGTATTCCCATTTTGTTTGCTTATTATCAATAAACTTTTGCTTGCATTTTTTTCATATTTTTTCATGAATTTATTTTTCTGTACTTTGCTTGTGTGTCGTTTAATATTCAACTGGAATTTTGGCGCACTATATCCGGACGCACTCACACACCCTCAGCGCAAATAATATTAGCAAATTCACTAATTGATAAGGTCGCCGCGGAGGCAACAAGCAAACAAAATATAAAAATAAATGCGAAAAAAACAGAACATAAACCAATTTGCATAAACATATTCGTAAACAATTTGACTTAAGTGAATTTAGTTGTTGTTGGGTTGAGTTGTTTAGCATGCGCATTTGTTGTTGTCGCTGTTTTTGTTCGAGTACACTAATTTAGTATTGGTTGAAGTGTTTTCATGTTGTTATCAAATAAATTTATGCAAATAGTATAAAGCATGCGGTGCAGGGCACTATTGCTCACAAACACACACACACACATATACAAAAGCAAAGTCCAAAGTCCATTAATTCTACACTAGCTCTCCCGCTCTCTGCTGCACGGGCATGATACGGGGTATTGCATTGAAAGTTGATTGAATAAATAATTCTTTAGTATGATAATTGATTTGATTTGCTGCTGGCTTTTAGGATTAATGCAGCAATATTGCTTGCTTGTTGTTGCTTGCTGATTGCTTATTTGGTTTTGTGTAGCAAAAAATGATTCAGTCCCCTTTGAAGGCACACCAGGTAATATTAAGTGATAAACAACGGTTTTAATAAGTGATAAATATCGGTGGTTTTTACAGAGAAAATTGGTTTAATTATTTTATGAGTTGATAGAAGCAAATTGGTCTTTGTTCTGTGGCTATAGATAATATGAATGATAGCCCAGTTCTTAAGGGGTTACATGGGATTCGTCGGGTGAAAAACAGCCTTTTTTCAACAAATTTTCCTCATATAAAAAATTGAATATTTTATTAAAGTTTTTTATTGTTACAAAAATACACTTTTAATAAAGAAATTCGGAAATTTTTGAAAAAAAGTACTTTAAACTCACATTTGCGGCACCATTACCGGTGACCCTTACAGTATTATCTAAAATGAAAAAATAGGTGTTTGAGTTAAAACCTTAACTTAGAACTAGGACGAAGAAAAAATAACTGAAAATTATACTTTTGGTAGACATTTTTGAAAAAAAATTCAAATTTCACATTTTTTTTTTCAAATAGTTGAAATCGAAAAAAGTCCCTCATCCAAGTCTTTAAGAATTATATGTCAAAGACCTGTGTAAAATTTCATGAAGATCAGTGCAGCAGTTTTCGAGAACCGACTTCAAACACACTTAGCCTCGCTAGTCGCGAGCGAACAAGTTCTCAAGGCTAGATCTCCGAAACTATTACCCGGATCAACCAAAATTTGGGACAATATTCAAGAGGTTTTGTAGAATTTGAATTTAATAAGGCAATAAAAAAAATCGATTTTTTGAAACCCGTAAACCCATGTAACCCCTTAAGTAAACTATCGGCCAAAGATTATGCAATAAAGTGTAAAAAGGTAAGGAAGCAACAAAATATGTGACCTGGTCTACGAAAAGGGAGCTAACATGCAAAAAAACAAAAAAAAAATGAAAAAAAAAATTGATTTTTTGACACCTAAGCCCCCTTTCCGTAGACCAGGTCACATATACTGAACTATGGTTTCGACCTAAAATTTAGTATAACATACTAGGGATACTGTAAGAAAATGTACGGAATCTCAAACCATTTCGCTCAAAATAAAAATTAAAAACAAAATGAAGCATAATTTTTGGAGCTTAGAGGTGAGAAAGCCGTGTTGTTGAAAGACATCTGGAAATTTTTGCCGCGTTGTGCGTTCTTTTGCTACTCGCTTAGAAAGAAACACTCAATAATTCAACTGGAATTGAGAAAAAATATTGAGTGTTAAAAGTCATCGAGAAATTTCAAACGAAGCAATCAATAATAATAGTAATTATAATAATTATTAATTATAATTCAACTAGAATTGAATAAATAAGTGAATTAAAAGCAAACATTAAAATTTAGCCCAGTGATAAATTTTACTAGAATTGAGTAAAAAGATTTAGCGTTGCAAGTCGTCACTAAATTTTAGCGACTTGCTGCGTTCTTTTGCTACTCGGCAAGAGAGAAAACCTGACTAATTCAACTAAAATTGAATATTGAAAGCCGTCAGGAATTTCTAACCGAGTTGTGCGTTCTTTTGCTACTCGCTTAGAAAAAAACCTTGACAATTTCGACTGGAAATAAGCAAAAATATTGAGTGTTAAAAATCGTCACTAAATTTTAGTGACTTGGTGTGTTCTTTTGCTTGTCGCTTAAAGAGAAAGCGTAAATAATTCAACTGGAATTGAGTAAAGTTGTGACTATACCACTACTCACCTCTACTTTCTCTCAAAATCTAGCTATATTCTCTAGCTGACACATTACTTCAAAGGAATTTGGTATCCCGGTATAAAGTTTATCCATTCGTCGGCGCTTCGCAAAGTAGCTTTAGGCTACAACACAGTGGCACAGTGTTCATGTATGTATATATTGTATAACATCTGTAACACAAAACCGTTAATAATTTAGCAACGTGCTTAGAAATAATATCGAAGTCACAATGTGTGCTATTATTTAATTTAACATATTATGTAACACATCTCAATCCACATTAATAAGCAGAAATTTCAATAAATGTTTATAAAACGGGTGTTTTTTTAGACTTGTTATTTTCAGTGAAGCAATACATGTTTCGCAGCTGATTTCTCGACAGCTGTTACTTGATTTATGCTCAGTTTGGTTTCCCATTTCAGCACTAACAGACTAACTCTGGAAAAACGTTGGAAAATCATGCAAATCCATGACCAAAATTATGGTTAGTTTCCCGTCTAATATTCAGTCAACATAATCGCCCAGCAGAGTCGGTAATTTCAGCAACCATGAATCTGTTTCGCAACACGGTAACTACAGTGGATTATCCCTTATTCACACAAAGATTCGAAGACGTGGTTGCTGCTGTGGAGCAGAATATCGTAGAAGACTAGAACAATTGGAGCTGTGCCCAACCACTTTATGGAAGATTTTTTGAAAGGTTGTAAGTTTCCTGACTTACAAAACTGGTGCAAAAATTGAGGCCGAACAATCAGCAAGCATGTCGTACGTTCGGTGAATGGGCCCAAAACGATATATGCAACGTTGCCAATTTTCACAAGAAAATTTTGTTCAGCGATGAAGCTCACTTTTGGTTGGTTTTTGGCACGGAAATAAATAGCATTGTTGCATTTAGAATGAAATTTAAACACAAGCTTTTGTGGATACGCCGTTACATCTTCAAAAAATCTCTGTTTGATGTGATCTATGGGCTGCAAGAGTCATCGGTCCGGCGATAGAGCTATTAATAATGACTTTTTCGTGCTTGAATAGGCGGATGTTGATGTGGACGACCCCGGGCTCCAACAGGATGGCACTACATACCTTACAGCAAACGAAGCAATCAAGTTATTGAAGTAAACTTAAGGTGAACACATTATCGCGCGTTGTGAGATTGTGATGTAGTCTCAAAAATCGTGCGATTTAATACCGCTGGACATAGGACTATTTTTTGTGGGGTTATGTGAAATTGCTGGTATACGCAGGTAAGCGGGAGACGATTGACACCTTGGTAGGGAATATTCGACTCCAAATGCTGCAAAAAGTGAACCACTTGGCTGAAGTTTATGCGAGCCTCGAAATGATTTTTTAAAACATATTGGCAAACCCTTATCTTTATATACATATAATTAAGCTGATTTCTTCGCCATAATCTCAAATTATATGCGTCTTTTCTCTTCTTGAAAACCACATTTCTTAAAAATATACCCGTTATAACACGTTAATAAGCTGAATTTCTGGTAAATAATTATGTATAAAATATATATAATATTACAAAATGCCTTCGAGCAGAAATACGTATATGAGGGTGGGTCAAAAAAAGCAAATGTTTCCTTTTCGCTTGGTACTCTGAAAAATTGGTTGATAGACACCTATGTATATGAAAGGCTCTACAAGTATGAGCACCTGGGTGTAATGATAAGCTGCTCCGCCTGACGGTTTTCTATTGTTTTCTTATCATCAGTGAAAGAAATGTTGTAACTCGCTTCCAACTACTTGAAAAAATAAAAGGTGATCCATTTTGAGGTTCGCTACTTTTTTTAACCAAAAACACAGAAACTTCAAATTTAATGGGGAATGTTTATTATCATTCGAAAGAATATTCTTTGACATTTATATTTGGAAGATTATTTCTCTCAAATGTTTGGCGGCTACGTGTCAGGTGGTCCACTCGTTGATTCCAATTTTCGATGACTCGTTCAAGCATTTCAACTGGTTACTGGCGAATGACACGCGTGATGTTTTGCTTCAAAGCCTGAACTGAAGCGGGATTGTCTGCATGGACTTTATACATCCCCACAGGGGAAACTCAACCGACCATAACGTGAAATTATCTGCTCACCAAAGTGTTCTCTCAATAATTCCATTGATTGATGCGATGTGTGGGAAGTGGTGCTGTCTTGTTGAAACTAAATGTCGCCGAGATCACGAGTTGCAATTTCAGACATCAACTGATCGGTTATTATGGCACGATAACGGTCGCTTTTGACGGATACGTTCCCAAGAGCATCATTTTTGAGGAAATATAGACCGCTGATCCATACCAAACCGTTGTTTTTCTGGATGAAATGGTAGCTATTGAATCTCTTGAGGTTGCTCTTCCAAATTCCACAATTTTACTTATTTGCATATACATTGAGCCAGAAATGGGCCTCATCGCTGAACAAAATTTGACTCGAAAACGTCGGATCTTCTTGGAACCTTTCAAGATCCCATAGGGCAAAGCGCTGTCGCTTGGGAAGATCGAACGACTTCAGTTCTTGCGCGAGCTCTATTTTTTATGCTTTCAATTTAAGATTTCGATGTAAAATGTGCCAAGTCGTTCTAAACGTCAGTCAGAGCTGTTGCTTACGGCACCGAATCGACTCTCCACGGTCTTCGTGTACACTCTCAGCTACGGCTGCTGTTTTCTTCACTAATTTCTGTCGAATATTGTCGTTTATTATTTGGTCGAATATTGTCCACTTATGAATGTGGGTCTCAAGATGGCGAACCACATTCTTAACAGAACGATTATTTCGTTATGTGGATTTTGCAAAAATGGGTTTAAACTTCTTTAACTGTTAAAATAAGATTATTGAAAAAGTTATTACAAATTTTATAACATATTGATTTTCTTAGAGGTTTCTATCAAAAAATTTTTCAGAGTACGAAGCGAAAAAATGTGTTCTTTTTTTTACCCACCCTAATATACATATGCATGCGTAGAAATGTATGCTTCTATGAATTCACAAAATACACATATATTCTTCAGTATCATATGCATAGAATTCTTAGAATTTATATAAATAATTTAATTTGAGCCATTATATCATTAGTCAAGGCTCAAATGCTCCAAACTATAATTATCTGCTTAGGACATTACTAAACGACATTTCATATGCATAATCGTAAATATGTATATAAATATACTCAAAGTACATGTCTTCTTCTTCTTCTGTAGTACATAAGTATATGTACATAGCCTTAGTTATTTATACGAAATGCTTTCATTAATTATTGGTGTAGGAAATATTTGTGCCACGTGATATATACAATTCGAGCCAAATTGTTATAATTTGTATTTGTAGCTAGGCTATTGGTCAGCATTGAAGCGTTTGGAGTTAGAAAACTTATTTATAGTAATATATTTACCATTGTACTATATATACATACATACTAATATATCTATGGACTCATGTTTCGGCTTAAGGAATTGAAAATAGTTGATTTTATATGTAATTATTTAATTATAGCAATAATATGGCAATATTGGGTGAACACTTATTTGGACAATTATTGAATACAAATGAAAACGCATGTGAATATGTTATGAAGAGATTTTATATGGCGCTATAAGAGCAAATAATGCTACCAAAAATCATATAAAGGGTAATCCAAGTAGAGGTAATTTTTGGAAAAGCCTTTTTTTGACAGTTCACAAGTGAGTTGTGTCAAGTTGATATGTCTTTTGTGTTCAGTATTGTTTGCCATTTCATCATGGAAAGACTTACGCCTGAACCACGTTCAACTTTATTGCGAGAATTCATGCTCTGTAAAGAATGTGTTTCGCGCGCTACGCTCAACTTATGGTCAACATAATCAGCCTACTGAGCGTACTATTCGCAACACCATTACCCATCTTGAGACTCAGCATACATTAATGGATAATATTCGACCGAATAGATCACATCCAGCAAACAGTGAAGAAAATACGGCTGCCAGAGTGTACACGAAGACCGCGAAGAGTCGATTCGGCGTCGTTCGCAGCAACGCGGACTGACTTATGGAACGACTTGGTACCTTACATCATGACCTTAAACTGAAAATGCACACGATGCAACTTGTACAAGGACGGAAGCCACTCGACCTTCCCAAGCGACATCGCTTTGCTTTAAGAACTCTTGAAAAGTTCCAAGAAGACCCAACGTTTTCGAGCTAAATTTTGTTCTGCGATCAGATCCATTTCCGGATCAATGAGTATGTAAACAAGCAAAACTGCTGCATTTGGGACGAAAAAATCTTGAAGAGATACAAGTGCTGCCATTTCATCCAAAAAAAAAAAAAAAACAACAGTTTGGTGCGGTTTGTGGGCCGGTGGAATCATCGCTTCATATTTCCTCAAAAATAATGCCGTGACCATCAATGGCGACCGTTATCGCGCCATGATAACCGACTACTTGATGCCTGAAATTAAAGCTCGTGATCTCGGCGACATTTGGTTTCAACAAGACGTCGCTTCTTCCCACACATCGCATCAATCAACGGATTTATTGAGAGAACACTTCGATGAGCAGATAATTTCACGTTTTGGACTGGTCAATTGGCCACAAAGATCATGTGATATCACAACGTTAAGCTTTTCCTATGGGAATATGTGAAGTCTAAGGTCTATGCGGTTATTCCCGCTTCGATTTAGGCCTTGGAGGAAACTGATATTGCAAAATCGGAATGTGACCTGAACGAAATGTGGCCTCTCGTGATATTGAAACAATTACAGACATTAATGGAACCAGCATACATTCATATTGGATGAACATTCGACCTTCCGCCTGTCTGTATATAGGCGAAATAGTCGTACAGTTTTCGAGTTATCGCTCTAAAATTTTGCATACGTCTTTTTCTCTTCAAGAAACTGCTCATTTGTCAGAAACGCCTATATCGGATCACTATAGCGTATAGCTGCCATACAAACTGAACGATCCAAATCGAGTTCTTGTTAAGAAAACTTTTTTATTTGATGAGATATCTTTACGAAATTTTGCACAGATTATTTTCTAAGACAGCGTTATAATGTCTGAAAAATATTTCAAGATTGGACTATTGTGGCTTATAGCTGCCATACAAACTGAGCGTTCAACATACAGTTCTTGTATAGAAAACTTGTTTATTTTAAGAGATATCTTCTTGAAATTTGACCAAAATAAATACTTGTAGCAACGCTATAATATTTGAAGAAATTTTTGAGATCGGGCCGTTATAGCATATAGCTGCCAAACAAACTGAACGATGAAAATTCAGTTCTTGTATAGAAAACTTGTTTACTTCAAGAGATATCTTCTTGAAATTTGACCAAAATAAATACTTGTAGCAAAGCTATAATATTTGAAGAAATTTTTGAGATCGGTTCACTATAGCATATAGCTGCCAAACAAACTGAACGATGAAAATTAAGTTCTTGTATAGAAAACTTTTTTATTTGTTGAGATATTTTGCTGAAATTTGTTACGGATTGTTTCCACAAGGAACACTATAATATCTTAAAAAATTTTCCAGATCGAGTCACTATAGCATATACATGTCATACAAACTGAACGACCAAAGTCAAATTCTTGTATGAAAACTTCTTTATTTGTGAAGAGTGTTCGAGCTTCGTTTCATTTTTTTCCTGATTTAATAATTATTTATATAATTGCATTAACATATATTATTTATTTTAGTTATAAACTTTTAATTAATTTCGGCATATCTATGTTTCAAAAATATCATGCTTATTATTATATAACAATATTTTTATATTAAGGAAGCAAATTTGCATTTGAAAATGCGTAATTTTCTTAAAGCCCACAGTCTGCGTCGACACAATGCCCATTAGCCTTGCAATTTATTTATATTTAAGTAGCTCATTATTTGTTAAATTTATTTGCGTAGCAGCCTAGACCCACTTCAGAGTTATGATGGCTGTCTCGAAAAATAATTAATATTTAGAAAACTAATAACTCATAACTAACTAACTAACTAATAAACACAAATATCTCGAATGCCATGCAAATACGCATAAAAATAAATTTACTTTTAAGTCGATGCAACTGCGGTTGTACTATATGTGTTTATATTACGTCTGCGTGTGTGCGTGTGTTTGAGTGTGTGCACACGTCACCTAAGAAAGACACAGCGTCAAAGAGCGTACGTGGCGAATTCTAGGCAAAAAAGGGTTGGAACGCAGCTACGAAATTGCAAACGGGCGGCAACGACCTTCGCGGCAGCCACACACACACACGTATACACACATATGTACATAGCAATGCAATATATTAAAAATTACGTTCTGTTTGGCAAATATAAAATATGAAACGAGTGTGTGTCGCTTGCGCAAAAAGCAATAAAAATGTTATTGATGCTGAAATAGTTCTAAACTGCAACACAATTGCGGACTTTTGTAAATATTTAAAATTTATTTTTATACAAAAACATTAAAAAGCGACACAAAAAGCGGCCAATGGCAAGGGGGTGGCTCCGGCATGCGCGAACGAGGTGTCAGTGGCTGTGGCAGACCTTCATCTTACGCGCATACAATGCGGTACAATTGTTCGCTAACACAACAACAACAAAAGCGATTAATAGCTGACGACTTGCAATAGAATAATGTGTTCATACATACATACATACATATATGCTAAGTACATACTTATGTCTGTTTACACAGCAGGTGAATTGAAAAGTCCCCGGCCTACCATAAGATAAGATAGGATAGAGAGACAAGCATGGCACCGCGACCTTAGTTCAATTATGCCCTCTCCTAAATCACAAAGAATCATATACATATGTACATATGTAGCTCCAACATATTGATAGAACATAGAACATAAAATTTGATTGAGGTATGCACTGCGACCTTGGGTCTATTGTGCCCTCTCCTAACTCACAGGGGCTCACCAAGCCCCAGCAAATCGATAAATTCTAGGATTTTGCTGGGAGCTAGTGAGTCGATGTGATCCCTATCCGGAAATATGGTTCCAAGGGCCTTAGACCTGCGTCTCCAGACTGCGATGCAGTCGAATAGCAGGTGCTCCGGGGTTTCAGGTTCCCTGTCGCAGAACCGGCAGTTGGCGCAAGAGGCTAGTCCTAGGTTGAATAGGTGCCTTTTTAACTTGATACAATCCAATATACTGCTTAGGTGCTAGTGAGGCTATGTGATCCATATTTCGAAACATGGATCGAGACCCTGGGCTCCTGTTTCCAAATAGGGTTCATATCGCTCTGTAGACGGCTATGCAGCCAATTAGTAGGTGTTCTGCAGTTTCCGGCTGCCTGTCGCATAACTGGCAATTTGCACCAGAAGCTAAGTCCACGTTGTATAAGTGCTTCCTCAGCTTGCAGTGGTCAGTGTAGAATTCGAAAAGTAGCCTGAATTTGTCCCTAGGCAGGTTGATTACATATTAAAACCTGCTGAGGTTATAACCACCGAATAGCAACTTGTTGCCAATACTTCTCTCTGCCTTTTCCTTCTTTCTGCCGGAGCAGCTCCTTTATGGTTTGAGGAATCACAGCGCTGAAGGATTCAGGTCCATGTTTGTGGATACTGCGGAGCGGGCGAGCTCATCAGTCAGTTCATTCCCGGCTATACCTTTGTGGCCGCGCAACCAGAGGAAGTACGTTTAGTTACGTTCCACTAGGTTATACAGCCGTTCTCTACACTCCTGCATCGGTAGCGATTTGATATCCTAGACAAAGATTGATGATGCTTCATTTTTCAAGGTAGTCGATAAAAATTATTCCATTCGCAACCCAAACTCCAGACGCCAGAATCTTGCCAGCCGGCCGTTGTGTTTTTCCACGCTTTGGAGCGGGTTCATCGTGTACAGTCCACACGGATATTCACAGCATTATCGTTGTAACGGTTCGCTAGTCCCAACCTGGTAAGATTTCGATAAATTGTCATTGAAGTCATTCAACCGTAGACCCAGGAAACGTGCTGTTTCGACGGGGTCGGACTTTAGGAAGAGGGATGTCAGATATGCAGGATTAGCAGGGCATACAAAGAGGTGCTGGCGTCATGCGGAGACTCGTTGCATGTTGGACACATCTTTGTTATATCGGGGTCGATTCTGAATAAGTGGAAGTTGAATCTGAGACTCTCCATTCCCGCGGAAATGGATAGTGGTTTGACTTGAAGTACGCCATTTACTGAGAGGGAGTAGGTGAAGGTGTTAATGACTCCACTGTGAATGGCAGTCAGTGCATATCTGAAGTTTGTTGCGTCCAAACTCTGGTCGGCGTAATTGAGGAAGGACATCTTGACACTCCTAGGACGCGGTTGCGCTATAAGCAGGCGACTGCAGCCATGATTTTTACGAAAGCAAGTTAAGGATTTAGTTCTAGTAGCGCCATCTATATGTCAGGCCGGGAACTTTTCAATTGACCTGTTATGTTAGTACATATATTTTCACTTCGCACACATGTTCTGTATCAGCACCTGCTGTACCCCAAACGCAACAGAACAGGCGCACAATTCCACAGCCAGCCGACTCATACATGCATTGCCTCCCTTTGCGTTTGCCCCCACCAACAGTACCAGCCGTCAATTCCCTTAATAGCCGCATTTGGCGTCCCAGTATTCACACATCGCCGCGCCATTCCAGTGTACAAACTACGTCCGCGCCGACAAACAGTCTGCCTGCCAACCATATACCCTCACATTTGGGCAGTCAATACGCCAGTGGTCTGTGCCGCTGTCCACTGTCTGCTGTCCGCCCCCCCGGCTAGCAGCACAGCCCAAACCAACTCGAGCCAACCCTTCTATCGTCCATCTGTCCGTTGGCATTCGCGCCTTATCGCATTTAATTAAATTTATGCCTGATTTCGCTTTTCGCATCGCATTCGCTTCGCCATCAGCATGTCCGAAACCCACTTCACCGGGTACGCGTATCGTACCGGCGGTGGCATGCGGGTGTGTATACACCCAGTTGACAGCCAACCAAGTGGAGATTACTACATGCACATACATGTGCGCACAACAAAAACACACCGTCGTGTTGCTGGCATTTTGGGTCTAGGGGGCGTGCAGCTGTGCGAGGAGGTGTAATTGAGCGCTGGCCGCTGGACAAACTGGCCTCGCATGACGACACGACAGCTTGTTGCTCGGACAGGTAAATGCGCTGAACTTAATGAAGCATTGGGTGATGGGCAAACAGTTTTTGAAAATCTGGCCTGGAGGCACTTTGGTAAATCGAATTTCGATTGAGTGTCAAAAAAGATTGCGCTTAAATCGAATTTAAGAGTTCGAAAATCAATTAAAATGGTTTTAACTTTGGAGTTAACAAATTAATTGTGGATGATTTTCATAACTCACAGGTTCAGACATTGAAAAGCTTTATGAAATTGTGAAAGTTTTCAGTTACTAGGGTGGCAACTAAGTTCTCGCTCTGTTTTTTTTAATGAAAATGCAATTTAATTAGGCATTGACTGCTTCCGAACCAAACTTTGATCCATCGCACGGAGCAAATAATGACCGCATGGCGCAAGATCTGAGGACGACAGCGGGTGGGGTAGGACTTCCCATTTAAACGTTTCCAGGCAAGTTTTATTGGGTTTGGCAACGTGAGACCGAGCGTTATCATTCACCAGAATCACTTTTTCGTGCTTATCCAGGTATTGAGGTCATAAGGAACCCAAGTTCCTTGTTTCTGAATCATTCCCAGCGCATGTAGTCACTTTGAAATGACAAGGGTGGGTGACTTTCAATGCTGAAACAAGCTCTTGTTGCGCTTGACACGGAGCCTCATCGAGCAAAGTCTGCGATTCACCGTCTTCGAAGGGTTTTGGCCTTCCTCCACACGGACGGTCGTTAATATCGAAATGGCTGTCTTTGAAACGACGAAACCAATCACCGCATATTGTTTCAATGAGCGTAGCACTTTCATACATTTTTGGAGTTCACGATGTGTTTCAGCCGCCGACTTCTTTGACTGAGACACTTCCCGCAAAGGACGATTATTTGCCAAAAAATTGGCCATATTCGCCCAACTAAAAGTATTCGACGGATAAACACAGTGCCAAATGTGGGAACGCGGTTTCTTTTCTGAATGTGTAGGTTCGTGTTGGATATATAAAAATCGATCACCACTGACTTTTGGAGCCTTCTATTGAGAAACACCGGGAACTCAGTAACACACCTAATACTCTCTACAAAATATGTAGCTCTACAGCAGAAAAACCTTTGGCCCAATGTCGAACTCACGACTCATCAGATGTCGTCACCAACCATGCCTCTTCACCATATAGCAGGACTGAGGTGATGTGGGACTTGTAGAATGTGGTCTTCGAGAGAAACCTTTGCAGTGGTCGTCATCAAAGGAAGGTCTCTCATCCGAGGTTATTTGGATCTTTTCGTTGGAGGTGTTTCTTTTCGAGGCGCACAATCTTGTTAAGGAACTTTTCGCCTTCTCACTTCAGTTCGCCTTCAAACTAATGTTTTTTTGGCTACCCAAGGGACCGGACCGGACCGTGACCGGATCTCTTAAGCCATATGTAAAAAAATCCTTTCTGGCCACTCGCAAGTGAATGGAGGTCAGATAACTTTCTTCACTTATCCACAAGGTTATAGTTAAATGGACAAAATCTGTGCTCCCAATGGAACTTACATTCTAATCCGGTCCGTGTATGGGGTAGTCTGCGATTGCCGAGCTAGTGAAAAGCCTTTAGATATATGTAAGGTTAGTTCTGAATGACCAATAATAAGCCTTGAGAGCATTCAGTGGCTAGAAGGGAGAGCCTTAGTTATGTTTAGTTTTGCAATAAGTTCTTCTTGAATTCTAAGAGTGTATGATTTCTTTACCCGCATAGCATGTGTTTTGGTGAGCTCATGATATTTAGAAAAAATCATTTAGAAATCCAGAAACTATAAATCTAAGCAAATATTTCAGGCTTTGGTTACTTTCTCGAATCAATAATATTTTTTCTTTTTTACCAAATTTGCCTGCAGTCTCTACAAATGCGCCTATGGTCTAGTGCTCGAACCAGTGAACGAGAAAAAATCATGTGAAAGCCAAAATGTGTGAATCTAGGCAAGTATGTCGCGTTTTGCAGACTTTCTTCAGCCGATAATTAGTTTTTCCAAAAACTGTCAAGTTCTTGGTGGACCTTTTGACGCATTTCTGCCACAAAAAATATTTAATTTCTTTCTATTTCATTCACTTTCTTTTGCTTTTAGTATTGTCATTGTACTGACTTCTCTGTCATTTCTTCTCGTCATTTATTACTAATTTGACTGCAGTCGCCACAAGACGCGCATTGAAAAACAGTTCTCGAAATCGCTACGATCTACTTGTGTACGTGTCTAATTTTTCAAATTTTCGCCTCATTTTAGACGTTAACTATTTTGGTTCCCACAACTTCTAGCGTGTTTAGCATTTTTGAAATCTCCCACGATACAACAAAATGTATCGCTCACTATTAAAATATATGTTTTGTGAAGACATGAATAGTATATACATATGTACACAGTTATATATAAAATGAAGCATAATCAGCATTTGCCGTTTCCTGTATTGGCCAATTATACTCAAAAATATACATACATACATATAGTACGTACATATATATGGCTTGATTTTTCATTCTTTTTTCAAAAGCGTTTATTAGTAAGCGTTTTGCTTGCGCTTGTTGACATTTTTCGATAATTCACAGCAACACTATTCGAAAACTTAATTCAAGCAAACATAATAACACATGTACATCAATATATGTATACTTATGTATATACGTACATATATACATATAGAGGTACATATAAATAATAGTGCCGAAAGTCTAATCAATTTGCATTGCTAATGATAACACATTTATTTTGAATAACAATAAGAACAACATACTTACATATGTAGGTATATACAAAGGTGGAAATATATAGCTGTATATATGTATGTATAAATCTACCATATATTTACACATGTGTCTATGTATTTTTGGCAATTCTGCGACGATTTGTCTGGCTTCGTTTATTGGTAAAAAATCTAATGAAATAGAAGAGGTGTTTTTGTTGTTTTTTTTTTCAATTTGACAGTACTCTTTTCGGAGTTGACTTTTTGACAGAGTTTTTGACAGAGTTTTTGACAGCTGTTACTTGATTTTTACTTAACACGTCAGTTGAAAAGTCTCCAGCCTACCATAGTAAAGCACATTTTTTGTTAATAGCTCTCGGCTTATCACAATAAATTTTTTTTTTTTTGGCAAAATTTCCTTTTTTAATATTCAACATATTGTCACCTAAAAGGCAAAACATCGAACCATCGAAAAAGAATTGAAAATCTTTTCCAATATATAACCACTTTATAACGAAAAGTCGAATTTTTTTCAATATGAGTGTATGATAACCAATACATAACCAATTTATAACCAATACATAACCAATATTTATAACCATTTTATAACCAAAACTCAAATTTCGTAGCAATGTGAGTGTATGGTAACCAATATATAACCAATACATAACCAATTTATAAGTAATATTTATAACCAAACACAAATTTTGTAGCAATGTAAGTGTTTGATAACCAATATATAACCAATACATAACCAATATTTATAACCATTTTATATAACCAATACATAACCAATTTATAACCAATATTTTATT
The DNA here is from genome assembly GCA_037783105.1 of Bactrocera zonata. Taxonomy (NCBI): domain Eukaryota; kingdom Metazoa; phylum Arthropoda; class Insecta; order Diptera; family Tephritidae; genus Bactrocera; species Bactrocera zonata. Next base: position 317,793 of record JBAWJQ010002821.1, on the reverse strand, counting down.
ATGTTTCAATATTAGTGGTTCTTCTATTATATCGCTTTTCCTTCGCTTGAAAACTTATGAAAAGTGATGTTACGTAATTTTTCATTTTTGATGACGATATGTCGTTCCCTTCAAGAGTGATATACTGAATATAGCGACCCACCAATTTGTCGCTACCATTTTTCTAGTTATATTTGTTCTCTGCCTCAAAATAGACCTCAGTTTCGGCGACCACCTCTTCAGTCGACGAAAATGTCTACTCACCGTGTCTGCTTTTGAGGTCTCAGAACAGCAAATAGTCGCAGGAGAACAGATACGGTGGATTCGAAAGCAATTCGTAGTCCAACTTCATGGATTTTTACCATCGCTTTCATTTACTTGTGGCACTGTGCATTGTCTTAGTGAAACATAACTTTATTTTACTTCAAAAGCGGACGATTTTTGGCGATTTCATCCTCCAAACGGTTCAATAACCCGATGTAACATCGCTGTTGATGGTCTTTCCCTTCTCAAGGTAGTCAATAAAAATGTTTCCATGCGCATACCAAAATACAGACCCGATAACGTTGCCAGCCGATTGTTGGCTTTTTCCACGCTTTGGAGCGATTTCATCAAAATCGGTCCCGATTGCGAAAAAAGCGTTCGAAAATTGGTTATCTTGGCTGGAAATTTATTCGAGCTGTACCGAAATCAGATTTAAAACATAAAGCGAACCCCTATACTTATAATAAAATTAAAATCTTGCCATACTATTAAGGTATAAGCGTTTTATTTCTTCTTGAAAAATATGTGTCTAAAAGAACACCCTTTACTTAGATAATCTGAAATTCACACTAACAAAAATTGATCAAAATTGACAAATAAATTTTCCCAAAAAAATAAAATTAATTTTACCTCAAGCAATTTTGTACAGCTTATCTCCAAATGATTTGCTTCAAATATGACTTTTTTCTTTTAACAACTCAGCAATTAATAACTGTACGCCTTAAACAGTAGCAATCGTGTTTAGTTGTTTAATTAAAAACCAAGTTGTTTTTTAATTTCAACTGAGTATGTCTTACTTTTTTAGACATATACTTATACATACACATATACACACATATGTCATTTCATGCTTTTTCAACAACTCATTAGAGACAAAGTTCCAACTGAATACAAAGATTATTAAGCTTTAATTAGTACCGTGCTAATTGAGACATTAAACAACTTTTTTTTTAGTGTTCGTCGAGTCTTTTTCTAACAATCTGAAATATTTTCCTACACTTCTTCTTTATTGGCATAGACACCGCTTAAGCGGTTATAGGCGAGTTTACAACAGCAAGGCGGTTTTCTTCCTTCCATTGGGAGAGTTTTTTACTTGAAGGCTCCCAAATCTAGCACACAACACTTGGCAAGGACGTTTCGCCTGCTCACTTTAGCACGCCTTCAAACGGATGCCTTTTGGCTACCCAAAGGATGGTCTAAGACCGGCAGACGGGAGCTGCTTGAGCCATATATGTATAAAAGAATCATTTCTGGCCAATCTCAAGTGAATAGAGCTCAAGGAACATTCCTCGCTTGCATGAACTTCCACTCATGACTACATCCACTAATGACAGGGATTAGTCCAGTCATTATAGTAAGTTCACCTCAGATGCAGGCCAATGCTCTAGGATTTTTTTTTTTTTTTTGTAAATTACGAGATCTAGTCCAGTCATTCCGAGATTCTTACCTAATTTCAGCTTAAATGACTGGACTAGATCTCGTAATTTACAAATAAAAACCCTAGAGCCTTGGCCTGCTTCTAAAAATTGCTTAGCAATCTAGAATCAGATGTTCTGAAGTTTCCTGTTCCATGTGGCAAAACTGGCAGTTTGCGCAAGCGACTATGCCCATGTTGGACAAGTGCTTCCTGAGCCTGCAGTGTGCTGTATAGAACGCGACAAGGAAATGGAATTTTTCAGGGAGGAGGTTGATCATTCCTCTAAATCTTGCGAGTCCTTGCAGCTTTGATATTTGAGAACCTACCGAAGACCACGGTTACCTTCGATTCCCAAGCAACCGCATCATAAGTGACAATAGCTCATAGCATACAGCCACCTGATGATACCTGACTTGCAGCCCGACCACTGGTTAGGAGTCTGCATATCATGAGCGCTTTGGAATCTCTGTACAGTATTAATTCCACGTATCTATTCCACTGTAAAGCTGAGTCCAATGTGAAGCCTAGAAATTTGACCTCTTTAGACACTTCCAATTCCCTACGACAAAGAGTTAAGTGTCTCAAGTCGGGTATGAGATCTTCGGGCTGGAGTTTCTTTTCGACGGATTGCTAGACTTAAGCCCCTTTGGACTATATAGCAAAGAGAGTTCTCAAATTTACTTCGTGTCAATATGGCAATGTCATAAGAGTACCCCAGGCACCAAATCCAATTATTTCTGAGTAAATCAATGAGGTCATCTATTACTAGGCTCTATAGGAAGGGCGGGTGGAACTCCAATCTTTGCGAAGCCCCTTGTAGTACCAAGATAAATTTTACTTCCTCGACTCGACTTTGTTTGTAGATCGAAAATATACATAGGCAACCGTTTGGACCAATAACAACCTCCACTTACTGAGTACAGCAAGTAATCAACGAATTTCTAGTCTAGTTTCTCAGTTGATCTGGTGGGACAATGAGCCACGCATAGACCAGTTTATGTGCTTGCGATACCAGATGGGGTTTTGTTACTTGGTCCATGAGGAGTACTCCACTCATCATTTAGTATGCCTACGCTTAACGCGAATTTTAACAGACTCTGTAGCATCACTATCGATACTTCCTCCAGTGTATCACACTGTGGAGACCCCAGATGCTTAGAGCGTAGTCTTGCCAATGCGGAACAAATGCACAAGAGATGCTCCATTGTTTCTTTGGTGCCTTGCTCTAGACCATTTTCTGCAGTTTTCTCGCTCTTTCAGCCTCATTCTACGTCGTTGATGCCGCCAGACAGAGATTTAAGACTAGTCTTTATAAAATATTGCGGTTCATAGGTTCTTGAAAATATAAATCAGTTTGAGATTTTCCTCCGGCAGCTGTCAAATTGCAACGTTTTTAAACGACCTACTGCTTTCAAAGCATAGCTGAGTATTGCTGCCAGAAATCCTCGAAAAATGGGAGCATAAAGCGTTTTCAAAAAAATCAAAAATCGTTTATATCAAATTAGAACCGGTATTTGAGGCTCTTGGTAGCGTTGTATTACATCTGCTATATTAAAGCATACATACATACATATACATATATATACGTTGCTTGTTCGTGCAACTGAAACCTGCGCGTCGCACAGCAGCCGCTCTCGTTGTCACGTTGCGCTTAAGTACAATATTTAATTAAAATATATTCACGAAAATTGAGCTCAATGCAACAATGAACCAATAGTTTGCACAAACATTTCTATATAGATATATACATGTATGTAGTATGTATGTATATATATTTTTATATAGAAATGGAATACACATAAATATGTATGGCATATATTAGCTTAGTTTACAAGCGAATCTCCATGTTCGTTAACCGCACCGCAATATAAAGCAACAAACCCACGCACACATGCACACACACACACATGCACATACATATACATATGCATGTATTGTAAGCGGCTACATTTGTTTAGCAGATGTTCACGTTTTTAGTTTGATTTGAAAATGTGTCGCATCACTTTGACTTGCCAGTCAATTAGCGAAAGCGATGAATGTTAATTTATTAAATCAACGAGACAATTGCTGGCGTTGCTGCTTGTTTTTCAACTGTTTGAGGTTGTTATATGATCGTTAAGCTATTGCTGCTGGCTGGCTGGCTAGTTTGCTGTTGCTTGTTGTTCTTGTCGTTGCTGCTGCTATTAGTTAGTGGCAGCAAAGTAGCGGCTGTTGGACTATTATTTCGCTGATTATTATAGTTTTTTGCTTTTGCTTTTTTTTGCTTTATTAAAGGTCGATGGCATAAGCATATTAAATTAGAATTTATTTGAGTAAATTGAAAAAATGCGAAAATCTAGTTTGTAAGTGGTGAGAATAGTTATGCAATAATATATTTTATATACTTACATATATAAGTAAACGTATGTACATACTCATATATGTGTATATGTGAACGCAGGTTTGTTTGCAGTTACATAAAAGGCAGGCTAAGTATAGAATTACGAAAGCTGCGAGAAATGCTATAATTAAATAACACACGATTTGGAAAAAAATTTAAAAAAAAAGGTTGACTACCGCTGCAGCTACATATATTAACTTACAAAGTTGCATTTCTTTGTAGCATAAAAGGGTGTAAAATGAACCTTATTCTGAACTTGAGCGCTCAGTTTGTATGACAGCTATAGGTTATAGCACACTGATCTGAACAATTTCTTCGGAGATTGCAGCTGTGCCTCATATAATAATATGTGTCGAATTTCGTGATGTTACCTTATCAAATAAACAAGTTTTTCATACAAGAACTTCACTGTGCTCGTTCAGTTTGTATGGCAGCTATATGTTGTAGTTATCCGATATGAACAATTTCTATGGAGATTATATACCTACTTTGGGTAATAATTTACACCAAATTTCATGAAGATATCTTGACAAATAAAAAAGTTTTCCATACAACGACTTGAGTTTAGTCGCCGAGTTTGTATGGCAGCTACATGTTATAGTTGTACGATCTGAAAATTTTTTTCGGAGAATGTTCCGATGCTTTAGGTAATTATTTTTGCTGAATTTCGTTAAGATAGCTTATCAAATAAAAAAGTTTTCAATACAAGGACTTGAGTTTGCTTGTTCAGTTTGTATGGCAGCTATATGCTATAGCCATCCGATATGAACAATCTTTATGGAGATTATAGCGCTACTTTGAATAATAATTTATACAAAATTTCTTGAGGATATCTTGGCAAATAAAAAAGTTTTCCATACAACGATATGATTTTGCTCGTTCAGTTTGTATGGCAGCTATATGCTATAGTTATCTGATCTGCACAATTCCTTCGAAAATTATAACAATGCTTCAAATAATAGTTTATGTTAAGTTTCATGAAGATACCTTGTCAAATAAAAAAGTTTTCCATAACTGAATTACCTACCTAGTAATCACAAATTTATTACCGAAATACCAATGAATTATCACCATTACCAAATATATGCATATGTACATTTTTACACACATAAACCGCGTTTATATACATTTTCCTGCATTTTTATACATCTGCATGGCTATGTGTGCCCAGCATGTGATAAAAGATCGGTCTTTGTGTACTCGAAAGCTGTCAGAATGGCTCACATTTCAAGCCTCGTTAAGGCAAAAATAAAATATTCACTTAAATGTTTGCACAAATATATATACATATGCTTATGTATAGATGTTGCATTTATGTATGCATGTATGTATATGATAATTTACGTATGTACATAAGAATGTATGCCCACATTTGTATATTTGTGTTTATGGTAAGTATTCTACTTATACAAACCCAAAGCCTTGCAAAATAAACAAAATTGCAGCTTTCATTTTTTGAAAATTTTTGAGCGAGTATTTGACTGCAGTTATACCTATACCTATACCTATATACATATGTATTATTATAAATATATACAGCGTATATGCATATAAAATGCTTGCTGTAGCCACGAGCTTGCATTGAAAATGCGGGCATATGTAATTATTTCGTATGCTAATGTCACAACTTTGGTTTTGCATATGGATCAGGCATCTTCGTGAAGCACATATGTATGTACAATACAAATAGCTACATAAAAGAAGCAAACACTTTAACTACAGCTGCACCGAAGCTATAATACCCGCCTCAGTTACTTTTTTAATAGCATTAAAGGGCATTTAAGGAATTTTATTGTGATAGTCGGTTTGTATAGCAGCTATAAGATATAGTGATCTGATCAAAACTACATATATGCCAGGATCTTTTAGCACTGTCTTGGATAATAATTTGTGCCGAATTTTATGTGGATATCGCTTCAAATAAAAAAGTTCTCCATACCAAGACTTGAGTTTGATCGTTCAGTTTGTATGACAGCTATATGCTATAGTTATCCGATATAAAAAATTTCTTCGTGGATTATAGCACTATATTTGATAATACTTTGTGCCGAATTTCGTGAAAATATCTCGGCAAATAAAAAAGTTTCCCATGCAAGGGCTTGAATTTTAACGTTCAGTTTGCATGGCAGCTAACGGGTGATTTTTTTGAGGTTAGGATTTTCATGCAGTAGTATTTGACAGATCACGTGGGATGTCAGACATGGTGTCAAAGAGAAAGATGCTCAGTATGCTTTGACATTTCATCATGAATAGACTTACTAACGAGCAACGCTTGCAAATCATTGAATTTTATTACCAAAATCAGTGTTCGGTTCGAAATGTGTTTCGCGTCCGTGTCCGATGAGCGATGAGGCTCATTTCTGGTTGAATGGCTACGTAAATAAGCAAAATTGCCGCATTTGGGGTGAAGAGCAACCAGAAGCCGTTCAAGAACTGCCCATGCATCCCGAAAAATGCACTGTTTGGTGTGGTTTGTACGCTGGTGGAATCATTGGACCGTATTTTTTCAAAGATGCTGTTGGACGCAACGTTACGGTGAATGGCGATCGCTATCGTTCGATGCTAACAAACTTTTTGTTGCCAAAAATGGAAGAACTGAACTTGGTTGACATGTGGTTTCAACAAGATGGCGCTACATGCCACACAGCTCGCGATTCTATGGCCATTTTGAGGGAAAACTTCGGACAACAATTCATCTCAAGAAATGGACCCGTAAGTTGGCCACCAAGATCATGCGATTTAACGCCTTTAGACTATTTTTTGTGGGGCTACGTCAAGTCTAAAGTCTACAGAAATAAGCCAGCAACTATTCCAGCTTTGGAAGACAACATTTCCGAAGAAATTCGGGCTATTCCGGCCGAAATGCTCGAAAAAGTTGCCCAAAATTGGACTTTCCGAATGGACCACCTAAGACGCAGCCGCGGTCAACATTTAAATGAAATTATCTTCAAAAAGTAAATGTCATGAACCAATCTAACGTTTCAAATAAAGAACCGATGAGATTTTGCAAATTTTATGCGTTTTTTTTTTTTAAAAAGTTATCAAGCTCTTAAAAAATCACCCTATATATGCTATAGTCATCCGATATAAAAAATTTCTTCGTAGATTAACGCACTATTTTAAACAATAATTTGTGCCAAATTTCGAGAAAATATCTCGACAAATAAAAAAGTTTTCCATACGAGAACTTGAGTTTAATAGTTCAGTTTGTATGGCAGCTATATGATATAGTGATCCGATATGAAAAATTTCTTCGTAGACTATAGCACTATAGCTGATAATACTTTGTGCCAAATTTCGAGAAAATATCTCGGCAAATAAAAAAGTTTTCCATACGAGAACTTGAGTTTAATCGCTCAGTTTGTATGGCAGCTACATATATGTTGTAGCTGTCCGATATGGACCGTTCCGACAAGTGAGCAACTTCTTGGGTAGCAAGGCACATGTGCAAAATTTTACAATGATATCTCAACAACCGAGAGAAAATTTCGCATATGTACTGTTCGTCGATATAGCACAGTATATGTAGTAGTCGGGAATGGCCATACAACCATATAACACACTTAATACGAGTAATTCTGAAAAAATTTTTTCGGAAGGTTCACAAATTCAAAACTTCAACAGAATATAATATTTTTTGCTTTCATATTCTAAATTAAAATAATTTTTGTAAGTAACTTTGAGGTACAGCTTAAGTGGCAAACACAAAAAACATAAAATTCTCAAAGAAATAAATTTTAAAACATATTAAAAAATATTCAAAGTATTAAAAATTTAACTATTGTAACAATTAAAAGCGGCTTCTACAGCTTCAAGCTAATTGCCAGCACCCAATCCCCAACAATCACGTGCGCACACGTTGAGTTAGAAACAGAAATGAAAAGCAGCAGCTGAAAATATCAAGGTACGTGGAAAGTCATTAAAGGTCGGCGCAAACGATGTAACCGGCAAAATTCGGGCAGTGAGTGAGAAAAGTACACAAACTCAAACCAGCATGCGCTCACACAGCACTTTGACATATCAATAAAACTCACGCTGACAGAGGAAATAGCCGGCAAAATGAGTTTGCGTCGAAGGGCTGGGGTTGCTACAAGCAGTGTGCTTACAATAGCACAACAAATAGGAAGAGCGCGATGCGCTGTAAAGCGCTATAAGAGCGTACATATATCAAGCAGCTGTTGTGGCTAAACCGCTCAATGCGCACAGAGCGGCTGTGGCTGGAGGTAGTGGAGTCTAAAATCAGCTGTGCGCAGAGAGAAGTAAATAGGAGCATATGTATTTTGTATATATAAACACATATGTACATTTATATACACGTACATATATGTAATGAATTAAGCATAAATATTTAAGCAGTTCACATTTGGCATTAGCTAACGCAGCGTTCGAGTGCCATAGAGTGGGTGAGAGTAAATGGAGTTACAAATGAGTGAATGAAATTTGTTGCGCGTTTGTGCGGCAGGGTGGAAAACAGCTTAGCGGTGAAAAGAAAATATATAGGATGCGCAAAGTAAACGATGATGAAAAGTCACGTAGGCCACGCGGGGTTCTGAGCAGGGTAAGGCAGAAAAGAGCACTTCGGTGGCAATGAGAGGCATGGTGAGTGGTGCAGAGGCACATAAATGCAGAAACACATGTGTGAGTGAGTGTGTTTACAGATTTGTTGCAGAATAAAGAGTCCAGTTCGTTTGGGAAAAATCAATTATTAGCAGGATAAGCATGAAAATGCGCCCAAAGAGCGACGAGTTATTGGTTACAGAGTAACTTGTATATTACACTATAATATAAGAGGGTGACTTACAACAAGGTGTGTGGAAAAATCAATGCTATAATGGCTGTCAGTTAATTTGTGGATTTTCAAAATCGAATTTATTGATTTAAACGAGGCTTTTACGTCTAAATTCTGCAAAAATATGCTCAGCCGCAATATATACAAATATATCACGTCCCTATGAAGTTCAAGCAAAAGTCTTCATTTATTAACTTCAATCGAAATTTTGAGTGGTGTGAGCAAACCAAAATTTTCATTGAGTAAAAGGCAGCATGCATACAAAACCTGCTCACAGCTGTTTTCAGAGCGCCCACCTACTCTTACCATTGAAACGCTGTGCATTTAAGAGCGAAAGTTATATATAAGTAAATTTCAGGCAGTGAGCATTATTTTTGTAAGAATATTGCTGTGCAGCAAAATTACAAATAAAGTGGAGTATAAATTACAACTTTACTGAGCTTGGTTGAGCGGCATTGAAATGTGCTCAACGAGCATAATATAAATTTGCTCAGCAAGATTTTAACTTCTACTCAACTGTATGCGAAAGTGCTATATTTTTTAATAGAAACCAAATTTTCACTCAACAACTGCAATTTTATGATTTTCACTCAGTGAAAATTGTCTCACGAAATATATGGGATGCCAATTGTAAGCGCCGCTCTTCATTCTATATACAATATAGCACTTGACTAGATTCCTCTCATATAAATCGTGTATTATGAAGCGCTCTTGGTATGAGTCTATAAAATTAAGCATTGAAATAACTCAACCCTCTTTTTATATGGTCTTCATCGAGCATTTCAAGCACAGTTCTCTTCAAATATGATTTCCTGTATAATTTAGTTCAAAAGTTGAGCACTAATACGCTCTTTAACTCCAATGCTTGTTAAACGATGTCAGCTGTTTGCCATGAGCTGCCATAAAAACCAAAACTCTGGAAGAGAGCATAATATTTACACTCCGAGTGAAGTTTATGCTCAATGCGCTTTGCAGCATGCGCTCTTTCTACAAAATGTAACGCCGCAAGTGCTTCAAATATATGGGAGAGAGCGAGAACACTCATTATTAGCAGAAGCTTCTCACTCAACCATACAACTGCAAAGGTTTCAAATACAAGCGGAAACTTCTCACTCAACCATACAACTGCAAGGGTTTCAAATATATGGAGGTAGCACGAACACTCATTAAAAGCGTTAACTTCTCATTCAATCTAAGCGATATAATGCGTGTAGTTTCTCTCTTCATATTAACACTACTCATCAAGTGCGCAATTCCAGCTCAAAATAATTATCTTGCCAACGACTCGCTCAACACTCTTAGCAGCACCACGAAAACATCTGTGCGTGCGCAAGCGAAGCAGTGCAGAAAAAAATCAGCTGATTGCCTGAGCTGCCGAAACAGATGTTTCAAACGTTCAGCTGTGCGTTGTGACAGCTATGGAAAGAGAGTGAGCGGAGTAGGCGCTTATTGGTTAGCAATAGCGCATGGCAAAGAGTTGGGGCAACTGCAGGCAGCAATTTTAAGTAAGTGGGACTCACAGCCAGGCGCTCAATACGACTTTTCACGACAAGTCACTCACTCACTCACTCACAATTTAGTGCAAGAACACGCGCACACATACAAATGTTATATGTAGCAGTTTGTAGGTGCGTTGCATTGTGGCTGTAATGTAAGCGGAGAGTAGGGATCTGAAAGATACAAATCGTTAGCCGGTACGTTGTTGTTAGTTTGGTTGGTTGTTGGCTTGGTTGTACTGACGGTCGGTTGGCTGTTTGGGTTGGTTTGTGCCTTGCTTTGCAGTGATGGCCCGTCTGTATGTGGAAAAAATCGTTGATTGTAACGGCCTGGGTAGCCCTATAAATAGCAGCACTTTGAGCCGGTCGGATCCAGTAGCTTCGTAACAACTCTGCTGGTTAAACGTAACGTGGAAATTGGTTTGTGTAGAACAAGAAGAGGAACAATTTTTTTTGAAAGAACATTCAAGTAACAGCAACACAGCACGACTACGAAGACGAAGACGACGACAACCAAGACCAAGACCGCGAACACAACGACGACGACAACAACAACAGTAAGAGGCAAACCATTACAAGCAACCAAAAATAGACAAATGACAAAGGACTGCAATAATTTACACTGCAAAACAGTTTTTGTAAAATCGAAACGGTAAAAACGAAGTTTCAATTGAAAACTGTATGTAAGCGAGTAAAAGCAACTGTTGTTAATTTCTCAAAGCCAATAAACCAGCCAGCCAGTAAGCACAGACTTGACAAATAAACCAAGCAACCAAATCCATAGACATTCAAGCGTAAATCAAGCCATATTTTCAAGCTTTCTTTCCAATACACGCACACACACACCACATATGAGCAACACACATACAACCGCAACGGGAAACAGCTGACATATGCAATTTTCACTGTTATTTGAGTCGTTGAAATTGCAAAATTAATGGTGTGAAATTCTATTGAGCGAGTAGACGGCTAAGCATACGCCGTTGCAACGCGAGAAATAGTAATTTAACAAAAACAGCAAAAACCAGCAACTACAAAACACCAAAAGCTCAATCAAACCGTCAAAAAATAGTCCCAATTCGCAAGCAACAAAAACCGTTTACTTGAAAGCGAAAGATGAAAATGTCAAATTTCGTAAATTCAGCAAAGTCCGTAAATTAAATTTTTACAGCAGAAAAGTTCTTAAATTAGCAGCAAAGTCAGTAGGAAAAGCATTGAACAGCCAGAAGAGAGCACGCGAGTGAAGAGTATAAGTAACGCATTAACAGGCGGCAGACGCAAGCAAACCAGTCAGGAAGCTACCAAACAACAATAACAAGCAACAAACACATTTCAACACATACCAGAGCGAGCACAGGCACAACAACAACAACAACGAAGCCAAGCAAATGTCAGATGAGTGAAAAGCAAATCAGCTGCAAGCCAAACGAGTCGTGCAGTGAGTGAGAGCGCAGCGCCAAATGCACAAGCGTCAGCTCCAGCAAGTCATATAAGCGCTGAGTAACGCAGGCCAGAGTAAACGAAACGAGTGTGACAGTGACGCGTTTGAGCCAAAATAGCGCACAGCCGAGCCTTGGAGCTTGGTGCCAGCAACGGTGGCAGTCAGTAGCAGCTGAGAGAGCGTCGAGTAAGTAACGTCTGTGAATTTGGTGCAAGACGACGTAGAGGAGCTCGCGCAAAGCAACGGAAATTAGCAAAGACGAGACGACGACGTGGTACATAGGCAGACAACCGGCCACACAACGACGCACCGCGAAAGACAACCAAAGCTACTGTTGTAAAATCAGCCGGCGAAACGCTGTGTAACGCAGGAAAAGCAACGTCGTGTACCAAAAAAAATAAAAATTTGCAAAGCTGCGTACGCTACGTTTAAGGAAGTGACATTTATGAAATAAATCCATTTTCGCAACAGCGGTGCAAAAAAACGAAAGCTAACGAAGGAAGCAGTACAATTTGCCATTGATATTGTGGACGCAGCCCGAAAAGCCGTAGCCGGAAAAAGTGCAGACATTTTGCTTTTTGTTTTGTTGCAGATAAAATAGTAGGCACAAAGCGCCACAGACCAAGTGCGTGCAAGGAACGGGAAACTAACAGTGAAGTCAGCATAAAAGAGTGCCACAAGCAAATGCAGCAATAAAAAAACGAAAAAAAGGAAGCAACTAAATCGAGGCGCAGATAAAAAGCACAAAAGCGCCGACAAAGCGAAAATATTTTACAGCAAAAGCGTAGCAAAAAGATTTTACAACAAAAAGGAAGCCAAAGTTAACGCGTTGCTGACAAATTTCCGGCCTACGTGCAGCAGAGCAAGCAAACGGCGTAGAGACCAGTGCGTAAAGGCTAAAAACCACAAATTTAAGTAAATAAAAAAAAAAAAAGAAATTAAGTGATATTTTAGTGCTGTGAAAGAGACGTAGAGGAGTTGACGACGAAACCTACAAAAAGCGTAGACAAATAAGCAGCAGCTACTAAGAGCAGCTGAGCAAGGAACAAGGAAACTCAGACGGCCCGGCAGCCGACAAGACGCAAGCTGAAAAGCCACAGCGCACAATTAAGCGGCGAAAAGCATTGAAAATTTAAAAATCATTACACATTTTAGTGATGTAAATTAGTGGCAGCTTTTGTGCAACACGGAAATTTGTGCGAGCAGCTTGCGTGGCTGAGAGTGGCGACTTGCAACTTGCTAAGCGTAAAATACACACAAGTTCAGGGATACAAATCATTTCATTTTTAATAAAAAAAAATTAATTAATAAACTACAAAAATAATACAAAACACAAATTAATAAAATACAATAACAATAAAAATAAATATAAATAAAAAGCGAGCAATTAATAGCGGTTGAAGCAGGCAGAGAAGCGGTTGAAGGCAGTAAGCGGTGTGCGTGCATTATTAATGAAAATATAAGTGTGTGCGTGCAACAAAATACGCCAAAATGTAAATTGAATTTAATGCAACAAAATTTCGAGGAAGCAAAAATCAACGCGTATTACGAGGCAAGAAAAAAATTCGAGGCAAATATTTAACAGGCGAACTGCAGGCGAGAAAAAAAATTGCTTGCGTGAAAATAAGATTGCGTATGCCTTCAATCAGTTATTTACAAAGCAACCGCACATAATAAACTAACAAATTAATTAGTGTAAAAGGAAATGCAGTTAAAAGTAATGGGACGCAGCGGTGGTACTAGTACACAACTACTCCTTTTTTAACGCCTTTTTAAACAAGCATAATAAATACAAATAATCAACAAACACAACAAACAAATTACAAAGTAATGCAAAAGTAGCGTTAAAACCGTTTTAATAAAACACACAAACTAATGCAAAAGCAACAAAAACAAGAAACAAAACTTAGAATAACAAATTGAAGCGTGTGGCGACGACAAAAGAAGCAAAGACAATTACAAATTGAACTTAGTTGTTATTTTCCAATTACGTTTTTGTTAAGTAAAGCATAAAAAAATTAAAAAAAAATCGACTAATAGACACAACAAATTATCATTAATGTTTAATAATTGTTAATTAAATAATAAACGCGTTTAACTAAAGTGAAACTTAATAATCAACGCCGCAGAACAGCAGAACGGTTTTCGAAACGCACTTCAGGCAGCAGCATGTGTCGGCTAGCGTGAGATTGAAGTGCATTTAAAGCTAGGCAGGACGCGAGTGAGTTTAAGGCAGCCCGACAGTGTGTCCAAATCTGTGCCGTTTTGTGTTTGCTTTCTTAAAACAACTGTGTGTCTTTATTTTTAATTAAAAAAAAATTAATAAAAAAAAAAAACGAAAACAATTTTTGTGATTAAAGTGCATTTCTCTAAGCGTAATTTAATTGAAGTAGTAAGAAATCATACATTGTAACTAAGCAGTAAATTTAAAAACCACACAACAACACCAAAAACACACGCGCATACGCGACGCTCAAAAGCAAACAAAAATAAAATAAATAATAATAATTTTCCAACTCCACACGTACGCTGCAGTCAACTGCAGCGCCAACAACATTAAAATTGGCAACACTACAACAACACGCTACCACAACCACACAAACACAGCAGCAGCCACGGGCACTGCAACCACAGCAGCAGCAGGAGCAGGAGCGGCCGGTAGCGACAGCCAGCACGAACACAAAGGCGCCACACAGCCAGTCAACAACACCAGCAGCAGCAGCAGCAACACACCCACCACAAGCATTAAGCAGCTCTTGGCGCTTGTTAGCAGCGCCAGCGCCGTCAGCGCGGCCGTCGACATACCGCCGCCCAGTCCGGTCACGGAGGCAGCCGTCGAGGCGACCACCGTCGATCAGCAGCGTAGCGCGTACTTGCAGGCAGCGGCTGTTGCGCAACGCCGTGCCGAAAGTGTTGCCGGCAGACAGCAGCCAGGAGCGCGTGTTGGAGCAGCGCAGGCTAAAGGCGCGTCTGAAAGTGAAGTCGAAGACGAAGTGGAAGTGGAAGCAGAAGCGGAAGCTGAAGCCGTGCTCGGTAGTAACGGCATTATTAACGCGTGCGCCGGCAGTGACATTGACGACGACAGCGAGGCTGAAATTGAGCGAGTTGAGGTTGCGCGCAACGGCGACACGGCGGAGGTGGCGCAATTGACGCTGACTGGCGCTGAACGCGAGTACGCGTACGTTGAGTACGAGTCACAGTTCGAATTGGACGCCGAGCTGGAGCGGCACGCCAACGATTTGGTCCATATCGATCAAGTCTTCGAAGAGCTGCGCCAGAAAATGGAAGTGCTCTCAGTACAAAATCAATATCAGGGACAATTCGGTGTCATCGGTTCAAGCAAAGTTAAAGGTGAGTGTCGAAAATTTTATAAATATTTCATGTTTAAAGAAAATTTTTAAACTCTAAATGTTGAAATTGCGTATAAAAAGCGCGTGAATTGCAAATTGTGAAAAAATGAGTTTTAA
This sequence comes from Bactrocera zonata, assembly GCA_037783105.1. NCBI lineage: Eukaryota > Metazoa > Arthropoda > Insecta > Diptera > Tephritidae > Bactrocera > Bactrocera zonata. The sequence continues at coordinate 302,560 of JBAWJQ010002821.1, read as the reverse complement.
GAATAGGCAGCAAGCTTTTTTCCATATTCTGAAAGCGTTTCGTAGTTTTGTTTTTTAAGGTGTTGTTGAAATTAGTGAAAAGTGTGGTAGTATATGTTTGGGTACTCAAATTATTTTTGTGTGCGTAAATCGAAATATAGTGAACTTTCAGCGAGTTGTGTAATATGCATCTGATTTGTATGAATTTTCGTTGAGCTTGGTATGGAAAATGCAACTTTTTGAAAATTATGTGTTATTGGCAGCTTTCTTCCGTTTTTTCATAAGTATTTGTTGTAATATCTTTCTGAAATTATACACATGACCACTACTCCTTAAGAAGCTGCTCATTTGTCGGAGCCGCCGATATCGGATCACTATAGCATATAGCTGTCATACAAACTGAACGTTCAAAAACAGGTTTTTTATGGAAAACTTTTTTATTTGAGAAGATATTTTTACGAAATTTGGCTTGAAGCATTATTTAAAGCAACAGTATAATATACGCAGAAATGGTTTAGATCGGACAACTATAGCGTATAGCTGCCATACAAATTGAATGTTCAATATCAAGTCCTTGTATTGAAAAGTTTTTTATTTGAAGAGCTATCTTCACAATATTCGGCTAGAATTATTGTTCAAAGTAGCCCTACAATTTTCAAAGAATTTTTTTAGATCGGGTTACTATAAAATATAGCTGCCATACAAACTGACCGTTCAAAATTAAGTCCTTGTATGGAAATGTTTTTTATTTGAAGAGTTATCTTCACGAAAATTTTCTCGAATTAATGCCCAAAGCAACCCTATAATCTCCAAAGAAATTGTTCTGATCGGACAACTATAGCATATAGCTACCATACAAACTGAACGTTCAAAATCAAATGCTTGTATGGCAATTTCTTAATTTGTCAAATGGTATTCCAGCTTCGCTGCAGTCAAGGGAATTGCTAAACCAAATTTTTTCACACATTCTCATTCAATTAACACAATAATTTAGTTTTAGTTGTCAATTAAATCAATGCTTATTTTTTGTTTCCAAGTCAGCGATTATTGCTCGCAGAAAAGGCTAAAATGCGAGCAATAATTAAATTAAGTCATTTTCACACTTGCTGTATTAGACTGATTTGCCTCGTTCGAGCGTGTAATATTTTGTTTAAACAAACACCTTTTGTCATAAAATTATTTAAATGCAATAATTAAGCATTAATTTGCATTTTTTGCCTTGGCCGCATGAGTTGTTGTTTATTAAACAAATTAAGCAATTTTCGAAACTAATTGCATCCGGTCAATGACACAGTTTATGCTCAATACATAATTATTTCATTATTTTTTCTTCAGCAATTACATTACAACAGCTATTAGCGGTAATCGGTTGTTATTGTTAGTTTTTTATGTTTTCTTTTAACGAAGTTTTAAGTAAAAATTAATAATTTGAATGGAGGGACTTTTGGTACGAAGGGTCAAAATTGTATAAAAAATAACAGATTTATTGAATTGAAAAAAAAAAAATAATAATAATTTTTATTATAAAAGGCTTGAAATTCAACGTATATTGACATAATAGTTAAATTTTCTTTAAAAAGTTGCGGTTTTTTATAAAAAAAAAATTTCAAAACCTAAATATTCGAAAAATAGTTATTAAAAAAATTCTTAAATTCAGCGAATGCGAAAAATTTTTATAAAAATTAAATTTTCTTTCAAAAAAATATTGAAAACTTTAATTGAAAATGTTTAAAATTTCATTAAAAAAATATAAAAAAAACTTAATATTGAAAAAAATATAGTTATTAATATAAAAGTCTTGAAATTTGACTTGAGATGCAGTAATTCTTAAAAAATTGGATTTTTTTTTCAATAAAATATTACAAATGTTAATAAAAAATCCTAAATGATTTCAAAAATACTTAGTATTGAAAAAAATAAAATTATTATAAAAATCTGAAAATCTAACGTGAGCGAAAAAATTGTTAAAAGACTTAGTATTGAAAAAAAAGTATTATAAAAGTATTGATATTCACCTTGTGACGCCATAAGAGTTCAAAAATTAAACTCTTTTCAATAAAATATTATAATTGTTAATAAAAAATTAAAAATAATTTAAAACAAACTTAATATTAAAAAATATATATATTATAATGTATGTACATATACATATATAATAATATAAAAATATTGAAATTCAACGAGTGACAAGATAATAGGTCAAAAATTTAATTTCTTTAAAAAAATATTCAAAATCTTGACTTTTTGATAAACGAAATATCAATAAAACTTTTAAAATTTATCGTGAGAGAAAAAATTTCATAAAAATTAAATTTTTTTATAAAATATTGCAAAAAATTATTCAAAAACTTAATTTTTGGCAAAAAAATTATTGAAAAAATTTTAAAATTTATCGTGAAAAATCGGAATAAACTTATTTTTGATAAAAAAAAAAATATTCAAAAACTTAATTTTTAGAAAACAATATGTATATAAAAAAAGTTAAAAATTTAGCGGTTGCAACTTTTTATAATATTTTCTTAAAAAAAAAATGGAAAATTTACATAAAAAATTTTTTTCTTTTCCAAAATATTCAAAAAATAAAAAAATAGTCATAATAAAATTTTTAAAACTTAGCGAAAACGAAAAAATTGTAAAGAAATCAAATTTTCTTTAAATAAAATATTGAATTTTTACTAAAAACGATCAAACTTAAAAAAAAACAAAAACAAAATACATCAACTACATAAATTCAACGTTAGGCAAAATAATAAAATAAATAAAAAAAACTATATTTATAATATACAATAGAAAAAAATGCTTCAAAAAATCATAGATATGCAATTCATTCAAGTAAATCTAATAACAATAACAACAACATTAATAATATCAGCGCTTCAACCAGCAGCAGCAGAAATGTGCTAAAAAGCGGTTAATCCACTCAGAATGATTTCTGTTGTTGTTGTTGTTTTTTTTTTTTTCTGTATTAATTACATGCTTGGATTTTGTAATGATTTTTTCATGAAGTGGAGTGTAGTCAATTTGCAACTAACAAGCTGTTTGCATTAATATTATTTTTCGGTTGATTAACGGCGACACCATAGCCAAGCACACATACACACATATACACAAGCAAATCAAGAAATATGCTAAGCACATATGCATATATTTTACTTCACTGAGTAGTTGCATATACACAGGCTTATAGGCGCATACATACACAGCTACATACATATGTATGTATGAAGGCATGTGTGTATGTGCGTGTCTATTGAATTTTCCATCCACTAATGTACGACCACTCATTGTGTTAAACCCGCCGCTGTTACGCCACCAAAGTGGACTAAATGACTTTTTAGTTGCCTTTATTTTTTAAGTTCAAAATTTCAGCCTCTCTGCCTGCTCAACACAGTAGGTACCACTCCCCTTTGGCCGCCTGCACTGAGGCGACGAACTTGTTTTCGCCTTTCAGTTTATTTGAATTATCACAAACACATATTTTTTATGGCTGCATATTGGACATGTATGCGTATGTGTGTGCGTGTGTGTTCGCTCACACAATAGAGTCTTCAAATTTCAGGGTCAGAACGGCTTCAGCTGCGAAGCGCCCATTAAATGAAAATGATATATGACCACCACTTCACACATGACACTCCATGCTGCACCGCACCGCACCGCACCACACCGCGTGGCCACGCACTGCTTAGCTCAGCGCTACAGCTGCTTGACTTGGCTTTGCGCGCTGTGTTTGTGTGTGTGACGGTGAAATAATATGTTTTTCTCTTTGACAATATTCTATTTCATTGTTTCAGACAATACCGCGATTTATTTATTTTTTTTCTTGTATTTTTTCTGCTTTAACCTTTTGTCAGCGGCGAGTGAAATTCGGTTAGCTTCCGAACTGGATAGAATTTTTGGTGAAATTTGAGCGCCACTTAGAACAAAAGCGCACATGAAATGTTGCGCAACGGCAGGCAAGCATATACATACATATGTATATATTGTTTGTATATATGATTCTACATATTTATATGTATGCGTATATGGCCGCACGGAAAATTCCAAACAAAAAAAAATGATGAACAAAAATTTAATTTAAAAATTAATTGTTTATTTTTTAGTGCTTTTGTTTCAATTTTCAGTAAAAGTTTTTATTTTTTTTTTAAATTATCTTAATTCTAAAATTTTTAATTTTGTTTAATTAAATTTTTTAATGCATATACATACATATTTGCGTATGAAAATAGTAACAAAAAATAAAAAAAATTAAACTTATTAAATTAATTAAATTAATTACAAAAAAAATATATTTTTTTAATTTTTTTTTTAATTTTTTCAATTCAAAGTTTTATTTTTTTTATTACTAAATTTTTAATTTGATTATTAATTTTATTACTTTTTTAATTATTAAATTTTTAATTTGAATTATTTATTTTATATTAAAATATTTAATTAAATTTTAATTCATATTGTACATATACATATATGTATTAATTTAATAAATTAATTACAAAATATAATTTATATTATTTTAATTGTTAATTTTTCTTTAATTCAAATTTTTAATTTTTTTAAGTAATAAGTTTATTATTTTATTTGGTTTTAATTTTTTAATTATTAAATTTTTAACTTTGTTTAGTTAAATTTTTTAATTCATATTCATATGTATTTGCGTATAATTGTATATTTCTTTTTAATTTTTAAAGTTTAATTTTTCAATTAATTTTTTCTTAATTTTTTTAATTATTACATTTTTAATTTTGTTAAATTCAATTTTTTAATCCTTAAATTGTAAAATTAATTACGATTTTTTTTTAATTTTTCGTGTTTTTTTCATTAAAATTTTTAATTTTTTAATTAATTAAAATAAAAGAGAAAACGATTTTTTTAATTTCTAATAATTTTTGTCTGTGTTAAACACTGACCACTTGGGAACTTATAACTATATACACAAACAAATAAAATAATTATAAAAAAATGGTTCAAAAACTGCTAAAAACGCTAATCACACCATGAATATAAAAAAAAACGTCGCTTCACTGCCGCTTTGTTCTGTGCGCTAATTGCTGCCAGCAAATTCTGTAAATAAAAGATGTTAATCAATTAATTGTTTAGACTATTATATTGGCCGCCTAGCAACGCTTCGGGGAATTCCTTGTTTGCCTCCAAGCGCACAAAACGGGAAATGCTAATAAAAAGCTGCTGCAAAACAGCAGACAGCTACATAAATTTTCAGTTTTTTCTTTTGGGGGAAATATTTTTGCTAAGCCTCTTCAACCAGTTGCCATGTGCGAATCGCGCAGTCGAGCAATAACTTGCAACAGATTATTATCGGATGTATAGAAAGTGTTTTTTTTTTTTTTAATTTTATACTTTTAAAATGAAACCCTCTGTGCGAGGAAGCGCTTTCGACGTTTAACGAGTTTTTGGGAAACAACTTTTCAATCGCGCGAATTTTCACACACACACAGACGCAAGTACAGACACTCCAGCGCAATTAAAAATTTCCGGCAAATTCATGCTTTTATTATCTATTTGTTTAAACAAACACAATGCTTGGCAGTTCAGCGGCCACGCGTTGCGCTACATTGAGCTGCTAATAGTAACTACTCATACGGGCGCTCAGAAGACTCGGCGCATTGTGGCGCTATTTGCGGTATTTCGCGGAATTTTTCAATTTTATAAGCGTTTTCGCTTAAATAAAAATCTAAAATTTTGAGTAGTGCTGTGTTGATCAATTTATTGAAAATAAATAAACAAATATACACACATTTGTATGTACGTGTATATATTTAGCTAGTTTTACTGTATGTAAATCACACGCTTTGGTCCTTCTGGGAAATTATTTTTGGTGAAAATTTATTCTCTTGTCGAGAAGATTTAGCAGAAAAACGCCTTTTCCATGAATTAAAGACAATTTCAAAGCAATAAAGAAGTAAATGTAAATAAACTATATACTCTTCTATTTACATTTTTTATATGAGTAGAAGCTTTGAATCGATGAAGGTGCAAATTTCGTTAGTAATTCAAAATACAAAGAAAATAATGAAAATTTCATAATAAATAGAATGCGTTAGGACTGAAAGTAAATTTATTATGGCATAAGAAACTGTTTTTAATGAAATCACACATTCTTCATATACTAATATGAGACAAAATTTTTTTTTAATTAAAAGTAGCATTACAGAAATTAAAAACATTGGCAGAAAATTTTCCTTTCAATATCAATTTTTAATGTAGATAAAACTTAATATAAATTAAAAAAAATTTAAAAAAATTAACAAAATTAAAAAGAAATTAATAAAAAATTAGTAATTAAAAAAAATTTTTTGCGATTTATTAAATTAATAAATAAAATAAAAGTGGAAGATATTACGAAAAAATTGCACAAAAAGTTTTCTTTGCAAAAAAATTAATATGAATTAAAAAAAAATGAAAAAAAAATAATTAACAAAATTAAAAAAATTAGTAATTGGAAAAAATGTTTTTAAGCATATTTTTAAATCAAAAATTAAATAAAACTGGAATATATTATGACACAAAAGTAAGCGTAAAAAATTTTTTTAATAAAAAATTAATATAAATTAAAAAAAATTAAAAACTACAAAAAATTAGCAAAATTAAAATAACTAACAAATTGTAATTAGAAAAACATGTTTTTTTCATATTTTTAAATCAATAAATAAAATAAAACAGGAATATGTTATGACATAAAACCGTAAAAAAAAATTTAATAAAAAATTAATATAAATTAAAAAAAAATTAAAAACTACAAAAAATTAACAAAATTAAAACAACTAAAAAGTGAAATTAGAAAAAAATATTTTTTTCATATTTTTAAATCAATAAATAAAATAAAACAGGAATATGTTATGAGATAAAATTAGCGCAAAAAAGTTTTATTTACATATTAATTAATACAAATTTACAAAGAAATTAAAGTACGAAATAATGAAAAAAAAATTAACAAAATTAAAAAAGATTACAAAAAATAAAAAAAAAATAAAAAAACCGAAAGCAAAACTATTTTTTCTGCATATTTTTTTAATTAATAACTTCAGAAACTTTATTCTAAAAAATTAAAAAAAAAATACGAAAATTATAATATACATAGGTCGAGTGAAAGAAAAATCAATAAAATAAAATGAAAACTAGAGCAAATTATGCGTTTGCAGCGTTTTGCCATTATGAAAGAAAAAGCAATAAAACAAAATAAGAACTAGAACAAATTATGCGTTTGCAGCAGCCCAGATGTCAGTTTTATAGTAAGATTTAAAAACTATTTTTTTTTTATTTTGTTATACAAATTAATTTTTTTAATTATATTTTTTTTAATTAATTTTTTTAATTATATTTTTTTTAATTAATTTTTTAATTATATTTTTTTAATTTCTAATTTTTTTAATTTTTAATTTTTTTCATATATATGTATTATTTTTTTAATTGTAATTAGTTTTTTCTAAATTTTAGTTTCTGAAATTCAAATTTTATAAATTACTTTGTAACATACAAAAGAAAAATTTTATTAAAAATTCATTTGTTTAATTATAAATGTTTAATATTAAAAAAATCAATTTTTAATACAATATTTTAATTTTTACTTTTTATAATAATATTTCTTTTCTCAATTGTAATTATTTTTTCTAAATTTCATTTTAAAAAATTTTGTATAAATATAAATAAATTTTTAATTAAAAATAATAATTTTTCGTAAAATTTTGTTATAATTTAAAAAATTTGTTAAAAAAATTAAAAAACAAAAACAAATATTTTTAAATTTTACAAAATTTAAAATTATTTTAACATTCGAACGAAATTAAATTTAATTATTATCGTTAATTTAATTATTTTAATTTTTTTTAATTTTTTTTATTTAATTTTTTTTTTAATTTTTATTTTTAATTTTTATTTAATTTTTTTTTTAATTTTTTTTATTTAGTTTTTTTTTATTTTTTAATTTAGGTTTTGTTTTTTTTATCATATTACAACTTTTCTAACCTTTAATTAATTTAAATATTTTTTTTCAATTTTATTTATTTTTTTTTCTGTAGTAAAAAGGATATAAACCTCAAAGTAAAATTGTGCTTCTTTTATATTTTGAATATAGTTAAATTAAATTCATACTCTCAGTCGAAGCTTTTTGCATCGACAAAGCTTTTGTAGGCAAAATATTGCATTAATTGACTTTTTCAAAAAAAAAAAAACAAGTCCAAGAACCCTAAGGCAAACATGAACAGCATTGCCAACACACAAAAAACCATGCTACAGTCCTTATATGACGAACAGAACTAACGCCTTGAATTTGCACCACTTCCACTAAATTTATTAAAAATTCACAAAATTCCACACAAGCGAGGTACAGGCACAGGCGAAAAAGGAAAGCCCAGAAATATAAATGTGTGGCTTTCAAACTTTATGGCAAAATACACTTTTCAGCTTATGCAAAGCTATATGTGTGCTGGAATATATACTTATGTGTGTGTGTGTGCACTTGGAGGTATTGTAATAACTCCCGCAAATACCCAGCGCACGCCGCACCACTGACAAACTGAATGAATTTTAAAATTTAATCAACCACACCTCCGAAAGGAAGCACAGAACAGAAACAAAAAAATAACCGCAAATCCACCAAAAACGCCAAAAAAGTCTAAAACTAAATCAAAAATGCAGAATTGTTAAGCTTCAGCTTGTATGTATGGGCGTGTGTGTGTGTGTGTGTGTGAGTGTGACTCCATTGGATTATACAGCCAACTAGTGAGCTGCGGCCTTTTGAGGCACTTAGTAACCGAAATACGCTCCACCACCGCACATGCAGCGCCGCTGCTTACCTATGTGTAGTAATCGCCTTGTGTGGCTTTGCAGCGCAATCGTATGCGCCAGCGTTGGCATTATAAAGTCGCTGGCCAAACAAGTATGACATGACGCTCCAGGGATTATGCAACTTCCTGTTAATCCTGTCACTTGGGCGAGCTCGGGACAGATTCGCCAGCACTGCCGCGGTGTGTGACTACGACTTTGCGCCTGTGTGTGTGTGTGTGTCGGTGCTTGTAGTTCTACACACCTAAATTCTAGTGTCGAGCCGAGTGTAGTCGAGTGGCGCGCACACACAAAAGGCAACTTCCATGAAAAGTGAGCGGCAAATGGAAAAAGGAAGCCAAAGTGAATTGATAAAAAGCAGCAGGATAAAAGGGAAGCGCCGCAAGGCTGTGCAAACCAGCTGAGTGCTGGCGACAGCACACAGACACAGGCCAGTGGAGCGCGCAGTGAAGGTGGAGCAACAAAAAACAAGCTGTTAGCAATTGAAATCCACACCGAGTGGAGAAGAGCGAAAAGTTTGTGGCACGATGGCCATGAAGCAGGTAGCGCGCGGAGTGGAGCACTGGCTATATAGAGGCGCACTGGCTATACAGTGTCGCGCTTGCTTCAATGGCTCTTTCAGACTTGCTAACGGCACAGCGCGCAGTCAACACAAGTTGTGCTGCGGCGCTGTGTCCGTCGCGCCGCGCCTGTGTCAATTGTGGCGCTTTAACCCGAGCGCGTGTCGAAGGGGGCGCGTCTAAGTGTCGCTTTGCAGCTCTAACCGCCGGTGTGTGCCCGTATGTCCAGTCGCCGCCAACAAATTGTGGCTTAACATTGCAATTGCCGGGCTTCGTTGGCTACAACTGATCGCCGCCGCTCAATTGATATGAAAAAGAAGTGCCAGAGCAACGCGCGCGGCTCTTATTGGAGGCTTCACGGTTGCCAGTTGGTCCGCGCGCGCTGCTCGTGTCTACTTTAGCGCGCTATCAGCTGACTGCCTGCGAGTCTCATCTTCACTACCAAACAGTTACTTTACACGTTTGTATGTCTGCGAGTCCTTTGCCACCCCTTGCGCCTCATAAGCTCACATCCGGCGCGGGGCTTTCGTCCGGTTTTTGCGGTTTTGAAAATTGCAGTCAATTTAATTTCATGTCTGACTGCGTCCACGCCAACTGGTTACCCATTCCCCCTGCCGCGCACACACGTACGCTTTGAAGTCGCTACTCAGTTTTTTCCTGTAACTTTTATTTTAGTCGACATTTTTACTTGCAACCACACACCCATAAATACATACATACATGTATGTATGACAGTCGTACGTGTACATGCTGTTGCCCGCATAAATTACACACTTTATTGCCGAGTGTACGCATTCACCGAAAACCAAAGAAAAAAGGATGTGTCGTCTGAAGGACATTTGCATACAAACGCTTCTACGCGCACACTTACATGCCAGCCAGCTGCCTCCGCGCCGCTGCTGTGTTTTGCGTCATCGCGCTTGTCGTTGTCCTTTCAATCCTTTGAATTCGCCTCGTTGCCGAGCGGCGCGGTGCGGCGCGCGTCAGTGCAGCTGTATGTGTCGACCCACTGCATTGTTGTGCCGCGCAGCTGCTGCCGCCTGCCAGCCCAGGCCCAGCAGCGCGCCCGCCAGCCCAATTAACTATTGAGTTTTTGTCAAACTTTTCTTGTTCGGCACACATTCACGCGCATTTCAAATTGCAGTTGTTGTTTTTTTTTTTTGCTTTCGTTCGTTGCTTTGTTTTATTAGTTGTCATTGTTGCTGTATTTTTTTTTTCATTTCTTTGCTTTGTTGCTTGTTGTTGGCAACTTTCGCGTTGTTGAATTAGCTTTGGAAATTTTGTAATTAAGCTCGCAAGCAAGCGCTTTGAACGCCGCCTACCACCGGCACACTTACACATACATACACACGTCGATAGTCGCCACGGCCAACTTTGTTGCGTTCTGTGCCAAAAAGTATGGCAAAAATTGCACAAAAACAAGCAAACTGTCTATATGTATGCAAATCGACTAGCACACCCACGCGTCACACACACACACACCAACAAAGCTTTGGGTTGACTAACAAACCGACTCGCTTTTAGCGCAATTTGTTTTTATTTTTGTAATGTTTTTGCTTTTTTTTTTGATTTTTTTTTTTTTTTGGTATTTTGAGTGTTCGCGTGCCTCACTCGCTTGTTGTTTGAAGTGCTTGTTGCAAAGCGCACGACGGAGCTTCCAGTGTTTCGGCATTGTGAAAAAAGCTGCCAAAAATGTCTACTGAAAAATTAAAAAAAAAAATAATTTTTAACAGCTATGTAACGTTATCCCTGTGCCGTCTCAACAATGGCTGAAGTCTACATAAACCTGAGTCTAGCAGAACCTGGACTTACTCACAACTCGTACAGGCCACCCGCCATATAATTTGCTCCAACTACTGAGTGTGGCTCCGCATGTTACCTTGGTGCTTAGAAAGCTTCATCCAAAATATCACTGAAGAAACGAAATTAATCTTTATGAAAGCCCAGTTTCAGTTCCCAGTGCCCAGTTTCAGTTCTTCGAAAATTTGTGAACGTTAGGGTTCGAAGCATTACTGCAACTGGCTGAGTGCGGCTGAGTTTTAATTTCACTTCGAAGAAAATCTGAAATTTTACTCAAACCGTCATTACACTCTGTTCGTCTGAAAAAAAAATCGTCGGAGATCCTATAAACCAGGACGAGTTGAATCAATTTAACAATGTCCATCCGTCTGTACCTATAGACGCGATTTAGCACCTCAGGTTAAAGCCAGCGATCTGAAATTTTGCACACGCCCTTTTTTCACCAAGAGTCTGCTCATTTGTCGGAACCGTTGATATCGAACCACTATAGCATATAGCTGCCATACAAACTGAACGAACAAAATCGAGTGCTTGTATGGAAAACATTTTTATTTGTCGAGATATTACTACGAAATTTGGCATGAATCATTTCCCAAAGCATGGCTATAATCCACTAGGAAATATTTTTGATCGGACCACTATAGCATATAGCTGCCATACAAACTGAACGAACACAATCGAGTGCTTGTATGGAAAACATTTTTATTTATCGAGATATTTCCACGAAATTTAGCTCAGATTATTTTCTAAAACAATGTTAAAATATTTGAAGAAATTTTTTAAATCGGACCACTGTAGCATATATCTACCATACAAACTGAACGATAAAATCACGTCCTTGTATGACAAACTTTTTTAGTTAACGAGATATCTTCACGAAATTTAGCATGAATTATTTTCTAAAGCACGGCTATAATCCACCAAGAAATATTTTTTATCGAACCACTATAACATATAGCTACCGTACAAACTGAACGATCAAAATTATATCCTTGTATGAAAAACTTTTTTATTTACCAAGATATCCTCACGAAATTTGGCATGGACTGTTACATTTAGTAGCGCTACAATACTCGAAGAAATTATGCAGATCGGACCACTATAGCCTATAGCTGTCATACAAACTGAACGTTCAAAATCAAGTTCTTGTATGGAAAACTTTTTTATTTAACGAGATATCGCCACACGATTTGGCACGAGTTATTACATATAACATCGCTGCAGTTTGCCAAGAAATTTTTTAGATCGGATCACTATAGCATATAGCTGCCATACAAACCCAACGTTGAAAATTAAGTGCTTCTATGGCAACTTTTCTATTTGTGAATGTTATTAGAGCTTCGGCAAAAAAGTTATAATTTTTTCTTATTTTTCATAAAATTTTTATTTATATTTTCTTTTATTCATCTATTCCAACCTACTACAAAAGCTCAGCAAAAATTTCAAAAATCTCCACGCGAAAATGCACCACTGTATGTCGCGCGTGTAGGCGCGCCATGATGCAATAATCATTTACATATTTTTCTGTTTAATGCGAGCTGTTTGCTATTTTTATTGTTGTTTATTTATTTATTTATTTGGTGTTTGTTTTGTTGTTGCTGCGCCATACTTGCTGACATATCATCATTGCGCTCCCACTGACATTTTATATTATATTTGTCTAAGTCTTTTTTATGTACACATGGGTGCATGTGTGTGTCGCAGTCATGTGCAATTTTGCTTTTGTCAAGCGTATACAACAATAATAACAACAAAAAGCGCGCTTGTGTCACATTGTTGGCGCACAGCTGTGGCTAGTCTGACTCTTGCCAAGTCTTGCGCCACCACCCGCTGACATTTACATATGTATAAGCATTGACTAATAGATATACACATATATTTTTATATATAATATACATCTATATAGACATCTATGTACATATATGTCTTCATTATTTAATCCTTCTTTTGCGCTGAACGTGTGTTGGCAATTAAAACAGGAAAAATAACAAAATATGGCACACAAAAGAAATTTGCTGTAAAAACAGCAGCAGCAACAACAAGAACAACAACAACTCGAACACAAAGCGCACCGCCGCTGTGTCTAATGAAATTTCACCTTCGCCTTGTGAAACCGCTCAGAATGTATTATAAATCTCGCCGTGTGTGCGCCAACCCGCTTAGCCGCCCGCTCGTCAGCTTCTCAGTTTGTCTGCTCGACATATTGTTGCTTATTGTTTGCACATTTCTTGCTATTGTCGCCCATAAAAGCCCATTGCCACAAAGCGCTGCATGAAATCATACAGCTGTACATGCATATGAGCTAGCTGTTCCTAATACGGTGCAAATTGTTTGTTGTTGTTTTCGTTGTTGCTGATGCGGCTGCTTCTTCTTCTTTTTCTGCTTTTCAACATTAGCGTCATATTTTAACGGCTGTTGCTAACGAACCTGCTAGCGCTTTTGAAATACACGTTAATGTGGTTGTTGTGGCACGTCGCTTTGTAGTTGTTATTGTTGTCGCCGTCGTTGTAAATAGTTGCTTAGGCTTATTGCCAATACAAGTGAACGAACTGCAATGAGCTAAACTGCATTTAAGCGCATATGAAGCAATAACGAATACATACATACATATATGTATGTACATACATTTAAACATGTATGATATATGTATATATGAATGCATGCAAAACAAAGCAAACATTACAAAGCAGTAAGCTTCAGCCGGCAGCTGGAGAGCTGGTTGGCGCATAGCTATCAGCATACTCCTGCTTAATATGAAAAAGCTCAAACATGGATGCGCTTGTAAGTGGCGTTCCAGAGGCAGCAGTCGCTGGGCAAACGGTATATGTATAATAGTCAAAGCACATACATGCACACATACTTACTAAGCGAATCAGCGGCTATTAATACCCGTAATTAACGCAGTTAAACGAAAAGAATAGCAACCAAAAGAAGACAGAGTATGGCAAATAGCCCTGTGGCAACAAACAGGGTTACAATAAATTACAACAACATATACTATACATGTAGTTAAGCGAATATGACAGGAAAAGTTTGTCATATCTTCAAAAAAATTTGCATGAATTATTATCTAAAGCAATGCTATAACAATCGAAGAAATTATGCAGATCGAGCCCATATAGCATATAGCTGCCATACAAACTGAATGATCAGAATTATGTCCTTGTATGAAAAACTTTTTTATTTACCAAGATATCCTCACGAAATTTGGCATGGACTATTACATCTATTAACGCTACAATACTCGAAGAAATTATGCAGATCGGACCACTATAGCTTATAACTGTCATACAAACTGAACGCTCAAAAGCATGTCCTTATATGGAAAACTTTTTTATTTGACCAGATATATGCACCAAATTTGGATGGTGTTATTGGTTGAGTTAATGACACAATCTCTGTAGAAATTATTTAGATTGGACAACTATAACATATAGCTGTCATACAAACTGAACATTCAAAATCACGTTCTTGTGTGGAAAACTTTTTTATTTAACGAGATATTCTTACGAAATTTGGCTAGAACTATTACATCTAATAATGCTACAATATTCTGAGAAATTGTTTAGATCCGACCACTATAACAAATAGCTGCCATACAAACTAAACGTTCAAAATCAAGTTTCATTATGGAAAACTTTTCATGTCACCATCCATTGTCAATTAGTTGTTTCTATGTACACACATAAATATGCAATGTATATATAATAACATAAGTACAATAACAACAATAAAGCTAACGACTGCTTATTTGTAGTTAGCGCAATGAACTTGCGGTGCCTAGCTTTCGACTGCTTCAGTTTACTTTTCATTCATGCAATATTTGTCAAAGTTTTCCATTGCTATAATTTTTCTAATGCTGCTAAAACAAAAATTGACGCTGTTGCCAACTGCTCAATAAGTATTTACATATGTACATACATATGTAAATACGGTACATAAATATGTATGTACATACTCAGCTGCATTTGCATTTGCGTACAAAATGTACGTGTTCGGCAGTGAAATTTCTTGCATTGTTCATATTTCCATGAAAGCAATATTTGTTTGAATAAATCTGTTTTATAGCTAAAAGTAAAAAAAAAAACGTATTAATTTGCGCTATAAAAATCAACTAATCAACTAAAAACATAATTTTATTCGTTAAATATGCACACATTTACTATAGCATGTATTTATTTCACTTATTCATTCCGAATTTCTTCACCGACTAGTGCTCTCCTAAAATAAGCAATATCCGAACTAGTTTGCAAACCACCCACTCTCAACCCATGCGAGCCACTCTGTCACTATGCACAAGTTACCTAACCCTCAAACTTAAATAACACGTACTGTGACACACATACCTGCATACATACATACATACATTTATACGTAGCTCTATGTGAATGTGAGTTAGCATTTAATATAAGTGCTCGCTCATCTTCACTTTCAATATTTACACAAGCACACTTACATAGCTATGTTATTACACATACACTACACACAAGCACTTACATGGCGCTGCGTATGTGCAGTAAACGTTGGAACGAGCGAGTATATAAATGTTAAAGCAAACGAGCAAATGTCACGCAAGCACGTCGACGACACGTCAACCAAGAAAGAACGGCTGATTTCCAGCTGAGTTGCCAGGTGATTTCGTCGCATGCCCACTGTTATAGCGCACAAGCGTACGCATATATATTTGACGTGCATACCCCACTCACACTGACGCATTGCACTTGTTGTATAAACAGAAAAGTCAGCTGTTTTGTGTAAACAGCTGTTAGCCTGCACTAGCTGTAGCGACGTATGCTTTTGCTCAGGGTTTTGTATGTATGTGTACATGTGTGTTATTGCAGCGCCTGCGCTTGACGCGCTGTTAAGATAAATGCGCTCTCATCAGAGCGCCTTAACAGCTTTGGTCGCTGCAAATGTAACTGGTTTACAGCAAACTGTTGAATACTGCTTACGACTGTTAAATGCTGTTAATGTCTTTTAAGCACTACTCAAGGCTGTTAAACACTGTTAAGGGAGTTATTTGCTGTTAGTGACTACAAGTTCTGTTTACGTCTGCTAAATGCTGTTGACGGCTGTTAAGGGTGGTATGTGCTGTTAACGACTGTTAAGCACTGTTTACGTCTGCTTAATGCTGTTAACAGCTGTTCGGCTGCAATGTGTTCGGTGCTATGTGCATGTGCAGCTGTTGTTGCCGTGCGCGCCTGCTGCTCTTTTCACTTTCACTGATTGTCAGCTGTTGACTATTCGGTTTTTTACTTTATTTCTAACAGCTGTTAGCCGCTGCTGTACATAATTAGGTGATTGTGTTTTGTGTGTGTTTACAGCGGCGTAGTTTATTTTGCGGCATGTAAATAAAAGCGCTGTTACTGCGACCTTAGCACACTCCTCTGCTGAGCGGTAACAGTATGTTGGAGTATGGGTTGTGTGTTGGCGCACAGCTGTTTCTTATTTACATACCAACTATATATACAGCGCTATGCACAGGCTATGTAAGTGAGAAAGTAGCCGGCCGGTATAATGTGCGCATGCTGACTTCGAAGTACCGTGGAAAATTTATCAAGTGAATTTGGTAGCGAAAAAGACAAGAATATTGACATTTTGAAGGAAATTTTTGCAGTAATTACATATAAGCGAGTAGATAAGTGATTAGAGCATTAGTGTTTTGTGAAGGAAGTAGCAGATTTTAAGAAATCTTACTTTGAAAAATCGGGAATCGAGTTCCGATGACAAATTTTGTAGCAACGCCACATTTCCCAGCGCATACGCCTTTAGCGACAATTATGCCTTGTCGACAGCGCTGTATGTATATGCCATGAATATATGTCTATGTATGTATGTGTGTATGTTTGTGTTTGTTTGTAGTAGCAGCAGCTGCCAGCTGAAATCGTTTCCTCCATTAATTTGTAACGAAAGTTTTTCTCACCACACACGTTCGGCTTTAAGCAGGCCGCCTACTAGCTACCGATAATATTTTCATTTTAATTCCAACTTACACATATTTCGAATAATAAACAAAGCAACTTGTCAATTGCCAGAAAAAGAAAATCTAATGAATTGTTCTGTTCTCCGTTTTTAATCGATAGACTGGGCGAGTCCGCTAACGCCACCACCACCAACAACCACACAGTTACCAACCGGCAATCATACGACCAGCGACAACGTTGTGCACAATCAACGCAACAACAGCAACAACCATAGCTTAAGCTATAAACAACAGGCGACCGAAGAGGAGCAGCAGGACGAAGCGTTGCAGCCAGCGCTGCAGCTATACGCTGAGGACGCCATAGCGGGCGGTGACGTAGTGGACGGCGGCAATTGGTCGGCGCCACAGCAGGCACACCACAAACAAGCACATCACCACGAGCAGCGACATTTCTACTATAACAATCACCATTACGGTGGCGCGCAACACAACAATCACCATCAATATCACCAACAACATCACCACCACCACCAACTACACTACAATCACTTGGCACATCACGACAACAATTATCAGCATTATCAAGCGGCACAGCAACAACAACAAAAATACTATAGTGAAGGACAAAAACGCGCCACACAAGCGCAGCAAAAGCAAAAAACATCACCCTTGCCGACCCACAACAAACAAGCGGCTATGGAGGCCACTTACAACAACAATTTGTTCTACTATGAACCACCAGTAGCGGCCGGCATCACACCGACGGGCTCACCCACAACGGGCAGTTGTTTCGGCAGCGCCACTACCGATGTGGACATAGCCGCGGTCAAAGAGCTGGCGCAGCGCGTGCAGACGGAGTTGCGGGACGCGAAGAAACGCCACTTGGACTGCACCGAAGTCTCGCTGCCATTTGATCTCATGCCGCGCATAGCGGCCGAAATAATTAAGGCTTCGGAGCGGGAACCGTGTGGCGTGCGCGGCTGCTCGCTGTACATCGACTTCGAATGCGAGCCGAGCAATGTGCGGTGAGTGCGCTGGCAATGAAATTTTTTGCTATAATATTATTAATGTAACTTAAGCTTAATTTGACTCTAAGATGTCCAAGTAAGATCACACTCCAAGTGAGATCCCACTTAGCATCGATCTGCTAACCTAACCTAACCACAACGGATCGGCGCTCTAAACTGTCCAAGTGCGATCGCACTTATCAGCGATCTTCTAACCTAACCTAACCACAACGGACCTGCGCTCGAAGCTGTCCTAGTGAGATCCCACCTAACCACAACGGATCGGCGTTCTAAGCTGTCCAAGTGATATTCCACCTATCAGCGATCTGCTAACCTACCCTAAACACAACGGACAGACGCTCAAAGCTGTCCAAGTGAGATCGCTCTCGAAGTGAGATCCCACTCCAAGTGACATCCCACTTAGCAGCGATCTGCAAACCTAACCTAACCTTAAAAAAAATAATAAAAAAATGTAATAAGTTTTTATATGTATATACCATACTCACACGCCGTTTTCACCGCTTTCTTTAACAGACGCATAGCCTCTTTCAAAGTGGACGACTGTACTGTCTCCACCTTCGAGCTGTATCTCACGCTGAAGCAGGACAAGAGCGGCTGGACTTCGCTGTTGCCACAGTTTATCAAGTATGTATACCTTTTCGGCAATATTTTTATTTCTTCTTCTTCTTATATTCTACTTCTTCGTTCTTTTTAATTGTTATTCAACTTTTATGAAAATTTTCACACAAATCTTTTGCTTCTATTGCAGGAACCTAACACGCAGCAACACCATTTTGATAAGCCCCGATTTCACGTTGACCAAGAACAAGCTCTACTCCTGCGATTAGTGCGCGTAAGCGTGCTTACGCCGGCTTGTTCCAGCTTATTCCAGCTGCGTTTGTTTGCGAGAGGAGAGTTCTATTCTTTTTTTTAAACACATGTATGCATACATAACCCAACCAGCGATCTCATTTATTCTCTTACGCGCAAACACACGTCGAATTTACAACAAGAATGTGGCGAAAAATACACAACAACAACATGGAAGGACCTTGAACGAAGGGCAACCGAAATTGGTCAATTGCGTATAATTAGCAAATTTATGTGCTATACATACACACACATACATATATGTTTTTGTTTTTTAATAATTAAATGGGCGTGGCTTTAACTACAACTACAAAGAAGAAGAAGAAGTAAACAACAAACAATTACTACAACAAAACCAGGAACAACGCATAACGAGAATACTTTACTTTCTCAACAATCCCTCCGAATTTCATTATTTTAACTGAACACCAAGAAAACCACGAAACAAGCAGTCGTAAGAGGCAAAAAATAACAAAAGCAAAATGCTAAAACGTTTACATAACGGCGAGGATGCGGATGAGGCGAGCAAGCAGTGATTGAGAAAGTGCGTAAGCAAAGCAAAATTTGCAAAATTCGCGAAAAGTTTTCACAACAAATCCCAAAAAATGCAATAAACTTGGAACACAATCGATTTTCTTTGCGCTAAACAGTAAATAAAGCAAAAATTTCGCAACAATAGCAACAACAACAGTACATACGAACTAAACAGCAATAAAACTGGAATAAAAGGAAAAAGAAAAGCAAATCAAAATCTAATATGAGCATTACAATAATAGCAGTAACAACCTTAAACAATAGAACTAACCGCAGCAACAACAAAAAACAACAACAGCAATTGCATATGCAGTTACCAGGCACTTAATTTGGACTGAGCACTAGAATAGTGGCGAGAGACGCAGCAGCGGCAGGCAAACGGCGGAGTTAAAGGAGTCGAAAGAGCAGACGCTGCCGACAAATTTCATATATGCTGGCGTACATACAAACATACACCATACAAACAACAAAAAACAAAAAAGGCAAACGAACATGTGCATAAACGGTGCACAGGCGCCGACAAAGTAAGCCGAGCAGCAGCGAAATTAGTGGCTACTATTTTTGGAAGACTGCATACGTTTAGGGGAAGCAAGCTAATATTTGTAATTTATAAAAAAATTTAAAAAAAACAAAAACAAAAATTATAACAATAAAAACAAAAATTATGATAACAAAAACAAAAATTATAACAACAAAAACAAAAAATTACCACAACATAAAAAATTACAACAAAAACAAGAGCAAAAAAAAAAAACAAGCATAACAAAGCAACGGACGCCTCTGGCAGCGTCCAACACTGTATTTATGGTAGTATTACGTGAACAACAACAAAAAACAAACAAACAACCTGCACAAAGCAGGCTGCTAAACAAACTGTTTAACTTATTTCCTTTTTCTATGCAATGAAAACATTTAATGGCGATTTTTTTCAAAAAAAAAAAATAAAAACTGAGAAAAAAATACAACAAAAATTTTGAAAAAAAAATCAAAAAGCAAATAAGAAACTCTTAAAACTTTAAGCAAATGCGATGCAAAAACGCAAAAACAAACAAAGTCGATGTGATATTAATTAATGATAACTAATTCGTAGTAAGAGAGAAACAAATTAATATTAAATTAAATTAAATTAAAGAAAAAACACATAAAAAGCATTGGTATAAACACAATTTAAAAATTTTTGTTATTATTGTAATTTTTTTTTTTGATTTGGCAAACATTTTAGCAGAAAAGCAAAAGTCTTTGAAACAACAACAATAATAAAACAGTGCGAGTGCTGGTAGTGTTGCAGCTGCGCTGCGGCGTAGGCGGACAGCAAGCACCAACAACAGGGTAGCAGCAACGGTGGAAAATAGTAGTTTGAAGCTTACCAAGGTGTCGAGACAATAAAGCAGGAGACTTGTAGTGAGTTGATATGCTAAAGTAACTATATGCTTAGTATATGCCAAGTACATGTTAGTCCGCACTGAGGGACTTAAAGGTTTTGTGAAGCGGTTGGTTGTTGAGTTACTGAGTGTTAAAATACTATTTAGAATTTTCAATTTAATTTTATGATTATTTGTACACGTTTAAAAAAAAAAATTATTAAAAAAATAAAACAAATTAAGTTTTGTAAAAAAATTAAAAAATTCAATTAAAAATAAATTAATAAAAAGTTTTCAATTTTTCACGGTTTTCATAAAAAATTAATTTTTTTTCTTTTTCTTTTTTAAATTAAAAAAATATTTTCTATTTTCAAATTTAAAGTTTTTATGAACAATATTTTTCTAATGTAGATTTTTTTATTCTGGAATTCTTTTTTTAATAAAAAATATGTATTGTCTATTTTTTTTTCAATTTTATTTTTTTTTATGATAATAATTTTTTTTATTCTTTTTAATGTGGATTTTTTTTCTTTTCTAAATTTTAAAACTTTGGAAAGAAATTTTATGTAAACTAAAAAATAATAAAAATAATTTTATTACATTAATTTAAATACTGAATATTTGTCAAGTTATTGGGGCATATTTTTTATGATTCATTAAATTCTCAAAAAACTAAATTTTAATTGAAGACAAAAAATTTAATTCTGAGAACAAAAAATGTAAAACATTAATTAAAATAATTTCATTATTGAATATTATTTATGTACGTACGGTTTATTAAATTCCGCAACTAAAACAATAGTTTTCAATGCAATTTCATAACATTTTTAAATTGACAAAAAAAAAATCCAAAAAAAAAATTATTTGAAAATTATTAAATTAAATTAATTACTATTTTTTTTTATTAAAAATTTCACAAAATATTAAAATTGGAAAAAAATTGTATTAAAAAAATGTAATTAAATTAATTACAATTTTTTATGATTAATTAAATTACAAAAAAAAAATAGTAAACAGGAAATTAAAAAAAAGTATTTGAAAAAAGTTAATAATTAAATAAAATTAAATTATTTATGATTTTTTATGACCAATTAAGTTCAAAAAAAAAAACCAAAAAACCCGAAAAATTTAAATAATGTTTATTCTTTAATTTTGAAACAAATTTTATGCTAATTTGTTAAAAAGCTTGATATTTTTTTATTTGAAATTTTATAATATATATTTTTTTAATTTTCTTTTATTTAAAATTTTATAATATATATTTTTTTACTTTTTTCAGATTTTTTTTTTATTTAAAATCATTAAATTTCTTCAGTATTTCAGACTTTTATATCCTTCTTAGTTTTATTGCCATATATAACTTAAAAGTTGAGACCTTAACTTCAACACCAACCGCATTCCAAATTTTTTTTACTTAAAAATTAGCAAAATTTTTGCTGCGCTCGAATAGTAGCCACGCGCTGACAAAGCAAATACACGCCAGTTGTTGCTTATTTATTTAATTAATGAAATAGTTGCTGGAACACTTGTAAAGCAAAATTAATGCAGAAAATATAATTTTTTTATGTTTTTTCTAATTTTTTTAAAATTTTTTCACATTTTTATTTTTCAAAACTTTTTTTTAATATTTTTTATAATTTTTCTTAATTGTTCTGCAAATTTGTTTAAAATAGTTTCTATATATTTTTTTCAATTGTTTTTCAAATACTTTTTAAAATCTTTTTAAACTGTTTTTCGCATTTATAGTAATTCTTAATTTATTGAAATTCTATATAAAGAAAATTTAATATATTATAAACAAAAATTAAAAAGAAACATTTAAAAAATTTTAAAAATAAAATATTCAAAAAAAATTCAATTTTTGTTTTTTTTTCAAATTTTTTTCAAATATTTTTTATGTATTTTCTTTTGTTATTTAGTATTTTAATAAATTAAGAATTACTATAAATGCGAAAAACAATTAAAAAAATTATAAAAAATATTAGAAAAAAATTTGAAAATAATTTAAAAAATTAAAATTTTCATTAAAAATAATTAATATTCCAATTTTCTTTAAATTTAAAAACAGTTAAAAAAATATAAAAAATTAAAAATTTTTTCATTACAAGTGATTAATATTCCAATTTTTGTTCAATTTTTTTTTCTAATATTTTTATATTTTCTTTTATTATTTAGAATTTTATTAAATTTACTCGAAATTCAAACAATATTTTTGGTTAAAAATGTGTTAGTAACGGTAAATTTTTGTTGAACATTAATTTATACTTAATTTCGGCATATTTTATGGCAAGACTGAAGTGTAATGTATTATAGATTTCGGCAAAAAATTTAACTAACTGTTATATAACGGGTAACTAAACGTTAAAATAAGCAAACAAAAAAATTTAGGCTACTTGGTCTTGAAATTCTAAGAATGTAATGCTTTAGTGGTGTAAAAATGTTAAGAATTTTATTCCTGACTCTTCAAAAGCGCTTTAGTTCCATAATAAATTATTTTTTAGCCACTCTATTTGCAAATTTTGACACACTTTTATAACATAACCTCACTTTCTTAATGGTTAATAGAAAATCGCAAATCCACGTTCAATTTACGATTTTTTATTAAATCTCAGCGTGTAAAATGTTAAGCGTAATTTTTCCTACTTTCTTAAAATTTTTCCAATCACACATTACTCAATTTGCACCGTTAGTTTGCGTTTAGCTAACTGACCAACTCATTTCGGCTTAATTATGTCAAGTTATTTCACATATTTGTTGTTATACACACTCACATATACCAATAATTCAATAATATATGTATGGAAAAAGTAAAAACAAAAACAATAAATTCAATCAATCTAAATGCGTCTATGTTGTAGTATAGCGCAAGTAGTGTAGCATAGCTGTTAGCCTTTATAGTTAAGTATATGTATGTATATGTAAGCAAAACCGAGGAATATGTGGCAGGGGAAGGCAGCAAAAATGCAGAAAACTGCAATTCAGCAGCTCAAACTATTACAAAAACAATAGACACATTAATAATCAAAATTTGCAAAAACAATAGCAACAACAAAACTAACACACGCTTAACTGAACATTTTCACTATGCAACAATAACAAAAGAACATCAACTCTAAACCACTTACTAGCAAAACTATAGAGATTTCCAATAGGCTCAGCAGAAATAGCAACAATATAAGCACACAAACACACACACATGCATGTAAGCAAATGAGAAGCGAATCAAACTTTTTTATAAGCCGCAAAAAAATACTGCAAACAAAAACAAAATGTAAAATTAAAAACTAAAAACTAAATTTATATTTGTAAGCACGCTGTTGGTGTAATCACGCAACAGCACAAAAACAAAAACAAAAAAGAAAAAGCAAACAAATCGTCAAAATGAAGTGAAAACAAATGTAGCAGGACAGGACCAAACAAATTACAAGTAAGGTAGTATGTGTGCAGGTCCAAAAACCGAAATCAATAAGGAAAGCAAAAACGAAGGCAAAGGTTGTTAAAAACGGCACAGGAGCAGTCTATATTTATGGAGCTAAGTGAGAAAGTGTAAAAATATGCATATGTAAGTAATATGTCTAACAAAAATAAAAACAAAAAAACAAAAAAAAAAAAAAAAAATGGGAACGAAATTCGAGAGCGGGCAAGGCGTGTAAGAAATGCAAGCAAAAGATAAAGTCATCTGTGTTATATAGTAATATATTAATAATTAATGGATATAGCATATAAGGGCAATACACAAGCATACACACATAAAAATAGAAACAAACATACAAATAAGTAAATACAGACATACCAACAAAAACTTATAGAAACACAAACAAATGCATACAGACATACTGACCCAAACAGAAATATACGAATACATATATAGATACACAAATACACATACATAAAAACAAACACACTCATATATTTGTATGATATTAACATTAGTTAGTGTAAAGTGTGGTAAAGTTAGTTTGTAAAATCTCTTAATTCTAATAAATTAGCTTAGTAATAATACAACAAAAACACACAAGCATCAAGCACACATTTCGTACGAAAAATTATACACATGACGGCGTTACCAGCGAGTTTGAAAAATTAAAATTAAATTAAAAATCTTATTTGAACATACTTTTAGGGAAGGTGAGGGGGGACCAATAATTCAATCAGTAAATGCAAAAAAATTAATAACAGCTGCAAAGTTTATTTAATTTAAAAAAAAATACTTTTTTCAAAACAAATTTATATAAGAAAAATTAAAAAAATAAATAAATAAAATAAATTATAATTTTTATTAAAAAAAATAATCTAAATTATTTTTATTTTTTTATATCAAATATAAGTTAAAATTTTATTTAAAAAAATTTACATAATTAAAAACAAAAAAAAAAATTATAAAAAAATAATTTAAATTATAAAAATTAATAATATAATTAATTAAAATTATAAAAAATAATTTTTTTTAACAAAGTCAAGGAAATAAATTATTATTTTTTATTATTCAAAATTTATAAAATTAAAATAAAATCAATTTATAAACATTTTATCCAATAACAAAGCTAAGTAATTAATTTTTTAATTTATAATTTTTTTATATCAAATACAACAATTAAGCACAAAAAATTAAAAAAAAATCTTTTTTTTTAACAAAGTCCAAGAAATAAATTATTAATTTTCATTAATTTTTTACAATTCAAAATTTATAAAATTAAAAAACAAAATTTTCCAATAACAAAGCCAAGTAAATAATTTTTTAACAGCTTCGAAATTTCTATAATTAAAAAAACTAATTATAAATTAATTTATAAATTTTTTCAATGCGTTTAGCTATTATAATTAATTTATAATTTTTTTTAATTTGCTTATATCAATCTTAACTAAAAAATTTTATAACGGCTTTAATATTTTTTAATAAAAATAAATTTTTAGTTTTTATTAAAAAAAAATTATTTAATTTATATATATTTTTTTTAACATCAAAGTCAACTAAAAATTTTATAAATGCTTCAAAATTTCTTCAATAACAATAATTTAGAAAAAAAAATTAATTAATTTAATTTATATAATTAAAAAAATTAATTTATAATTAAATTAATTTATAATTTTTTTTCGAATATCAAAGCCAAGTAAATAATTTTATAACAGCTCCAAAATTTATATAATTAAAAACAAATAATTTTTCAAATTTTATAATTAATTTTTCATAATATTCTTTAATAAATTTAAACTAAATTAAATTACTTGAAAAGTTTTTAATAAGTTTAAATTTCATTAAGTTAAAAAAGTTAAGTTAAATTATTAATTAAATTATTTCATAATCACATTTCACCTGCAATTTCTTTTTACCGTTGGCAGTATTAGTCCATAAAATTTCTTAAAAAAAAAATTAATTAAATAATAAAATTCTTTAAAAAAGTTAAAATTCTTTAAAAAAATTAATTTACTAAAATTTAAAATAATTTATTTTATATTAAATTAATTTTTTATTTTTGCTATTAGCAGTATTGATCTCATACAATTTAAAAAAGCGCAATTTCTTAAAAAATTAAATTAAAAAATAAGTTAAAAAATGCAGTTATTTGAAAAAAATTAAAATAAAGAGTAAAATATTTAAAAATTTTAATGCAAAAAGTAAATTTATTAAAAGAATTAAACTAAAATTCTTAAAAAATCAAATAAAAAATAAATTGTTTTGAAACAGAATTAATTAAAAAATAAATTTCTTAAAATAATAAAATTACAAACTAATTGGCATAAAAAAATTAAGTCAAAACATAAATAAACAAGATTAAATTGAAAAGTTATTTTCTTCAAAAATTCATTTTCTTCAATTTCTACAAAAATTCAAAAAAAAAAGCTTTTTAAAAAAAAAATTAAATTTTTGAAATATATTGCATTAAATATTTGTTTTACCGTTAGCAGTATTGATCTCATGAAATCTTTTTTTTTTTAATTGAAAAATAAGTTTCTTAAAAAATTAAGTTGAAAATAAATTTATTTGAAAACAATTAAATTAAAATGTCATAAAAGGATTTTTTAATAAATTTAAAACAAAACATTAATTAAATTTTTCTAATTAATTAAAAAAAGTTAAATTGAATTAAAAAAAAATAAATTGAATTAAAAATAATTAAATTAAAAAATATAAATAAAAATATTGTTTTTAAATGAATTAAATTACAAATTGATTGGCTTAATCAAATTTAATTAAAAAGTAAATATCTTAAAAAAATTAAAATAAATTAAAAAATAAATTTCTTTAAATAATTAAATTAAAAATTAATTTTCTAAAAAGAAGTTATTTAAAAAACTAAATTTCTCAAAAGAAATCAATAAATACTATATATGAAAAGTTTTCTCAAGAAAAGCAGGACAATTGAGCTTTCACCAAACTTTTGCCGTGTCAGCTTCAAAGCTTCTGAAATGAAAGCTCACTTAAACCTCGCTAAAATTTAAAGTGCATATACTATTGGCTACCCCCCTCAAGCCCCCACAAAGTTAAAAAAAAAAATTGTGTACCTTAAAGCCCCCTAAAATCATATTTTTTAAACTAACACACACATTGTTTTGCAAAAGATCTCCAATTTGAATTAGTATTAAGTATTGAAGTGATTTCAAATATAGTTTTGAGGATTCTAATTATAAAGGATATTTAGATTTAGGTGTTTATTATTTTAGTTGTTTGAAACTATTTTCCATTTTGTATGAAAGCACGCATTTGAGCCAACAAAAACAACTTGACATTACAACAACAAACACCAGCATACAATCATCATTAAAGAAACTCTCATACATATGTAGTATATAGCTCATACAAAAACACTACAAAAAACTACAACAATTCATCTGCACGCATACAGACATAACTAAGTATTAGCTAAAACAAAAACAAAAATTATGTGAATTAAGTAAAGAAATGCGAAAAATAGAACCATGAATGTGATCTATTTATTAATTCAAAAAACAAAAAATAATAATAAACGTAAATATATTAGGCCTAGTGTTGCAGGTAATTTAAAATTTAAAAACAAAAATAAGAGAATTAAACACACAAAAAAGCTTTTACATAATAATTTGCAAATATAAGCAGCGAAAATTTTAAAAAGATGAAAGCTACAAAGCTTTTTTTGAAGTGAAAGCTACAAAGCTTTTTTTAAAGTGAAAACAGCAAAGCATGCGAAAGCTTGGACAATTAAGGCTTTCATGCGACAATTGTACGAAGGCGTTGGTGAGCTGTGTGACATCTTGGCATGCTTCGTAGCTTTCATGTGCTTTTTTAGGCGAAAGCTTTGCGGCACATTTGTATGAAATATAATTTTTTTTGCTTTTAAACATGAATTTAATATAACAAAAGTTAATTAATTTGCAAATTTAATTTAAACCGCAGATAATTTTAAACTGAAAGCTGCAAAGTGTGTGAAAGCTTCGACAATTCAACCTTTCATACGACAATTGTACGAAAGCGCTTGTTTATAAATTTTATTTGCAGCTGCGAATACTTTAAAGTGGTGAAAGCTTTTTTTTAAGTGAAAGCTGCAAAGCTTCCGTAAATTTTGACAATTCAAGCTTTCATGCGTCAATTGTACAAAGGCGCAGTTTTGTAAATTTTATTTGCAGCTACGAGAATTGTGAAGTGTTGAAAGCTGCGCAGCTTTTTTTTTAAGGGAAAGCTGCTAAGTTTGCGAAAGCTTTAATAATTCAATTCAATTTTTCATGCGCCAATTGTACGACAGCGCTACGCAACGTTTTGGCATGCTTTGTAGCTTTCATGTGCTTTTTCAGGCGAAAGCTTCGTGGCACATATGTTTCAAAAATAATTTTTTTTGCTTTTGAAAATTAATTAAATAAAATAAAATATTGCAATTGCTGAAATTTATTTTTATTAAATTTAACTTGCAGCTGTTAAAGCTTTATATGTGGAAAAAAATTATTTAAAAAAATAAAAACTTATTGCAGTTTTTAATATACAAAAAAATATGAAAATGCGCTTGCAGTGTGTTTTTGTTGCTTTGAATGTTTGCTTTAATTAAAATATTAAATAATTTGCCGTATCACATAGTTTTTACTCAGTAATTAAAAAAAAAAATTATTAAATAATTAAGTATAAATTCAAAAGTATTTCATAAGCGAAAACATTCTCCTTTTTTAATCAAAGCAAAAATTCTCATTTTACGCATTTTTAGCTTATAAACAAATTTTTAACAAACTTTATTAAAACAAAGTAGGCTTAAACAAAAAACAAAAACAAAAAACTATCACGTCCAGTGCTCCTCAAAGTATTTTGTAAAACAATAAGACAAACAACAACAACAAATTCAGCATTAAACGCCGCCAAAGCGTTGAAATGCGAACAAGTTAAGGAAAATATTAAGCAAGTGTGTTATAGCAGCAAGCAGAAAATAACTGTAAAAAAAAATTACAAAAAATATTTAACTAAAAAGCGACAAGCAGAAACCTTAAATTTAACTTTAAATTTATAATTAAACAATAAATGGCTGACAACTAAGCAGTAGTATTTTACAATATTCCGAACTTATCTATGTCTATATATGAATAGTATGTGTGTTTTTAAAGTTTCGATGCAAAACGAAAGTGTTTATTAAGCGCAATCTAAGCTAATTAAAACGTTAGGAATACAAAGCAAAAATTTGTCAACAAAAATATGCCGAAAATAGCCAGCAAAATGCAGTAAAAAACTAATTTTAAATGTACACGCACGCTTTCACCGTTAAACCACAAGCAAAAATTACAATTACAACAAAAATAAATCACCCTTTACATACATACATAGACGCCGGCAACTACAAAAACAATAGCCTAATAGTAGTAAACGCTTTAAACAGCAAACAATATTTATTATTATTAAATGTATAACTTAAAAATAAATAATTAAATTAAATTATAGCAGTACACAGCACAGCAAAAGCAAAGCAAAAATAAACGAAAATCAAAAATCAATTATGCTTAACAGTGTAGCAAATACAAGCATGTATTAAATACAATAAAACAAGTAAACACTAACACAAACAGTAACAGGAACAGAAATAGAAACAGAAAATTAAATAGAATTGGAAAATTGAATAGAAATGAAAACGGACACGGAAACAAAAATAAGAAAGGAAACGAAAACAGATACAGAAACGACAGAAACAGAAATGTCGACAGAAACAGAAATGTCGACAGAAACAGAAATGTTGACAGAAACAGAAATAAAAACGAAAACAGAATCACAATTAGAACCAAAAATAGAAATTCAAGCAAAAAATAGAAATCGCAACAAAAATAGCAACCACAACAAAATTAGCAACAGAAACAGAAATAAAATTAGAAACTAAAATAGCACCAGAAACCGCAGACAGCAGCAACAATAAAAACAAATTCAATTAAGAAATTTCTTTACTTTGTAAAAGCCTATAGAAAACAACAAATTTTCACATATTATCAATAGCTAACAAATATATATTATATATAACTGTAAATGTATAGCAATTAACTTATAATTATAAAAACAAAAACAAAAAAACAATTGTTAAAAAGCTATTTAACGATTATCCCACCATGTGATTGAATAACAATTATTCAAATTAATTTATTAAAGCTTAGAATATGAAATTACAACAAATTAAATGCATACCTACACATATAAATATATATCTAAATAGCTGAATAAGCAACCTTATTAAAATACTTGTATAGATTGTTAGTGAAGCAAAAAAATGATTAAACTTGAAAATACGAAAAACTCAAAACAAAAAACATTTAGAACTTTAGTGGCAAGCAAGCAGTGTGTGTGCGGTGTTTTGTAAGCGTTGAAGCATATGCGCAGGCGCTGTAGTTAAAAATGAAGGCGACTAAATGTGAAGACAGCTGCAAATGAAGGCTAAAAGCAAGACGTTGGCAAATAACAGTAAATGTGCTAAGAGCTATTGAAATATATTTCAAGTGTTTTTAAAACGAAAAAAGTCAAAAATCATACACAAAGCAAGCAAACTAAAAGCTTTGTACTTAAATTGGCTAAAAATTTCGAGTTGAATTGCAGGCGGCAAAAAAAAAAAATTATAACAACAAGTTGAGTTTCAGTTAGCGCTGTTGGTTAACTAACCGGTTATTTAACTAATATTTCCAACACTTTGAGCACCGATATGCGGCTAACAAAGCCACAAGAATTTCAATTAGTAATACTGTTAGCGCTGTTGGTTATAACCGTTACCGTTACACTATCCGCATTCCACATTTCGAACAGCACTGTGTTACAAATTTTGCCTGCCTTTTGCGCTCGTCTTCACAGCCAAGCAACACACATATACATGCCTTACAGCGTATTTGTACGTGTGGCTTGCGCAATTATTCTGCGCTACAACGCAGCTACAACTCCACTGCTTTCGACACTTAAACGCAAACACACATAACTAAACAATACACATACATAAACACAACACAAACAAATATACTATAAATATTTTATATATACATATAATTTATGTATATATATATAGTGATACATATATATAGTATATATATATATGTGAACAGAGCAAAAAGTAAAAATTATAAACAAATATTATCTAACACACACATATGCATATATGGCATAAACAAAAACAAAAACAAAATGAAATGCAACTACATATATGCATATATATATTTATATCTAATAATATATATAACACAAATGTTTCTCTCACTTAGCGTTTAACAAATTTTCACTTTACTACATGCATAGTAATAGTTACATATTATATATATGGTATTGTATGTATTAGTTGTTGGTTTTATAAATATTTATAAATATGTATGTAATATTGTAATGTAGTAGGTATATATATGAAGAAAATCAATCAATTGTATTTGTATGTGAGTGCGCGTGCGCATGATTATGTAGGCATTTTTCCAATTCAAATTAATTACTATTAACAATTTAACTTAGTTATTGTATTACAACAACAAAATATTATAATTATTATGTATTAATAAATTTTTTCAAATTTTTCATTGTCGTTGTGTGCGTGCGTCGAACAGACAAATGCATATACATTTAGCATAAAGCAAATTAAAAACAACAACAACAACAAAATTGGCCGCACACAACACAAAACTAGGCTTCAACAACTAATTTTCATTACAAATTATAAAAAAAAAAAACAAAAACAAATTGTGAAAACAGCAAAAAAAATCATATATAAACAAAAATTACAAAAAACCAAATTACAACACAAAAAAAATTAATAAAACAAAAAAACATATTATGTTGCAAAAAAATCACTTTGTGTTTTTTCTTTATGTTTTTCGATTTTCGCTATTCGATATTCGACTTATGTGTTACTTTCAGCGCTCATCTTTCGCCACTTACTCCTACATACTCACTTAGTTTTGTTGTTTTATTTCGCTACAACGACTTTGGCTTACAAAAGCAATTTTGAATTGAAAAAAGTTCAAAATTATATTTTTTGTTTTTGGAATTTCGAAAATCTCGAATTCAAAAAAAAAAAGGAAATTATTTTTTTGTTTTTGAAATTTCGAAAATTTCGAATTAAAAAAAAAATGGAAATTATTTTTTTTTTTTTTGGAATTTCGAAAGTTTCAAATTTAAAAAAAAGGAAATTATTTTTATTATTAAGAAAATTCGAAAATTTTAAATTCAAAAAAATTGGAAACTTTGTTTTTGAAATTTCAAAAATTTCGAATTCAAAAAAGTTAGAATTTTTTTTTTTGAAAATTTGGAAAATTCCGAATTGAAAGAGTTGGCAATTCCTTTTTAACACACCAAAAAGTACGGAAAATATTTTGCTTTAAAAATTGGTGTGACAGAAATAAATCGGAAGATTGCTACAACGTCATAAAAAAGTAAATTTCAATAAAATATTCCAAAATAATTTTTTACAGAAATATCGAAATTTGCTAAAATTTAAAGAAGGCGCCAAAAGGTATGCTAATATATTATGACAAAGAAAGTTAAAGCAAAAAATAAGGCGCCTAAAGGTATGCTAATATAGAACAACGCAATTTTTACGCAAAGCATGGTGAAATGTTAATAAGACGCCTAAAGGTATGCTAATATATTGTTACCAAGAAATGTTATGCATAAAAATAAAGAGCCTAAAGATTCTTCTGGTGCGGCAAGAAAAAGTAGGAGTTTTTTAAATTTTCACTGCAGTAAAAGCTTAAATGAAACGAGCTTTCACTATAAACCAATATTTTATGACAAAAAATGCAACGCAAAAACGAGAACGCCAAAAGTTATGCTAATATATACTTACAAAGCCATGTTACGCTGAAACGTGCGAACTTTCGGAAATATATTTCAATTTAGTATTGAAAGCACAACGGAAAAAGTTTTGAAAATTACATATATTAGGCGATTAACCAAATTTTCATAAATTTTCTTTGATATCCCTATACAAAAAACCTTTAATATTAAATAACTATCACCAACAGTCAAATGAATTTCATACGAAACACTAAAAGAAACTTTCACAGCAGTAAAAGCTTAATTGAGAAAACTTTGCAGTATAAAAAAAGTTTGATGTTAAAAATTTTTTGATAAAGTTTCGAAGCTAATTTAGCTTAATAACACCGCCAATAAAGCTTTTTTTAATGAAAGCTTTCAACATGATATATTATCACGGCCAAGTGAATGCTGCCAACTTTCACCGATCAAAAAAGCGTACAAGTCGCAAAGCTAGCCAACAACCCCCGACAAGCTGCCATTATAAGCGAATTAGAGCGAGCAAGCTGTAATAAATACGAAATCACGACCATCTCGATTCGCTCAATAAAAAATGACATGAGTCGCTATTCCAAAAGTGTTCTATAAAGTATTTTGCGCGTTATTCATCAAACAAAGAGTGTGTAACATTCGTTTCTAGTATTATTGGATCTCTGCTATTTTATTCACATGCGATGCTATGGAGCTTTCGAAAACTTATCAAATGTTTCAACAAATGCAGAATAATAACAAATATTTAAGCGATTTCTAATAGTAATTTATTCACAAAACTACAAAATCAAAGAATTCTGAGCTTTTCGTTTTACTTAGAAGCTTTTCAAAGCTTATCATATACCTACTTCCCCTACACTGCGAGATAAACACAAATATTTAAGCAATTTTTAAAATAAATTAAACACAAAATCAAAGAATTCTGAGCTTTTCGTTTTACTTAGAAGCTTTTCAAAGCTCATCAAATATGACAACAACTGCGAGATTATAATAGATATATAATTCTAGTAACAATTATACACAAAAATGCAAAATCAAAGAATTTAATTTATGTTTTGCTTAGAAGCTTTCGAAAGCTCCTCATATATCTCAAAAAATAATAATAACAAATATTGAAGCCAATTCAAATGCTAATCTTTAACAAAAAAAAAACCAAAATCGAAAAATTTTGACCTTTTTGTTGTGCTTAGAAGCTTTCGAAAGCTCATTTTCCAACAATTGCGGAATAATAAGAAATATTTACACCATTTTCAATATCAATTATACAAAAAAAACATAATCAAAGAATCTAAGCTTTTTTCTAACCTTTAAAAAGCTTTTTCTAACCGCTAAATGCATTTTCTAACCTTCAAAAATGTAAAAATAAATGTATTTATTTTTAGAATATTTTTTTTTTTAACTTTTTAAAACTTATTTAAGCTTAAAGCTTATTTTATTGATATTAAATATTTTATATTTTTTGTTTTTCAAAAAAGCTCTTCTAGCATTAAGGCAACACTCATAAAACAAACACCTGCAAATAGACACATATGAATAGGCATATTAAAAAATACTCTAGTTAGTTAGGTTTTTGTTAGATATTGGCAGATAATGCACATTATAGTAAAAACAAAATATTATTAAACTTTAAAATTTATATATAAGATAATAACCAACAAGTTCAACAAACATTTCTCGGTGTGTCTTTAGAATTTTAAATTTAATCTGTGTGTACATTGAAAATATTAACAAATAATTAAAATAAATGTTTAATATATAAGTATAAACTAAGGCGCAGTAGCAGAAGCTATAGATAAACAGACAAATAAGACAAATATTTAATGAAAATATAAGTGAAAAAAAATTTAGTCAACAAAAACAAAAAGTTGTGCCATTATAAATATGCAAAAAAAAAAAACATTTAATTATAATAAGCGGCTAGTGTTCAAGCGCTCATTAAATTCCTATGCGTTTTGTTGCCTCTGAGCTTAAAGCTTTCATTTGTGAACATGCCTTTCGACTTCAAGCTTACAGACTCGCTTTCATGTTAATTTTTGTAACTTAAGGTTGAGCTTTCGCGACTTAAGTCGTCAAGCTGACATAAAAGCTTTCGCTTTATTTTTTATAATTTAATATCGAACTTTCTCAGCTTAAGAAATTTCCTTTGATCCATGTTGAAACTTCTATAACTTATTCGTGCTTTCACAACACCAATTGCAGTTTTCTATTTCCGGCGATTAAAAATTTCTTATCCTTAGACTTTAAGCTTACATATTCTCTTTCATGTTAATTTTTTTCTAAATTAAAATTGAAATTTCACAACTTTAGTCGTCAAGCT
This sequence comes from Bactrocera zonata, assembly GCA_037783105.1. Lineage (NCBI taxonomy): Eukaryota > Metazoa > Arthropoda > Insecta > Diptera > Tephritidae > Bactrocera > Bactrocera zonata. The sequence goes on along the minus strand of JBAWJQ010002821.1, from coordinate 267,211 downwards.
TACAGTTTTCTTTTCAATTTAAGTTCAAAGTTTCACAGCTTATTCATTCTCTTACAAACCAATCACTGCTTTCTATTTTATCGACATTGAAAACTAACTAAACTTGAAAAAATCGTTTAAGCTTTCACTTGTTTGTATATTTTTTTGAAGTATTCTCTTCCACCCACAGTGAAACCTATCCAAATTTACAAAATTCGTTTAAGCTTTCACTTTTTTATATTTTCAATTATATATTTCTCTTCTACCAACGTTTAAAACTAATTAAACGTGCAAAATTCGTTTAAGTTTTCACTTGTTTAGATTTCCAATCACAGTTATCTCTTCTACTGATGTCGGAAACTATCCAAACTTACAAAAACCGTTTAAGCTGACACTTGTTTACATTTCCTTTTCCTTTTTCTCTTCAACCGACTTTGTAAACTAGCTAAACTTGCAAAATTCGTTTAAGCTTTCACTTTTTTACGTTTCCAAACACAGTTTTCTATTCTATGGTAGGTGAAAACTAATTGTACTTATATGTAATATTGTGTACGCTTTCACCCGTTTTCATTTATAGCAGCATTTCATCAATTCAAGATTAGGTCCTAATAAATTATGCACTTGAAATGCATGTGGCAGCTTTTATAGTGAAAGCTCTTAACCAACTTTGAACTTCGGTGAAAGCTCTTCAACAACAATGTGACCGTCGCAACTCAACGAAATTGCAAAAAACACAATATTGATATTAATATTTCATAAAATTTATTTTAAACGCAAAAAAATATTACTCCGGTAATACTTACAAACAAAAAAGACTAAACGTGTTAAACGTAAAGCATGCAAATTATATATAGTTATTAATAATAAGTGTAGATATGTATGTATGAAATCTGGTTTACTAAATGTATTTATGTAAATAATTTCATGCGAAAGTGAAAGCTTTCGCGAATTTTTGCCTTTTCTAAAACAACAAAATAAAAAACCAAAAACAAATACTCAGCAAAAATGCAAACTACAAATAATAATAACCAATTTAATAGTATTTAAATAAAATATATATACATACTGACATATATAGTATATGTATGAGTAATTAAAATTTAAGCTGTGGTGTGTTGAAGGAGACAAAATAATGTTAAAGTCAGCAAAGAAACAAGGAAGAAAACGAACAAATATTATAACTATACATGTGTACATTTAGGTAGTTTTGGGTAGCCGAAGGCAAAGCTAAACTCAATAACGGAATGAACATTTTTAACTTTTTAAGCAACAATAAATGGCAAGCAAAAACAAATTAACAAATTTCTCACTCTCTCAGTGTCCGTAGCAAGCAGTAGATGTCATACATAAGTCTAATAATAAATATTTATTGCAATATACATATAAACATATATATATATACATATACATATATTCATATTTACTATACATGCGTATAAAATTGAAGAAAACAAATTGAAAGAACAAACTGAAAACCAAAAGCAAAAAACACAAAAAATATTGAAGCAAGACATTATGAAAGGCTAATCAACGAAAACTCTTAAGGCAAATCAAGTGATGACAGTAAAAAAAAGTAGAACAATTTTTTTTAATATTATTATTATTTTTTTATTTTATTTTTTTTTATTTTTTTATAATTTTTTTAAATTAATTTTTAATTTTTTTCTATTTTTTATATTTACAAATATAACATTTTTTTTTAATATTATTATTTTTTTTTATTTTATTTTATTTTTTTATTTGTATATAATTTTTTTTTTAATTAATTTTTTATTTTTTTTTTAATTTTTTTCTAATTTTTATAATTACATGCAAAGCTTACCTCCCTTGTATACATGAAAGTTGAACTAAAAGCAGCTTCTACGGCACGCTTTCACTAAAAATCAGTGACAATTAAACTGGCAAACAAATTGCGCCTGAAATGCTGCTTCCGTTACATTTGTAGGCGGTCATAAATCGCAGCTTTCTTTTATAGTTAAGCTTTTGAAACTACAAAAAAACTTTGTTAGAAGCTTTCTTTTGTAGTTAAGCTTTTGAAACCACAAAAAACTTTGTTTGAAGCTTTCATTTGTAGTTGAGGCTTTGAAACTACAAAAAAAACTTTGTTAGAAGCTTTCATTTGTATTTGAGGCTTTGAAACTACCAAAAAACTTTGTTCAAAGCTTTCTTTTCTACTTAGTTAAGCTTTTGAAACTACAAACCAACTTTATTCAAAGCTTTCTTTGTACTTAGTTAAGCTTTTGAAACTACAAAAAACTTTGTTAGAAGCTTTCTTTGTTAGTTAAGCTTTCGACACTACCAAAAAACTTTGTTCAAAGCTTTCTTTTCTACTTAGTTAAGCTTTTGAAACTACAAAATCTTTTGTCTGAAACTTTATTTTGTAGTAAAGCCTTTAAAACTACAAAAAGCTTTGTTAAAGCCTTTTTTTTAGTTGAACTTTCGAAACTACAATAAACTTTGTTAGAAGCTTTCGTTTGGAGTTAAGCTTTTGAAACAAAAAAAAAAAGGTTCAAAACAACCTCTTGAGCTTTGCGTGTCTTTTTTTATGTTTAAATCAACAACAATAACAATTTGGAAAACAACTGTCATACTGAAATGCACAATCTCGTCCATATCAAAATCTAAAAATTATAAATAACTGAATAATGGTAAAAAATTATATATATTTACTGAAATAGCATAGTAAATGTTATACGCATTATAGTGGAGCAAAATTGAAAAAACAAGCAAAACAAAAATATAAAAAATTTGAAAAATCTCAGAAATCTGAAAAATCACAAAAATGTCAAAAATCCGAGAAATCTCAAGAACACATGAGATTTTGAACTGCAAAGCGAAAAACCATAAACGAAAATAGTAATGAGCAGCAAATGCAGTAAGAGCAGAAAATATTCAGAAACAAAGCGTCTTTATACAAAGCAAAAGTAAAATGTCAATTGTCAGGCACTTGCAGGAACAGTTTAGGAAAATCTGATATAAGCAGAATACTTATTACGTCTTTAAAATTAACTTAATATTATATTTTTTAATTCTAAAAACAATAATAAAAGCATAACAGACAGCGCTTTAAAGGAAGCAATTAACAAACACTTTACATATTAAAGTACATACTATGTACTAATTGACTCAATTAAGGCGTTGTCTGTAAGGCTTAATGAGAGCAGCTTCTATTTACGGTTAGAATTTTTGCTTACTTTATACACGAATTGTTCCAAGCAGTATTTGTTTTGAAAAATTATAAAAATATCTACTGAAACTTTATTTCGCAGAAAATATCACATTTTCCCTTAAAGAACAATAAAAAGTAGTATAAAAGCCATATAACTTGTCATCATTACCACCAAAACATCTCAAAACACACAACTCAAATCAAAAATATTACTAAAACTCAAACAAATTAGTAAAAAGCTATTAAAAATATACTACAAAACTTAGTTATGCGTATACATACATACAAAAACAAAAAAGAAAAAATAAATAAATATATGTAAGTAGTGCTAAACAGATAATAATAAAAAATTAAACAACAATAAGGGAAGCAAAGAACTGTACTGTGAACAAAATAGGTAAAAAAAAAACAAAAACTGAGAGCAACAAACAAACAAAAAAAAAAAAGAACTAAAAACTCTTGGTAAAAACATTATTAATTAAAATGAAATTTGAAACTAAGTTGTTTCAAATATAGTAACTTAAAAAAATAAAAAATAGTAAAAAAATCGCTACACTGAAAGAAATGAGCATAAAAAATTTTAAGTACTATGTTAAAGAAATAAAAAAAAAAATTTATGAAAGTAATAAACCAAAAGAATTACTAAAAAAAAAAACAAATTCAATACAATTAAAAAGCACTGAAAATTAAGCTCTTAAATATAGAGTTTACCTTTACCACTTTAGTATGATTATTTTTTCCTAAAGCAGGCAGCAAATAAACGAACGACAGACTGGTTACGTGAAGCAACAACGACTAAAATTTCGATAAAACAAGAAACCTTTAAACTAATTAGTTAGTTGAGACTTAAAAAAATTTAATAAATTAAAAAAAAAACAATATTCAAATTATACTTTTTTGGAAACTATAATTCTGTTTTCAACATTAAAAAAAATAATGATAAAAAATACTTTAAATGCACAACAAAAATTTTAAAAATTAAAAAAAAAATTGTTTATTTATACTTCTATGGAACACATAAATTTTTTTTCCAAAAATCCAAAAATGGAAACTGCAAAACGAGATTACTTAGAAATTAAATTAAAATTTTTTAATTAAATGAATTTTTTTTTAAATTAAATTAAAATTAATTTGTTTAATTATATTTTTTTGGGAAGATAATTTTTTTCACAAATAACACAAATAAGAACTAATAATTAAATTTTTTAATTACATTGAAATTTAAAAATTTTTTTTTCATAATAATTTCATAATTTTTTTAATAAAATTTTTTTCTCCATAAAAAATCATAAGCGCTTTAAATAAACAACAAGAATACCTAAAAATAAAAAAAAAAATATTATTTTTCAAATAAAAATATAAAAAACTTAAGCAACTTTTTTAATCAAAAATTTTTTTCTCCCATAAAATTATAATCACTGTAAATGAACAACAATAATCCTTATAAATTAAAAAACTATATACACATATACTTTTTAATATTAAAAGAAAATATATTTTTGAAAAAAAAGAAGATATGTTAATCTTTTTCTTGTGATCAAAAATTCAAAAAAAAAAAATTATAAACGCTTTAAATGAAATCTTGATTTTCAGTTCTAATTTGTTGTGGTTTTTTGTGGAAAAAAAAAATTATGTTTTCCAAAAAAATATAATTTTTTGAATAGTTTTTAATTATTTTAATATGGAAAACATATTTTTGTTAAATAATTAATAATAATAATTTTTTTGGAAAGCAAATTTTTCTATTTTTTTTGTAAACTATAATTTTTTCCACAATTAAAAAAAATAAATAAAAACGCTTTTAAACATTCATTTAAATTCATTTTTGTTTTTTAATATTGTATAATTTTTTCCTCCAACAAAAAACAAACAACAAAGAATGTAAAAATCCGTAAAATCGACTAAATATATTTTGTAGTTTCTTAGTATTTAACCTAGAAATTATTAAGTCCGAAAATAACGTTATTATACGAAACGAATCAATATAATATTGAATATTGTGGACACCTAACCTAACAACTTTAAATTCGATTCAATAAGTCTCAACGAGGCAGCACTATGAAACTTTTGATAAGAAGAAGTGCTTGTGTTAATTGTGAAAAAAAAAAACAAAAATAATAAAAAACAATAATGGGAAATAAAAATAAAGAAAAATTTATTGAAAAATATAAAAAGATTAAAAAGCGGAACAAAGGGGAATACAAAAAATAATTGGAAAAAATAAAAATAAATAAAAAAATATAATATTTAATCTGGCAAAAAACAAATAAATAAAAATTAATAAAAACAAATTTTAAATAAATTTTGCAGCTTGAAAAGCAGAACAATAAGAGGTTGACAAAATGTATTAAAAAAGACAAGCAAGAAGAAGAAAGGAAGAAAATTAGCAAAATCAAAATTCATGGTGATTAAGCTAATAAAGAAAATAAAAACACAAATACGAATACAAAATAAAAATTAAGATATGCAAAAACCAATACAAAATAAAAATAACAAAACAAAAAACATAAATGACAGAAATTCCAAGGCGAAAACATGCAAAATAAAAACCGTGATACGAATGAGTATTGAAAACAAATAAGGAAAAAAAAACAAAAATAATTACAAATGCATGCTGAACTGACTGGAAGAAGAAAGTTGCGAAGAGTTGCAATAACAATAATGTAAAATGAAATGTAATTAATGAGCAGAAAAAAAAACAAAAACGCAGAAAAAATTACTGAACGAAGAATAACTAGATATACATATATATATACTTAAAACACACACACACACACAAATAAAACTAAAATACCAAAAATCAAGTAAAAATAAAAATTTAATGGAAGCAAAAGGAATGGCTTTTTATTAGCAACACGAATGAGTTTTGACGATGTAAGTACTGCAATTATCGTTTTCGTATGGCTTCTTATAGCGAATATGACCTCTATCAATATTTTTAGTTATGGTACTTTAAACGTTTTCAGTTAATGGCGTTATGTGGGCCTGGCGGTCCCATTACGCCCATCTACTAACTCTCCCTTACTTTTTTGCCAAGGAACACGTATACCAAGTTTCATCAAGATATCTAATGTTTACTCAAGTTACAGCTTGTATGGACGTACGAACGGACAGACAAACATTCATCCGGATATCAATGCGCCTCATTTGTATAATCCCTCTTCTTGGATATCTGGATTAGCTTTAGGTGATACATACAATTTTTGGGTGCACAAAACTGTTATATAATTAGTAGTCTGTAGCACCTAAATATTAAATTTCATTCGGATACCGCAAAAACTGACGTACAAATTATTGAAATACCTAAAAAACTGCGCCTTTTAAACCGCTGGCTTGAATCCGGTTTCAGATCCATAGTCTCTTAAGCGAAGTTGTTCAGAATTACCCGCATAAAAATCCCTACATATGCGATGTTTTAGTAAAAAAAATCGATCCTTGTATGTATGTACATAGTAATGTATTATAAACAAATAATTATATAAATAAATTATATAAGTATATATAATATTATACACATATACATATAAATTTAAAATAATTTGGTTACAAACTTACCCTTTTAATACGCTTAGCTTGGCAATATTACACCAGGAACTATACATATATTTTTTATAACAACACTATTGCACTTAACACCCGACACACGCGACGTAAGCCAATCGCGAAATACATGAAGCTTGCTACATTCATACATACACACCCACGAACGAACCCGAACACGCACTTAAGGAATTTGCATATACATATATACTAGACACTCGTAATTTCGAGGAATTTAACGCATTACGACTTTCACGGCACTACTTTTTCGCATTTATTAACGATTTTAACTTTAAATTAAATAAAAACACAATTTAACACTTTAAACAAATACTTTTTACTAATTTTAACAAATATTCGCGACATCAGTCAAGAATTACACCTGCTCACTCTCATTATCACTTGCAACTAAATATTTTTACAGTTATGTTGCATTCCTCAATTGGAATAATTCAGCTTTTTTCCCCTTTGTTTTGCATTCCAAGATTCTAGAAAAAAAATTCGAAATTCAAAACTCTTCTAAAATCTCTCAGGACTCTTGATTAGCTCTTATTACATGGATTAAATTTTGAAGGTCAACTGCGTACCTTAAAAATTTTGCAACAACAATGCAAACAATCATGGGGACACTCACCATTACTCCAATGTTGAGCACGCAGTTTTTTCCCCTGCTGAGCACGCAGCTTATGCACGCATACAACAACGTATTAGTGAGTGTGTGTACGAGCGCTTTGCGCAACATTGATATGCGAGTGTAACTCTTAGATCTAAGAGCGCATAACTGATGAAGAGAGCTTCGAAAGCGAAAATGAACTTACATATGTATGTGAAAGGATGCTGGAAGTTTTGGTGAGAGGGCGAATTCATCCTAGCAACTTGGAAGAAGTGTTAAGAGGTCAAAATTGTAGAGAAGAAAGAGTGAGGAGGAAAATTTACATGAGTGTTTTGTTTATGTTTTGTTTATGCATAAAGACTGGAAATTAGAGTTCTAATCATTTTAGTATTATTTAAAGAAAAATCGGCTAAAATAATTTTTCCTGAAAAAATATATTTTTTCTGTTTTACGATCCTTTTCTCGATATAGGAAATGACTTAACAGGACAATTAAAAAATCCTCTTCCAAATACATACATAGATGGCGCAACTAGAATTAAATCCACATCTTTGTAAGTTAGCCCAGATCTTTATATACATACACATATGTTTTATTCCTCGTCTCTCTTACTTTAGAAAATAAATAAATTCATTTTCCTTTTATGTAATGAATTTACTATTTTACCTCAAATAATATCAAAATGATTAGAATTTTCATGCGAACTTTCCACCTCACTCTTCCTCGTTGCAATTTTAAGCTCTTAACACTTCTAGAATGAGTTTGCCCTCTCAATAAAACTTCCAGCATCCTTCCATTTATATACGTTCATTTTCGCTTTTACAGCTCTCTTCTTCAGCTATGCGCTCTTACATCTAAGAGTTACAACTGCAACTGCAATGTTGCGCAAAGCGCTCGCACACACACGCTCATGTGCTCCTGTATGCGTGACATAAGCTGTGTGCTCAGCAGGTGAAGTAGCTGCGTGAGCATCATTGAGAAATGGTAATGAGTGATGCTGATTGTTTGCATTGTTGTTGCAAATTGTTTAATGTTCGGAGTTGACCTTCAAAATATTATGCATGTGATAACAATAGCTAAACAAGAGTGCTGACAGATTTAAGAAGAGTTTCGAATTTCGAAATTTGTGTTGTTAGAATCGTAGATTGCGAAATTAAGGGGAAAACAGCTGAATTATTCCAATTGAGGAATGCAATGTAACTGTAAAAATATTTAGTTGCAAGTGATAATGAGAGTGAGCAGAAGTAATTATTGACTGATGTGGCGAAAATTTGTTAAAATTAGTGAAAAGTATTTGTTTAAAGCGTTAAATTGTGTTTTTATTTAATTTAACGTTAAAATCGTTAATAAATGCATACAAATAGTGTCGTGAAAGTCGTAGTGCGTTAAATTCTTCGAAATTACGAGTGTCGATATTGTGCAAATTCCTTAAGTGCGTGTTCGGGTTCGTTCGGGGGTGTGTATATATGAATGTAACACGCTTCATGTTTCCCGGTTGGCTTACGTCGCGTGTGTCAAGTATTAAGTGCGATGGTGTGGTGATGAAAAATAGCAGTGGTGTGGTGTTGACAAGGCAAGTTTAAAAAGTGTGAGTTTGTAACCAAATTATTTGAAATTTATATATGCATATACATAATATATACTATATGTGACCTGGTCTACGAAAAGGGAGCTAACGTGTCGATAAAAAAGATAAAAAAAACGTTGATAAAAAAATATAAAAAAAATTGATTTTTTGACACTCTAGGGGGCTTAGGTAGGTCCGTAGACCAGGTCACATATGTACATAAACTACATATAAATATAAATTTTCTATGGGTCATTCTGAACAACTTCGCCTAAGAGGGTAGGGATCGGATCTAAAACCGAATTTGAGCCAGCTACTGAGTACTAACTATATAATAGTTATTGATAAAGATTGTATGTATCATCTAAAACTTATCGAGATAGGTATAGAGTAATATTTATATAAATAATCAGAATGACGAGGCGCGTTGATATCTGGGCGACTGTCTGTCTGTCCGTTCATTCATCCATGCAAGCTGTAATTTGAGGACAAATTAGACATCTTGATGAAATTTGGTATAAGCGTTCCTTAGCAAAAAAAAAAAAAAAAAATAAGTACGAATTAGTAGATGAAAACATTATCCATCTAATAGTCGAAAATGTATGTATTCCTTTACATTCCCGTTGAAGCTGTTTGAAACAACTTAGCGGAGGACTCTTTTGAAACAATTTGCTCATAAAATCGCTCACTTACCACTTGTAAAGCCATTTTCTTTTGGGTCGTCATGGTTAGCATTTGCTAACCAATACCGCTATTTAATATGCCACTTTCATAATTATGCCACGCCAGAGGCGTGCGCGCCTTATAGTATGCTTCAAATCTACATTTAAGTTCCTTACCTCAGTAACGCTGGAATTGAAAATGCAACGCTGTGTTGTTTTTATGCCATTGTGTTTTAATAATTCATCGAATTTTCGGAATAATAACATTTCTTCACATTATTTAACTTATAATTGTGTGTGTTTACATTTTATTTGCGTTTTCTAAAGCATTTTTTCTTTTTATTAATTTTTTAATATTTTAGCTTTTTTATTTTAATTTTTTACATTTATTTATTTTTTAGTTTTTTATTTTTTTTTTTAATATTCTTTATTTCATATCCTCGTTATTAAGTTTTTGCTTTAGTTTATATCTTTCTCTCTTTGTAGTGTTTTTGTATTTTATACCATTCTAAAATGTGTGGGTGTATGTGTAATACATATATATTACACAAAAAAAGCGCATTCGTTTATATATATGTGTGTATATATTTTCTAATACATACATACATATGTATGTATATATCTTTTTAATACTTGTGTATGTGTATATATTTTGTAATATATATTTTTGTAACACATATTGTTTGTATGCGTTCTCTCTTGACAATTTTGTGTGCCATTAGTTAACGTTTTATTAGCTTTAGTTTTATTTTATTATATTTTTTTATTATTTTTATTTTATTATATTTTTTTATTATTTTTATTTTATTAAATTTTTTATATTTAATTTTTTTAGTTTTTTTTCTTATTTTTCTTTATTAAATTTATTTTATTAAATTTTTTATATTTAATTTTTATAATTTTTATTTTTTTTTCAAATTTTTCTTCTTTTATTATGTGTTTTTTTTAGTTTGTTTATTTCTTTCTTTATTAAATTTATTCATATTTTATTTTTTTTATTTTAGTTTTTTTATTTTAATTTAATTTTTTATTAAATTTTTATATTTTGTTTTGTTTTTTATATTTTATATATTATTTTTTTATTATATCTTTCTTTATAATCTTATTTATTTCTTATTTTATACCATTTCAGCAATTAAGTATTTATTTGGTTTTGTTGTATTTCAATTTAAATGATCTCTTAGCTTTTATTTAAACTAATAGGGGAGTTTTAACACTTTACTGGGTAGTTGTTGTATTTCTGTGCTAACGGTACACATAACATTTTTTAATAATGATTATAATTTTTTTTTGGTTTAAAATTTAATATTTATATTCATATTAGTAACAATGTTGTTGTTTCGATCTTCGCTTTTGTTGTTGTTGTAATTTTTATTTTTTTATTTGTGATATTGTTCTAAATTTTGCCATTTTTTGTTTCAGTAGACAAACTAGGTTAGGTTTCCTGTGCTGTTTAATACAAATCAGCCTAAAAGTATGCTATGATATTATTAAATTTTATTATTATTTTTAGTTTTTTATTGTTGATGCTTGTTCTGGTTTGTTTTTTCGTCTGTGAAACAGTAAGAGAACAAAATAAAAAATAAAATAATTAAATTAATTTTTTTTAGCTTTTACTGGTTTTTTACTGTACATAACAGCTTAAAAGTATGCTATGAAATTATTAAATTTTATTATATTTTTAATTTTTATTGGTTGGTTTGGGATATTCTGTGAAACAATTGGAAAACAAAAAGTATTTTTTAATTTTGTAATTTTTTATTTAATTTTTCAATTTTTCATTTAATTTCGGATTTTTTCTTTAATTTTGTTTTTATTTTATTTTGTTTTCACATTTTATTATTTTGTGTGGCTTCCAATCAGCTGTTTTTATTTGTGTTGCCGTTTTCTTTTTGCCTCAAGCATTATTCGTCTGTTTTTTTAAACTAATTCGGTACATTACACTTGAAGTTCCTAAGGGTTCCACGGCTTCAATTTCAATTATTTAAAAAACTTCCTGGAAAAGTTGGTTGAAATAACTCATACCAACCTCTAATCGTTATGAAGATGTAAAGAACGAATTCCATCCTTCAGAAAAAATTTGATATTTTTCGAAAGCTTTGAAGGAGCCAACCAATCAAAGCCGTCTTTTTGCACAAAAAACCCCTGTAATCGCTTAAAACAACGTTCTTTTCATAATAATTATTATAGGTATTTTTTAAATATTTTACAACTATGATTTCGAGAATTTAAGAGTCGACTTTTTGCAATGAAGGCGGTAAATATTTTTATATGGAAGAAGTGTGTGAGAATTTCGGAATATGCTTTAAAGGTTGATAGATGCTGTGAATGGGCATGAAATAAAAAAAAACTTGGTGTTGACAAAGTGAAAAAGAGAGAGAGAGAGAGAGCGAGTGCGTATATGTGTTGACGTCATAATAGCGTGGTTGAGAGCTTAACTATCAAATTGACAACTTGTTCAATGAAATTTACTTTTTTAAGGTGAAATTTACTTTTTTAGGTGAAATATAATTTCTTAGTTGAAATTCGTCTCAGCGGTCATAAGTGGTGACAAGCGTGACGTGATTTTTTTATCTTTCTTTCAGTTTAGAATTTCATTTAAAATTTTTTTTAGCGTGAAATTAGCTGCTTTTTAGCTTATGGGTTTAGAAATATGAAAAATTTGCGCATCTACTTGTATTTAGCTTGTTTTCTTTGTTGTTTAGGGTCTTATGATTAGTAGTGGGTATTAGGTGTAGTAATTTTAGTGGCTTTACCGTTATTGTTACATAGCTGTTAATTTAATAATTTTACTACTCAACATTTTTAGTAAGTACATAGGTCTTTAATAGGTTAAAATATTAGTATATTGGCTTTAGTTTTGTTGTACATTTTAATAGCTAAATTTATTGAGTGATTTTCTTGAATTTGGAGGCCGCAGCTTAAAACCTTAAAACGCATATTTTATATATATTTTTTTCATATACTTTGTTAAGTTTCTGTTTGCTACTTATTGTATTCGATTTCTGCTTTCATTTATTAAATTTGTATGCGACTATAACAGGTCTAAGAACAGTTTTTTACGCCTATGCTTTTTTTCAATTTTTGTTTGCATTGATTTTTTTAGAAAAATATTTATATTTTTTCGTCAAAACTTTTGCTACATTTATTTATTTTACTCAAATAATATATTTTTTTTTTTTATAATTTTAGTTTTTACCATAATTATTTTTTTATATTTGTTTAATGTTATTTTTTTCAATATTATTATTTTTTTCTAATTTTTTTAATACTATTTTTTTTTTCAATATTAATTTGTTTTTATATTATTAATTTTTTGTGTCATGTTTGCCGAGTGCTAAGGGTATACGTGTGGGAAGGTATGCCATATAGTCATGTGCTGAAGGGTGCAAGTGTGTACTTACAGCTAAGCTAATTTTAAAATATAAAAAGTGAATAAAAAAAAGATTTCCAAAAAAATTGAAATTTAGATTTATAAAATTTAATAAAAAAAATTCCGAAAATATTACTGTTTACCTCCCAATTATTAGTATTTGGCGTTTGAAATCAAATAAAACATTTTGAAAATAAACAACAACTCATGCAATTTATTGCCTACTTTCAGGCGTTTTTTCTGAAGTGAATTTCCAGAAATAATTTTTCTTAACAATTCTGAGTATTTGGTGTTCGCACGAACGCTTTGAAAAGTATATATTTAAATTTTCAAAAATTATTGCCTACTTTCAGGAGTATTTTTGACGTTTTCAAGCAATAAAATTTGCCTCCAAATTATTAGTATTTGGTGTTCGCACAAACGCTTTAGAAACTACGTATACGAAAATTTCAAAATTATTGCCTATTTTCACGCATATTTTTTGAGGTTAATTTTCAAGATTTTCTGAATTGAAATTGTAAGAAATAATATTTGCCTCCAAAGTTTTAGTATTTGATGTTTGAAAAAAACGCTTCGAAAATTATATATAAAAAATTAAAATGATTTATTGCCTACCTTCAGGCGTATTTTCTGAAGTTGAGTTTAAAGAATATTTGCCTCCAGATTTTTGGTATTCGATATACGAATAAATGCTTTGGAAAGTATATATATAGAATTTTCAAAATTTATTGTCTACTTTCAGGCGTATTTTTTCGCGCATTCAGAAAATAAAACTGTCTCAAAATTTTTAGTATTTGGCGTTCGAAAGAAATGCATTGGAAAGTATATATATGAAAATTGAAAAATTTACTGCCTACTTTCAGGCGTATTTCCTGCAGCTTTTACTACATTTGTTCGTGTAGAATGCCTCTAACTTGCCAGAGCCTTTCTAAAGTGATTTGTCGACCTTATCTCCTGGTGTTCGAATAAACGGTTTAAAAACTTTATATATGAAAATTTATAATTTTATTGCCTACTTTAAGGCGCATTTTCTGCTAGTTGTACTACATATTTTCGTGTAAAATGCCTCTGGCATTCCAGAGCACATCAAAAGTGATTTTTCGGCCATATCTACTGAGCCAGTTTATTGAGTTCGGATATTTATTTTCAGCTAAGTGTGCTGTCTGAATGAAAAATACTTGGTTTTGAGTGCTATATTGCATCATAAAACCTATTTAGAGGTGTCTGTTGTTTGAAAAGCAGGCATTGAGACATGCGCCGAAAGTTAAAGGTTTTCTAAAGCATTCATTCCACCCAGTTTCCTAAAGTTTAGGTAAAATAAGCATTAAAACCACACTTTCGTCTAAAACCTCGGTTTCCTAAACGGTAAGGTTAGAAAAAAGTAAAACACAAGTTGATTTATATTTGCTCATTGCAGGAAATAGTGAAACATTAGAATTTATTTACACACAAAACTAATCTCGTACACGCTTTTTGCATTATTTTATTTTTTTATTTTTTTTTATTTTTAATTTTTAATTTTTAATTTTTATTCTTCACTAAACTAAATCAACTGTTCACGTTTAATACTAATAAAAACTGCATATGTATATATATGTATATTAGCGCATTTGCTTGCTTAACTAACACTACTACATAACTAATGCATTAAATTTCAATTTTTATGTTTCTGTGATTAAATCAACGTTTTTAATTAAATTTTTTTGTTTAATAAAATAATTTTTTAAATTAAATTTTTTTGTTTAATTAAATAATTTTTATAATTAAATTATTAATTTTTAATTAAATGATTTTTTATAATTAAATTAACTTTTTTTAATTACAGAAAATTATTATTTTTAAATAAAATTATTATTTCTTAATTAAATGATTTTTTTTATAATTCAATTATTTTTTTTAATTACATTAAATTAAATTAATTTCTTTTCAATTAAATTAAATTAATTAAACAATTTTTAATCAAATTATTACTTTTTAATTAAATGAATTTGTATAATTAAATTAATTTTTTTAATTACATTAAATTATTTTTGTTTTAGAAATTAACTTATTTCTTTTTAATTAAATCAAATTAATAATAAGAGAACATGTTTGAGGTGCGAGTTAGGTATGCTTGAAAATGGTTTAAAGTATTTATATTTGCTTTAATTGCGTGGTTACATACATACATACATTTGTACATATTTAGCAACAGATCAGAAGAGCATATTTGCTTTTGTAGTGCTTCAAAAACTATTTTTTTACATAATTTTTGTTTTCATGATATAACTTTTTCATAATAATTTTTTAATAATAATAATATTTTTTTTCTTTACATAATTCATTTTTTTACATAGTTCTTTTTTCACTTCCAATTAAACACAAAAAACATTAAAATATTTTTTTTTACTTTTTTAATTAAAATTAACATACTATTTTCACCATTTTCAAATATATAACACTTTACACTTTTTTCACGTCCTTTCATATACAAAAAAATTAAAAATTTAGTTCTACATTTTTCAATTATAATACATTTTTTTTCTTTTCATTACCAATTATTCAGAAAAAACTAATTTTAGAGATTTTTCAATTATATATTATATAATATATTTTTTTATCACTATGAGTAATTAAAAAAAAAACAAATTTTGTGTAACACAGTTCTAGATGAAACTTTTATTTACTGCTAGTAAGCTTTAATAAAGCAAGTTGCAAGAAAAATATTAAAATAGGCAGAAAAACATATTAAAAAAAAAAATTATTTTGAAAAAAATATTAACAAGGTGTATTGGAAAAAAATATAAAAAATATTTGGGGAAAAAATATTAAAAAAAAAACATATATAAAAAAATATTAAAAAAAAAAAATTGAAAAAATATGTTTTGGAAAAAATATAAAAAAAATATATTTTGGGGAAGAAAAAAAAATATTTTGTTGAAAAAAAAAATATTAAAAACAAAAAATATTGTGAAAAAAATATTTAAAAAATATTAAAAAAATAATAATAATTTCAAAATTGACAACATCTACAGAAATAAGGAACTTTCTTTTTTGCTTTTTACGCTCTACAGCTAAACTAACGCAAGCGTAAAAGCAAAGAGGTTAACTAAAAATTATAGTATTTATATTTAAAGCATAATTTGTGAGCGCGGGTTGAAATCGAAAATATTTCACTTTGAAAGTTTAAAGCATGCTTGTCTGAGCAATTAAATTATTATTAATTTTTGTTTTTTAAATATAAATTTAGAACTATTAACTGCTAGGTGTGTGTGTATCGCCTGTGACTACTTTAAGTGCGTTGAACACGCTGAAGCTACATGCACATAATATACACACAATAACGGCGCTTATTTATATATAAATATAATTATACAAGTGAAACCTGAGTCCGATGCAACGTACAGCGCAGAGAAGTGCCTATGAACAACGATTAACATTTTGGTTAGAGTGTGGCGTAAAAGGTGCGTAGGTGAAAGTGAGGTAAAGCGCCTTGAGATGATAATAAAATAAAAGGAGTTTGCAGAAATAATTTTTAAGTTGCTTTATATGCGATTAGGGGTAGGCTGAATTAAAAAAAAAAAAACAATAATTATTTGAAATTCCAAGTGTTAATAATGGGTTACCTCAAGCAGCTTCGGTTGGAACTGGATCAGCAGAAAACAACCATTATTATATTACAATTATAAATAATTTCTTTTTTTTTTATTTCTGTCAAGTCAAAACCATTATTAACGTTGATATATTTTTGCTTTCATAAAATAACACGAATTTTTTCTTTTATTTTCTTGTATGGAACTTCATCAGCACAGGGTGGTTTAGAGCTGGCAAAGTAGAGTGAGTGAGTACCTACTTACTGACAAAAAAAAAATTAATTGTGATTTTTTCATGTCGCTGACTACACGTCTAATCTTGCATTTTTATAAACCGAAAATGACACACAAAAAACTGTTTGCTGAAGACAGGATAAACTTAGTAAAGAAGCCATAGCGCAATTTCGCTTAGAAAGTGTTTTTTTTTTTTTTGCAAGCAAGACAGCTTATATGACATTTCTAGGTTAGAAGCTGCGAATGATTTTTTATTTTACTTTTTCGAAATGTATCTTCCCGTTGGCGCAGTAGAGTGGTGTCGGCTCCTTATAGTATAAACCGAAAGAAGCAATAAATCACGCTTAAAACTGTCACTTGAGAAACTTGTAGAGAATACATACAAACTTACATATTTAAATTTGCTTTGTTTGGTCCCTTGAGCTTGGTCTTAGCAGAATACAAAATTAATTTCATATAATCAGTTTTATGCATTGCTTTTATTCTGGAGAGTAAAAGCTACTAAATTTTGTAGACAGAGGTAGGTTGAGTGGAAGTAAAATTGTAAATTAAAACTATAATGATGAAAACATGTTTTTGCGGTTACATTATAAAAAAATATATTAAAAAAATAAACAAATATAAATAAAAAAAAAAATAATAATAAAAATATAAAATAATAAAATTAAAAAAAAAATAATAAAATTAAAAAATAAATAATAAAATTAAAAAAATAAATAATTAAAAAAAAAAAACTTAAAATGAAATTTAAAAATTAAATAAAAAAGAATAACCATATAAAAATTGGTGAAAAACTTTTTAGATTTGAAAAAAAAAAAAATATTAAATTTAAAATGAAATTAAATAAGAATATCCATACAAAAAATGTTCGAAAAATTTATTAGAATTGAAAAAAAAATAAAAATAAAGTAAAAGCTTAACAATAATAAAAATAGAAGTTAAAAAAAAACTAAAAAATTAAATAAAAAAGAATAAAATAACCAAGCAAATAATTTTCTAACCAAAGTTTAGATTTAAAATTAAAAAAAATTATTTGGTTTGCGATTGTGTATTTCCGTCACTTACTGCTTGCTAAAACATTTTTTTTAATATTATAACTTAAAAGCTTCCTTTTCATCACAAACTGCGTTTATGTTTTGTATTTTGAAGTATTTGAAGTAAATAAATTACGGTGGAAAGTTTTTCTGTTTTTTATGTAGCAGAAGTAAGAAGGAATTTTACAGTTTGTAAAAATTAAAAAAAAAAATAAAAAAAAATATAAAAAAATTTTAAAAAACTTAAAAACAATACAAAAAAGTATATAGAAAAAGAAAAATAATAATAAAAAATATATGCTATAAAAAAAACATAAAAAACTAAAAAAAATATGCATAAAATACTAGAAAAATTGAATTAAATAAAAAAACTAAAAACATATAAAAACTTAAAATGAAATATATATAAAAAATATAACAAGAAAATAGAAGAATAACCGAAATATATAAAAAAACCTAAAAATATTATATATAAAAAAAACTTAATTAATTATGTATATATAAAAAACTAAAAACAAAATTAAATAAAATAAAAAAGCTAAAACCACATAAAATTTTTAAATAAAAAACTATTTTATATAAATATAAAAAAATAAAGAATGAAATAAAATATAAAAAAATATAAAAAATAACCAAAATATATAAAAAGCTAAAAAAATATATATAAATACTAAAAAAAATATTAATTAATTAAATTAAATAATAAAGCTAAGTATAAAAAAATTAAATTAAATTAAATATAAAAAGCTAAAAAAATTAAATTTTTAAATAAAAAAATATATATATTTATAAAGAAAGTATATACAAAATATATTAAAATAAAATAAAGAAACTAAAAAAAGCCAAAATATTAGAAAAGCTAAAAAAAATAAATAAAAAAACGTAAAATTAATTCCAAACCGCCCTACTTCTCATGTAGGGTCTCACAACTTGTCATAACTCATCGTAAAAGCATAAATTCTTTCACTTATTTAAAAAAAATGTTTACATACAAAAATGAGTTTACGTAATTACAATTCTCAACGCCAAGTTATCAGTTCGTTATAACTTATAACTTTAAGAGACTGTATGAAACACCTAATGGATATCGAAAATTTCGTAAATAATGAGCCAGAAGCAAGAAGTACTTGTGGGTTTTACAGTTTATAAAAAAATATATGTATAAATGAAATAAGAAATATAAAAAAATATAAAAATATATATAAAAAAATATAAATATATATATATATATAAAATATAAATATATAAAAAACCATATATAATATATAAAACACTAAAAAAAAATATTAAAAATATTTAAAGTAAAATTTGGTAAATAAAGAGATAAAAGCAAAAAGTACTTAAGGGTCCTACAGTTTATAAAAAAAATATACAAAATATATAAAAAAAAGAAATAAAATATATATATAAAAGTCAGACATAACAAAAAAAAAATATTTAAAAAACTCCAAACTTCATTCCAAACCTCACTACGTCCATTTTCAGATTTTGAAAATTTTTAGTAAGAAAAAAGGCCACCCACCTTGCAAATCATGACATTTAACAACAAAATGAATGAATTCTGTGATTTTTTATAGAGCTTTTCCGTAAACTTGCGGCGCGTGTTCTTGTGGCTAGTTAAAATGTGCTGGGTGTGTGTGTGAGTGACTGGCTGGTGAAAGTTTTGCATACTTTTTAATGTTTATTCAATATGCTTGCATTGTATTTTGTCAATTAGTTAATTTTATTTATTCATCTTTAAACTTTATTTTCGCTTGCACAGTGCATAATGCTAGCTTATTACTCAGCACTTTATTTAATAACATAAACTAGAATTACTTGGGTTTACTTTTCGTTTTGTTTGCTAATATGTTTGTGAGTTGCATTTAGGTGTTTATTTATCTGTTTGCTAAATTAAGTTTTATTTGTATTTTGTTTGTTGGTGTAACACCAGATACAGACACAATTACAATCAATCATAGATCTCTGCTATTTTGTATTTTTTGTTGTTTTGTTATATAATTATATTTTCATATTCTCAGCTTTACTCTTTTTCTTTAAATTATTCATATTTGTTTGTTTGTTTTTTGTTTTCTTTTTGTAATCTTACTTTTTAGTTAACACTACTCTATATATTGTAAATATAAAGCAATAAGCGTCATACATCCTTTGCGGCCGCAACGGCAACACTTTTAACATCGTTATCATTATCATCTTTGTTTTTGTTTTTGTATTTAGCTTTGTCTTCAATTTCAACTTCAACACCGTCAACTACTCCAACGTCAACATCATACTTGCGACCAACAATAAGATCGCTTCCTACGCTAGGGGCAACAGCAGTGGCAATGGGTGCGGCAACAACGGCGTTGGTGGCGGTGGTGTTGGTGTTGACGTTGGCAGCGACGGCGGCGTTAACAATAGCACTTGCGTTAGCACTTTCGACAGTTTCGACAGCAGCAACAACAGCAGCTGTCGCTGCACTAGGATATCTAACAACATACAAATCAACACTTGCAACGCGTCCAACTAAAGCATCAACATCAACATCGGTATGATCAATACAAGCTTTCGAAACTAAGTGTATACTTCTTAGGGGAGCGCACGGTGTTGCCAACTATGCTGTTGTTGTTGTTGCTGCGGCGCTGGCATTCGTTGCTGTCGTGGCCGAGGCGTTCGTGACGGTGTTCGCGTTCGGCGCGTTGCTCGCATTGCACTGTATGAGGCCGCTGTGCTGCTGGTGTTGCTGTTGTTGTTGTGTGAAATGATGATGCGCCGCCGGTTGGTGCGCATGCGCGTGCTGATGATGGTGATTATTGTTGAAATTCAAGTGCAAAGCGCCCGCGCCGCCATTGTTGCAATTCACCGCCACCTCAGCGTTCTGCGCTTGTTGTTGGTGTTGCGGCAGGGCTGAGGTGCAATAGCGTGTCGCCGTTTCGCCGAACTCACCGCTACTCAGATCGCCCAAGATGCCGCCAATAAGGCCACCACCGCCGCCAAAGACCGCCGCTGCGGTCGACGCGTGCGCATTGTTCGGCTGCTTCGTCTGCGCCTCGGGCTGCGTGCAAATGGGCGGCGCTGCCGCGTCGCCATCGATGAGCGTTGTGCCCGCCGACTGTTGCAATAAATTGACATCATCTACTCCCGCCTGTTGCTGTTGCTGCTGTGAGTGGTGAGCGTGTGCTGCCGCGCCGCCGCCACTGCTGTAGCTGCTGCCGCTATTCGCGATACCACTGTCAGTTGTAGTGCCACTGCTCGCGCCACCGCCGCTGCCGCCACCGCCGCAGCT
The DNA here is from genome assembly GCA_037783105.1 of Bactrocera zonata. Classification (NCBI taxonomy): domain Eukaryota; kingdom Metazoa; phylum Arthropoda; class Insecta; order Diptera; family Tephritidae; genus Bactrocera; species Bactrocera zonata. The sequence goes on along the minus strand of JBAWJQ010002821.1, from coordinate 246,203 downwards.
ACTGCTGCCACCATCCGTTGTGGCCGTAATTGTGGACGAGGCGAGCGAGCTTTGGCCGTCGTCGGTGAGGCGCAGCGCCACCTCCAGATCGCGCAGCACGTCCGTCTCCTTCTCGTCGATCAGCGTGAAGCGGCGATGCAGTGCGGTCAGGTGCGCAAAGGTCAAATTTAAGTGGGTGTGCAGTCCCAGTAGCGCGATTTCTCGGAAATGCGCCGCATAGAGATGAGCTATCACATGAAATTGCAAGCGTAGTATTTTGCGGGCAATCGATTCGAACGAACTCGGAAATTCGTTGGCATATTTGGTTGGGAATATCGACTCGTCGCTGACTGTCTTCTGCGTGAAGGTCATCACATAGTCGATGTATTGTGGTGCGGCGACGCGCGTCTTCTTGCCTTTCTCATCGAACCATAAGTACGTTCTGCGCGGGGGGCGGGAAGAAAAACGAAAACATGACTTCAGAAATTAAAAATGAATAAATGTATTGTTGCATACCTGTTGCCGGGTCCGGTCATGTCGGCACAACCAGAGGGCGTACAAAATTCACTAATAGTTCCATAAACCAGATTTACGTGCTCAAATAGAGCCAGTGCTGCAAAGATAAAGAAGTGACAATATGTTTTTGTTAAAACGAAGTGCTTGTTGTAATAAATATATGCATATCTTGTCAATTGATATAGTTTTTCATACAAGGACCTGATTTTCAGGCGATCAGTTTGTATGGCAGCTACATGCCACGGTGCTCCGATTTGAACGATTTCTTCGGAGAATGTAGCGTTGGCTTGTAGATTGAACCGAGCTAAATTTCGAACAAATATCTTGTCAAATAAAAAAGTTTTTTATACAAGGACCTGATTTTCATCTAACAGTTTGTATGGCAGCCATATGCTTTAGCTGCTCCGATTTCAACAATTTATTCGGAGATTGTACCGCTGCCTTGTAGGAATAAACCGTGCCAAATTTCGAACAAATATCTTGTCAAATAAAAAAGTTTTTTATACAAGGACCTGATTTTCATCTAACAGTTTGTATGGCAGCTACATGCTACAGTGCTCCGATTTGCACAATTTCTTCAGAGATTGTAGCGCTGCCTTGGAGATTGAAAGAAGCCAAATTTCGAGTAGTTATCTCCTCAAATAAAACAGTTCTCCATACAAGGACCTAATTTTCACCAATCAATTTGTATGGCAGCTGTATGCTATAATAGTTCGATCTGAACGATTTCTTCGGAGATTGTAATGTTGCCTTGGGGAATAAAAAGTGCCTAATTTCGAGAAGATATCCTGTCAAATAAAAAAATTTTTTCATACAAGGACCTAATTTTCACCAATCAATTTGTATGGCAGCTGTATGCTATAGTGCTCGGATTTGAACAATTTCCTGGGAGATGGTACCGTTAACTTTGAGAATAATCCACGCCAAAATTTGTGAAGATATCTTGACAAATAAAAGAGACTTCCATACAAGGACTGGATTTTGATCGGCCAGTTTGTATGACAGCTATATGCAATAGTGCTCCAATATTGTCGATTCCGACAAATGAGCAGCCTCCCGGTGAGAAATTGGCGAGTGCAAAATCTCAGGGCGATATCTCAAAAATTCAGGAACTAGTTCGCCTATATACAGCCAGACCAACAGATATGGCTTAAAAGAGCCAGCCCGTCATACTGCTCATTTATATGAACATATGTAATTTTTACAGCTTTACCGACGGTGGTATAAACTTCGTGAGTAACTTATTTATACCCAGTTCAGGGTATGAATATATGTAAACACTATGAATTAATAGCTTTTGTACTAACTATCGAAGATCTAGACACGCTAATGACATCATACGCGTAAGTTAAACACTTGTTGTTCACTTTTTAGTTAAAAACACATTTCCTCTAAGAGCTTACGATAATATTTAATAATGGGCCATCATCAGCAGCACGCATACTGTACATATGCATATGTGTATGTACGAATGTGCGCGCCTGTATGCGATTGTAAGAGTCGATAATGAGTGATGGTTAAAAATATAAACAATGTGATTCTTTATATGTGATGATGTAACCAAAAAGTCAGGCCACATTACCAACTGTTTACAGCAATGATATAATTTGCGGAGAGATTATAATTTTTGATGATTTCTGCGTATTTAAATTTCTTTTTTATTTTTAAATTTTCTGAGTAAACAAGTGTTGAATAAACGCTTAAAGAGGCAGCCGTAAGAAAGCAAAGAAGCTAGCCATAACAAAGTATGAAATTAGATATTATAAATAAAGTGATTAAAAATTTATTATATTTATGACTTCCCTTAAAATAGCTGACAAGGAAGAGACATGCTGGTCATTTAATACAATATTGAAAGCAAAAACGTTGAGGATTCAATTTAAAGATTCTAATGCAAAAAGCCGTAAGGTCCACTTTTTACAAATAACAAACGTTCATTGGTTGTAAATTACTAATCTGGTCTAAGGCAATCAAGTCCTTGTATGGAATCTTTTGTGTTTGTGTAGGGTATCATAGCTTCAGTGCAAGCGAAGTTTACGTTTTTTTATTGTTTTTTAAGATATTTGCACCATATCACTCTATTTATAGAATCAGTTGCTCGCCATTTAACTAATCTTGTTTTGTCGTGTTTGAAAATCAAACAAAAAAAAAATCCGCTGATAAAATTCAACAATAAATCACCTAATCTTTGTAGTCTACGCTTTCTACAAATATATTTATGGATTGTTTGGTTAAGTTTAAAGCTTTTCTATAAAGAATAATTACATTGTATTATTATTAATATTTTTTTTCACTACTACTACTTTAATTGGATTCGTTATTTTATTTTATTACCTTTTTTTTAATTTTCATTTACTTAATATTTTTCTTAATTTTAATTTATTTAATTTTTTTTAATTTTTATCGTTATTATTTTTTTAATTTATATATATTTTTTTTAATTTATATTTATTTATTTTTTTTTAATTCTTATTTATTTATTTTTTTTTATTACTTAGTTTTCTTATTAAAATTTTTATTTACTCTTTTTATTTTTATTTATTTACATTTTTTAATTTTTATTTACTCCTTTTATTTTTATTATATTTTGTTTTTATTTATTTACATTTTTTAATTTTTATTTATTTTTTTTATTTTTATTTACTTACTTTTCTTATTAAAGTTTTTATTTATTTTTATTTATTTTTCTTTATTTTTATTTATTTATTTTTTTTTTAATTTTTTATTGGTTTAATATTTACTTAATCTTTATCTTTAAATCTTTAAGGTTTTAAACTCCAGGCCCTATGTTCCACCTAGGAACTACGCGAAAATGTATATACTTTGTATATATATTTAACTTTTTTTCCTAATTTTTATTCATTTAATTTTTTAAGTTTTTAATTAATTATTTTTTTTTATTTATGTATTTATTTTTTTTTTAATAAATTTTCATTCATGTAGTTTTTTATTAAATTTTTTATTTATCTATTTAATATCTATATCCTTACTTTTTTAATTTTTATTTATTTTATTTTCATGTTTTTATTATTTTACAAACATATAGTTTTTTTTTATTTATTTAGTTTTTGTTAAATTTTTATTTAATCTTTTTTTAATTCTTATTAATTTTTTATTTTGTTTAATTTTTATTTATTTTATTTTTTGATTAATTTTTATTTATTTAGCTTTTTATTAATGTATTTAGTTATTTAATTATTTTATTAATTTAATTTGTATTTATTTATTTATATTTTTTTACTTTTTATTTATTGAATTTTTTAAGTTTATTTATTAAGTTTTATTAATAATTTTGTTACCTCTATTTTTCTTTAACTTTTTATTTAATAAATTTTATTTACTCTTTATTCAATAATGTAATTTTATGTCAATTTTTAATTTTGGTTTTTAATTTCCATTTACTTAAATTTTTTTATTAAATTTTTATTTATTTAGCGTTTTTATTAATTTTATTTTTATTTTTTAATTTTGTTAATTTTTTATTTATTTATTTTTTAATTAAATTTTATTTTTATGAATTTATTTTCTTTTATTAAATTTAATTAATTATTTATTTTTTAATTTTTTTTTAATTATTTAATTTTGTTATAAATTTTTATTTATTTTTATTTTTATTAAATTTTTTTATTATCATTTAATTAATTTTATAATTCTGTTATGCCAACTTACTGTGTGACGCCAGCCATTCATTGTAGTCCAAGCCAGCTGGAAGATCCACTAAGGCTTTGAGATCGGCTTCAGGTAGCTTACGTTCTAGAACGCTCTCCTCCAAATATAATTTGGTGTCTGTTGAATTTTGATCGCCATCGCGCTCTTTACGACGCGCTTTTCTGTAATAAGACAAACAGGAAAAGGAAACATGTAGTTAGTAAGCAAATCGATAAGGGAGTAATAAAGATAATCACTTACATAAAATATACATCATATATATATATAAATGTATGTATATATAAAATTCAATAATACAGGCTAAAATCAGAAAGGCGCGAATATCAAAGTAACAGGTGTTAACTACTGCGCCAACACCTTTGTGTAACGTTACAACACGTGTGCACATGTAAGAGTGTATAGACATACATATATATGTATGTAAATACCCATAATATTTACCAATACATCTGTGTATGCATTTGGATTATAATTGATAAGTTAACGCTGGAAGACAAAGCATTTCACTGTGTAAAACAGAAGTTGGTCAATGGCCATAAATCTTTTTGCATTTTTATTAGCAGCTACAAAAAGTAACAAAAAAAAATAAAAATAACAGCGATTTTGTTCTGATAAAATATTAAAATATGAATACATTGCGCAATTTTATTGATTTACTAAGAATGCATTAATTATTGAGTGGCAGCGAATGGGCGAAAGCGCAGCGCATTTCATGGAGCTACGTAAAGCTGACACACCTGTTAGCTTTCCAGCGTCAAACAGGCGACAAGTGTTATATTTACATAGTTATAATTTTTGCGAAATTATTTTAATGATCGTTACGTCGGCTTTGGTGCATTAGTAGAAAGGTGCCACGCCTATAAAGGCAGGTGCTGCCTCGCCAGAATGTTTCTGAAATATTTTTGATGCGCCGAGCAGGGCGTATTAAGTTTGCCGCTCCACAATGTGTGTGGTATATTTTTATACCCTGAATTGAACAGATTAAGTTGCCATGATGTTTGTAGCATGCATAAGGAAACATTGCAGACTCTATAAGCCATGTATATGGTATATCAGAGGTCAGCGAGATGGGTTCATGCTATTTAGTCATTTCCGTCTTTCTTAATATACGCGAAGTAGCTCTTTAGTTTTTGCGTTATCGTTCTGAAATTTTGCACACGTTCTTTTCACCTTAAGAAGCTACTCATTTATCGTAGCCATTGATATCGGACCACTATAGCATATAGCTGCCATACAAACTGAACGATCAAAATCCGATCCTTATATGGAAAACTTTTTTATTTGACGAGATATCTTCATGAAAATTTATAGGCACTATTATCCAAGGTAACTGTTTAATCTCTGAAGAAATTGTTCAGATCGAACTACTATATAATATAGCTGTCATACAAATTGAACGTTTGAAATTAATTTTTTGTATGGAAAACTTTTTTATTTGTAGAGATATCTTCACGAAACTTTGCATGCATTATTATCCAAAGCAACGCTACAATCTGTGTAAAAATTGTTCAGATCGGATCACCATAGTATATAGCTGCCATACAAACTGACCGATCAAAATAAATTTTTTGTATTGAATTTTTTATTTGTGAAGGCTATTTCGTTTAATGAAAATCGTTTATCGGTCGGACCCCCATATAGACACCCATTTACACGCTCCACACACACACACGTTGGTAAACAAACAACTGATCTTATCAATTACGAGTGTTTGAAGGCTGATAAGTCATGCCATTTCGCAAATCCATAACAAGTGTTTATATGTGAAACCAACAGGAAGCGCGCTCAGCGGTCTATTTGAGTAAATATTTAGTTGAGTGAAATGACTGGTTTGTCAACCGTGGCATAAGTAGCTAATAATATTGGCTTTTGACAAGAATTAATACTTAGAACAGTAAATAAATTAACAAAATGTTGCAGAAGTAAACAAAAATGCTAAACAACTTATCATCAAAATAATCGAAATTCAGTTTTTTGTTGCTACACCATATGATATAGTATATGTAGCATAACATTTTCAGCATCCAGGGTTAGATATAACCAATATATAACCATTTTGTAACCAATATATAACCATTTTGTAACCAATATATAACCATTTTATAACCGAAACTAAAATTTTGTTTTAATTAGAATGTATGATAACGAATATATAATCAAAACTAAAATTTTGTTTCAATGTGGTTACCAATATATAACCATTTTGTAACCAATATATATCCATTTTATAACCGAAACTCAAATTTTGTTTCAATATGAATGTATGATAACGAATATATCATCAAAACTAAAATTTTGTTTCAATATGTTAACCAATATATAACCATTTTATAACCGAAACTTAAATTTTGTTTCAATATGATTGGATTCTATCATTTTCCTTGATCTGTAAACTTATAAAAAGTGATGTTACATTATTTTGCATTTTATGTGACAATATGAGGTAGAAGGTAGGCGAGGATTAAAGATAACCAGCATTATTATACTAAGAATTCAAAGAAGGCGCATGTGCCCTCTATAAGTCAGTCATACGTAGAAGTTCTCTGAACAAATTTAAGGCTAAGCACACAGTGACTGATTCGATATAGTGATAGAAACCAATTTTTTTTTTGTTTGGAAATTTTTGCTTTCGGAAATATATCGCTAATTTCCATAAATTTCTGAATCTACCTGACTTTTTTGCATTCTTCTGATTTCTAGCGGACACCACTATGCCCATAGCCTAAGTGTATGACATAAAATGGTGTTCGAGACATTTACATATGCAGTACTCGTTCTTAAAATTCTTTTGCGGTTTTGATAAAGAACTTCTGGGTATCAGCATTACCCGGTTTCGCTTAAAATGAGGGTTTAGCGGTTCTTTGATATATATTTTTTCTTTCGAAAAGTATTCTTTAAAATTCAAGGAACAGCGAGTGTGATAAAATTACTATTATTTTCCAAACATTAAATGAAAGCTATAAGTAAAGCTTTACAAACAATTTACTTTGAACTCCAGCTAATTGACACACTCTGCTACAGTGCGGGACTATCGCTTTACTGGGTATAGGTTCAAAACACGGAAATATCATAAAAAATTTTGGATAAGAAATATTTTTCAGTTTCCAACATTAGTTGTCTGCTTCACAAAGACTTGAAGCTACGAATGAACTTCTCAAACAGTTCAAGCTTTCAATAAATGAGTAAGTAGCATCGCGCACCCCAAAAAGTGGTAGAGAAGCAGGGCCAAATATTCGTCACTGTTCTAACATAGCAACGACGCGATGACGCATTTCGCAACAGATTGCAATCTGTAAATAGTTGAGGCAGTGAAGTCAGCTGTTAGAGGTGCAATTGAACTTGCTAAGCGTTCGAACGCAGGCAATATCGCTAGAATGCTTTATCATTATTAGCATCGTGTGATATTCAAATGGTAACGCTTGTGTTGTTATTTTAATTAAAGTACACAAAAAAGCCATAAAACAGCGCCTTGTTGTGAGTAACATAAAGATTATGAAAATAGCTACGCAAATGCGGCTAGAAGAAACGTTTATATTTACAACTGCTACTAAATTCATAAAACTGCAAAAAACAAGCCTAGAGGTAAGCATTTTATCGATAATCGTAAATATATATTGCATACAAGTCTATTTCGAGTACCCAATGACCGTGTGAACCCCCGCGGCACTCACCCGGCTACGCAGAGTATCGTCTCGACCGAGTCCTGCGCATATCTGTAGATGCTGCCGAGTGTCTCACCGATTTTCGTCGGTATCTCCGTAACCTGCCACATAAAACGCACCGTTTTCAACAGACATTTAACCACAAACGAACCGGGACCGTGGGCGGGACTCTTATTCGTCGCAACACGCTTGCGCGGCGGTGGGCGGGCGGTTGGCAGCGACGCTTTGGCAGCAAAAACTGAACGTTCAGTAAATGCGTCGTTTATTGTTGTTGTTGTGGCTGTTGGCGCTGCTGTTTCTGTCGCTGGCTCAGCTAAAATATCCGCTGAGGCCGCAGAGTGCGCTGATGAGTACGTTGAGTTGGAAAATGAGGACTTGGCGCTGCTGCTGCTTTCGCTGCTCGAATCGTGCGTCCAACGCGCGGTGAATGTGGTGACTTCGGGATTGAATGTTACCGTTGCAGAAGTTGTGGGGCAGTGGTCGGCGGGCGCAGACACGGCGTATGTGTGTTGTATGGCAACAGACGCGTTTGGCGTTGCTGTTGTTGTTGGTGGTGATAGCCTTGTTGCTGAATGTGTTGCCGCTGTTGTTGTTGTTGATGATTGCGTTGATGTTGTATGTGCTGCCGCTGTGTTGTTGTCGAAATTTGGGTACGTGCTGCGGCTTGTTGCAGTATCAGCGGCGTTGTTGCGCGGTGTGGCGATTTCATCGGTGGTTTTACTGTCGGCCGAGGCGTAGCTCATCGGGAATTTGGTGTATGTGTTTGTTGCTTTGGTTTGATTTGGCACTTTTTTGTTTTATTTTTCGGCTCAATTGATTTTCAAGCTTATGTTGGCGCGTTTGTTGATTAATTATTAATTTTTTTTAAAATTATTATTTTTTAAATTATTTTTAATTATTTTTAATTTTCTTTAATTATTTTTAAATATTTTTAATTTTTTAAATTATTTTTAATTTTTTAAATTATTCTTAATTTTTTAAATTATTTTTATTTTTTTGTATTACTTTTTAGTTTTTTTTAAATATTTTTTTATAAATATTTTTTAATTTATTATTAATTTGAAAGCTTGTAGTAACGTTTTTGTTGATTATTTATTAATATTTATTTATTTTAAGATTTTTAATTTTTTTTTAATTATTATTTTTAAATACTTTTTGTTGTTTTTTAAATATCTTTTATTATTATTTTTTAATTATTCATAACTTTTGCTGATAATTTATTTAAAATTATTTTAAATTACTTTTTTAATTATGCTTTATTTTTTAAATTACTTTTAATTTTTTAATTGCTTTTTAATTTTTTTAATCTCATGTAATTTGCAAGCTGTTATTGGCGCTTTTGTTGAATGCTTATTAAAATTATTTTCAATTTTTTTAATTACTTTTTTGTTTTTTTTTTTTAATTATTTATTATAACTTTTTAATTATTTTTTATTACTTTTGATTATTTTGAATAACTTTTTTAATTATGTTTAATTTTTTTAAAATTATTTTTAATTTTTTTAGTTATTATTTTTAATTACTTTTTATTATTTTAGCTTGTATTGGCGCTTTTGTTGATTCTTTTTTAAATTATTTTTTAATAATAAAAAAATATTACTTTCGTTTATTTTATGATTATTAATTTTTAATTATTTTGTATCACTTTTTTAAAATAATTTTTAAAAATATTTTTTATATTATTTTTATAATATTTTTTGTTTTGTGTTTAATACTGTTGGGTTTTACACATCAAGTGAATTTCCGCTTATTTTTGGCATTTGTGACGCTTTTAGTCCATAAATAATTTTTTTAATTTCTTAAAAAATGTCTTTTGTTTTCACAATTTTACAAATTGTTGGCAATCTTTGGTATTTGTTGTGTTTTTACAGTCCAGCTGTGACGCAGTAATTTTTTTTTCAATAAAATATATAATTTTGCAAAATCAGCACGCCATTTCCAGAATTCTTTGCTTGAACACACCTGCTTTGGCAGTTTACGCTAAGCGCTGTACATATGTATCTAAATCTAAATGAATGCAGATTAAATGGTTGTATTTCCTATTTTCGTTATTTATTTTTTATTTTGTACTTTTTTCGTATTTCGTTTAAGTGCCAACGCGAATTTACTTAATCGTGTCTCTTTGCACTTACGCCGTGAACTAAACCGCCGCGCATATGATTCAAGCAGCAAAGTGGTATTGTAAAACAAAGCGCAAAAAAGAACACAATAACAAAAACAAGCAAAAACACAGTTTCTTATCTCAAGCACAGTCATAAAAAAAGCTCCGCCGCGTGTTGTCGTTACCAAAGCATTGAGTGACGAGCGACACGGGCCGAGGGCCGTTATTGTTTCCTTAGGGGCCGCTTGTTTCACACTAACTCCGCACAGGTTGGTTGACAGTCCGTTTGTGTATTGAGACATATGCATACTGAGTGTCAAACGGCGAGCAATCAAAGAGCGCGCTACAACCCTATGTCGCAGCCAGCGTCGCTGTCGAAGGCAGAGTGGTTGTAGATTGAGTAGTAGTTCGCAGACAAACACACACACACACATCAATAAACATATGTTGCTACGCAGAATAGGTAACTGAAGGCAGTTTTCAATAGTGTATGGCAAGGCGCGGTAAGGGTCGAAGGTGTTTGTGGGCATGGCCGACACCGCGGTCTAAGAGCACAGAGCAAATACATACATTCTGACATACACATTCTGATCCATACATTGATACACACACATACGCTCAAAGCTTGAAGTTTGTTGCAAGTCATTTAGTCAATGTATGTCTATGTGTAGCGTATAGGTGCTACATGGCGTATGTGCAATCTTTTTGCAACTGACAGCACCACTTACACCCGCGCTTGCTTTGTGGTTTCACTGCGTTCCAGCAGGGTCAGTCACAGTCAGCTTCGAAGAATTACAAAAACATTTTCTATACTTCCGAATGTGGAGTGTATGTATGTATGTATGCTAATAGATGGATATGTTATTGGCACAGCATAAACATTAGTACGCACAAACATACATACGCGCATACGCACATATGTATATAAGTACATATGTATATTTGGGCAATTAAACGACAAAAGTGCTACAATTAAGCGAAAACAGTTCAAAAGAGAAGCGAAGCGCGCTTATAGAGCCATTTAAACTCACTTAAACACACAAACACATAAATACTATATGTAATTTGTATACCCTCAACAGTGTATATTAAGTTTGTCCCGTTTTTAATACCCATAAGAAACGTCTGTGACCCCTAATTTATATGTATATTTATTAGTGATCAGCGTGACGAGCTGCGTCATTTTAGACAGATCCTCCTGTCTGTCCCTCTATATATAGGCGAACTAGTCAAAAAGTTTATCAGTTATAGAGCTGAAATTTCGCACACAGACGTTTCTCCCCAATACACTACTTATTTGTCGAAATTGCTTACATCGACTGACTATAGCATATAGCTGCCATACAAACTGAACGATCGAAATCAATTTCTTGTATGGTAAACTTTTTTATTTGACGAGATATCTACATGAAATATGATACAATTTATTACCCAAGGCAACGCTACCATATATTGAGAGATTTCTCAGATCGGATCACTATATCTTATAGCTGTCATACAAACTGAACGATCAAAATCAAATATCTGTATGGAAAACTTTCATATTTCACGAGATATCTACACGAAATTTGACAGACTTTTTTTATACAAAACCACGCTACCATATTTGGAGAGATTTTCCAGATCGGACCACTATTTCTTATAGCTGTCATACAAACTGAACTAACTAAATCAAGTTCTTGTATGGAAAACTTTTTTATTTGTCGAGATATTTACATGAAATTTGACGCGTATTTTTATCCACAACAACAATACAATATGAGAAGAAATTGTTTAGATCGGATCACTATATCTTATAGCTGTCATACAAACTGAACGATCCAAAGCTAGTGCTTGTATGGGAAGCATTTTTAATTGACGAGATATCTACACGAAATTTGAAAGATATTTTTATCCAAGGCAACGCCACCATCTGTGAGCATTTCGTTCCGATTGGACTACTATAGCATATAGCTGTCATACAAATTGACCGACCAAAATCAGGAAAATTATATAAAATATAATAAATTCAGCTGTGAGGGGTATATTACCAACACCGAACCATTTTCTTAGTTTTTTTTGGTTATTTTTGTTTTATATTCTCTCAAGCAAAGTCAAGCTAAAGAGCAAAAGCAATCATCATGCCGACGTAGTTTTCGCGCTATCATTATTATTACTTTCTTACTATAATTTCTACTACTTGTTTATCATATCAGCAAAACAATTGTCGTTACTGGCTTTTTGTTTTGCTGCTCTTATTTTTTTCTCCATTGTAATTTGTTTTTCGGTTTTTTGCAGATAAACGCACGATATAAATTGCCTGACACTTACATACAATCAATTATGGCCTAAGCACACCGGACGCAAAAACAACAAATAACATATGTTCAACGAAAATGTCGAATAATGAAGGTAATTAGCTGATAAAGAAAAATACATTTAAATTTAGTAGGAAAGTTGAGGTTTGCGGACAAGTGAAAATAATTAAACCAAAACTAAGAGCTAACTTTTATAAGGAATATCATTAACCAGAAGCTAACTAAAATCTACCTATAAGCTAACTAAAAAAAATATTTCCGTAGCGTATTTTATATGGAGCACAAATACAATAGTTGCTATCACTAACCTAAATCTAACTAATACATACCCAAAAGCTAACTAAGAGCTAACCAAAAAAATTACTAAATAAACATTTGCATAACATATGGAGCACAAATACAATCGTTGCTATCATTAACCTAAACCTAACTAAAATATACTCAAAACCTACCTATAAGCTAACCAAAAAAATTACTAAATAAGCATTTCCATACGTTATATGGAGCACAAATTATAAAATCGCTTCAAAATTACTTAATCCATATAAAAATATGCTTATTTTTTCCTTCTTTTGTTGTTGTTGTTGTGCATGTAATTTATTTAAATGAAGAAGCTGTCAATATTTGCCAAAATAAATCAGTTCAACAATGATTTTACTATTTTCATTGTATTTTTCTTGAACTCAGCAAATAATTTCATATACATATGTACATATTCACACACTGTAAGTGTGTGTATGTGTCTGCTCCACATTTAAAAGCATTTGATTTTCAATTAACAATCCAGCGTTGATGTTGCACCAAAAATCATTGTTTCAATCAAAAAAGCCAACTGTCAGCGAAAATCTAAATAAACAACGCGCAACAACAATGCGTCCAAACAAATGCCGAGCTTGCAGATCTTTATTGGCCGCAAAGAGGAAAACAAACAAAAAATAGAGAAATCAAAAGCGATTTAAGCATAAATGTTTATATTTACTTTTGCCTGCGGAATTATGTATATATTTGTGCATAGCTGTGTGTGTGTATTTGCAAATGGCAAGAAGTCAATTCACAGCGATGCGCTAAATGACCAAATGTTTTCCAGCTTCATATAAATACTTATTTATGTACATATGAATTAATAACAACTTCTTTTAAAGCGAAATAGTTATGACAGCGAAATTTTAAAGGAGCTGCGAAAAGAATTGGATAAAATATAGGGCGCATGTGTACATTGGTGGCCAGAAAACTAGAAACAATAGTCTTAGTATGAAAAACTTTTTTATTTGAAGAGATATCTGTATGATATTTGGCATGTATTTTTGTTTAAGGCAAAGTTGCAATCTCCGAAGAAATTATTGATATCGGACTACTATAGCATATAGCTGTCATACAAACTGAACGATCAAATACATGTCCTTGTATGGAAAACTTTTTTATTTGAAGAGATATCTCCACGAAATTTGGCTCTAATCATTGCACAAGGCAAAGCTATAATCTCTGAAGAAATTGTTCAGATCGCACAACTATAGCATATAGCTGTCATACAAACTGAACGATCAAATACATGTCTTTGTATGGGAAACTTTTTTATTTGAAGAGATATCTCCACGAAATTTGGCCCTAATCATTGCACAAGGCAAAGCTATAATCTCTGAAGAAATTGTCCAAATCGCACAACTATAGCTGCCATACAAACTGAACGATAAAATACTTATCCTTGTATGTAAACCCTTTTTATTTGAAGAGATATCTTCAGGAAATTTGACTGAAATAATTGTTCAAGGCAACATCATAATCTCTGAGGAAATTGTTCAGATGGGAGTACTATAAGATATAGCTGCCATACAAATTAAATTCACATTCTCCGAGGCAAATTGTTTATAATTGATTACTATTGTAGGGTTTTTAATATTTTTAATTTATAATCAACGTCACTTAGTCATAATTTTTTAGAATAATTGTGTTTTTTTCCACCGAATATTTTTGCACACACAGTATGTCTCAAATAATGTATGCGTTCTGGCAAAAAATTATATTTTTTTTACACAAGCATGCAAATCACCCAGTTGAACTGTTCAATTTATACATTTTCACAGGCAAATAATAGAAAATGGAAAGTAAATAATGAGTTTACGTCGAATTTTATTGAAATTCCTGTTTACGCAGTCAACAAGGGCAATTAAGGGCAAGGAAAAACAGGAACAAAAATACAGACGGTGCGAACGTATAATAGCAAAATGAAAAGTTTGAGAAGGAATAATGAATGTGTGAATATTTATTGCATATAAACATAAGTTTGTAATGAAAAATTAAAAAAAAAAAATAAAATAAAAAATTTATTATATTTAGTAAAAATTTAATTTAATTTAATAAAAAAAATAAATTTGTGTAAAAAATACAAAATAAAATTATAAATATTAGTTTATCAACAAAAAAATAATTTTTATGGAAAAAAATATATATCATTACATTAAAAAAAAAAATAATTATTTAATACAAACAAAAAAATACAAAAAAATAAATACACTATATTTAACAAAAAAAATAAATTATTTATAGAGCAAAAAATAAAAATAAAATAAATCAAAATCATTATCTTCAACAAAAAAATTAATTTATATAATAAAAACAAAAAAATAAATTAAATTAATGTAATAAAAATTATAAAACAAATAAATAAATCGCATGATACTCAACTAAAAATTTAACTTATATAATAAAAATTAAAATCAAAAAATTATATTCCATAAAAAAATTTATTTGTGTAACAAAAAATATAAAATAAATACTGTTATACTCAACAAAAAAAGAATTAATTTATATAATAAAAAATATAAAAGAAAATAAATTAATATTAAAATATATTATAACCTAAAAAAAAAAAAAAAAATACCATTATATTCCACAAAAAAATTAATTTAAGCAATTAAATTTATATAAATATAGATAAATATTATTAAATTTCATAAAAAAATTGTTCGTGTAACAAAAAATGTAAAAAAAAATAAATAAATATACTCAACCAAAAAATTAACTTATTTAATAAAAAATATAAAAGAAAATAAATAAATAATATTATACTCAACAAAAAAAATTAAATAATAAAAAATTTAACAAAAAAAAAAAAAATAGCATTATTTTCCCTAAACAAATTAATTTATATAATTGTATTCTAAAAACATATTTATTTGTTATACAAAAAATTGTATTTACATAATAAAGAATTAAAAAAAATATTATTGTATTTAATAAAAATTTGCATTTATACAAAAACATAAAGAAATGTCGTTATATTTAATAAAAAGTTGTATTTATAAAATAAAAAATATCATATCATTATATCCAATAAAAAACTTATTTTCATAATAAAAAAATAAATATTATAATATTTCATAAAAACAATAAATTATAAATTTATTTTCTACAAAAAATTTTATTTTATTGGGAAAACAATAAATAATAAAAAAAATTAATTTACATAATAAAAAAATTAGAAAAAAAATATTAAATAAAAATTGTAAATATAAAAAATATCATTATATTCAACAAAAAAAATATATATATATATACATATATAACAAAAATTAAAAAAAAAAATATTAATAACTATCCATGAAAATTGAATTTTGTAATAAAAAATAAATAAAAATCATATAGAAATATGGAAAAATCAACAAAAATACATTTTTTTAATATAAAAAATTAAAATATATAAAATAAATATACATAAATAGTCAACAAAATTCAACAAGCGAGATGTACACCTTCCATCAGCGGAGCAACAATTGCCGCAACTAAGCAAACAACAGCAAGCGCAACAGTTATTGCAATCGCACAACACCGTTACATACACATTTCAATAAAAGGTAGATTATCTCGTTTATCTGCGCACTTCTGCCGCCTGCCTGCTCCACTTTAGTTATTACAGCGATGACGACATTATTAACACACGCCTACGCGCAGCTGAATGGAAATACACCGCAACAGCAACAACAAGCAGAACCACAGTGAATGCCAAAGTTGGTACACAAAATTTCGACAATGTTGATTTGCCACAGTGCGGCGTCAGTAAAAATGTTTGCAGAGACACACAGAAACACATACATACATACATACATGCACTCATACACAAATACATATATACAAGCGCACACAGATATAACCAACGAGTGCTTCAGTATTTAATCTTTAGCCCAATTGGGCCATGAATATTTATTAAGCATTTGTTGTTATTTACGATAGAATTCCCTTAACGGTTGTTGGCAATATTAATAGCGGTAAATACAATGGTGTCGCACTAGCACAAGCACCAGCAAGAAAGAGAAGAAGAAGCAGGAGTAGGAATACACAAACAACAGTTGCAACAATACTCGTTACAAGTCGACAAAAACAACAGCAGAGTCAAGCCGTTGCTGGAAAGGTGTTTTTAGTGGAGCTGCGCCGGTTGTTATACAGTTGTGGATGGGCATAGGCTGCGGCGCGAGAACCTTTAAATGCAGCGGCCACAGAGCAGACCAGCGCAATATTACAATGCACAACAAATAATTGTTGAATTCGTCGAAATTCAGCAGGGAGGTGGGGGACAAGGCGTTGAAAAGGGGGCTGCAGGCTTTTTGCGGGTTATATTGTACATATATATAAGTAAATATCTGTGCATGGACATATGTATGTGCACAGTTAATCAGTCAATATGTAATGAGTGTACATAGATTGTAAGCAATTTTCACTGCTGTCTAGGAAAATATGAATTGGGTACAAGTGGAAAAATTTCACTGAGCTACAATAGTTTGAAAGCTCTTAACTAGTTTCATGAAAGAATTAATATATTGTAATGTCTGGTAAATTTCCTGCGCTGATAAGCATAAATAGTTCATGTTTGCGTGTATATTTTGGTGAGTTTTTACAAACTTTTAGACTTGTTGAGTAAATAATTAATTGGAAATTTTTCAATACATCGCTTAATGACGTCAGATTAAAGCACTGAGTTCTTTAATAGCCGCTTCGCTTGCAAAAAGCTACTGTTACTGCTTAACTTACATGCTCAACTCACTGCTAAAGTGACGTCACTGTAGCCATTACTATCTGGCCTTTACTACGATGGGCGATTTAGTACCACAGTTTTTGAGTTATCGATTTGAAAATTGGCACACGTTCTTTTCTACTCAAGAAGCTGCTTATTTGTTGGAACGGCCGATATAGGACCACTATAGCATATAGCTGCCATACAAACTGAACATTCAAAATTAAGTGCTCGTATGGAAAACTTTTTTATTTGATAAGGTATCTGCACCAAATTTGGCACAGATTACTCTCCAAGAACATAGTACAATCTCCGAAAAAATTATACCGATCGGACCACTATAGCATATAGCTGCCATACAAACTGAACGTTCAAAATTAAGTGCTTGTATGGAAAACTTCTTTATTTTAAAAAATATTGTCATGAAATTTGGCAAGGATTATTCCTCAAAGACACAGTACAATCTCCGAAAAAATTATACCGATCGGACCACTATAGCATTTAACTGCCATACAAACTGTACTTTTAAAAACAAGTTTTTGTATGGAAAACTTTTTTATTTGACAAGTTATCTATACAAAATTCGGCATGGATTATTTTCCAAAGACACAGTACAATCTCCGAAAAAATTATACCGATTGAACCACTATAGCCTATAGCTGCCATATAAACTGGACGTGCAAAATCAAGTTCTTGTAAGAAAACGTGTACTTCTGAAGAGTATTATAGCTTAAAAATCACAAAAATAATTTACACTTAAATGCTTGTAGCATTTGAGATAATCTCGCACATTTCAACCTTTCTGCAAACGCGTCTGAGGAGCGTTAATCACAAGCTTTCCAACTGCATGTATTAAGTAACATTTAAGCGCAAAAATAATTACTGTCTCGCCTTCACTCTCACTCGTAATCACGTTTGTCACAAAATGAAAGCAGTAGCAACTACAACAACAAACACAACAAAAGCCATTTAATGCTTATTACGTCAAGGAAAATTAATTATTTCCAGCTGGCAACAAGATATGCCTGCTAACCCCTTTTCGTCAGCTGCTACACCAAACCCCCCCGACGTTGGTTTTGCATGCCGCCATTTCGCGCGCTTGCCATAGTGTGTGACAGCATGGCTTATCAGCGAACATATGGCAACGCAATACAGCTGGTATTGCCACATCGCTGCTGGCGTGACACACTAAATAGGTAAATAATTCACATTACAAATGAGTTCAAACGCAAACGAATATGTGCATGGGAATGTATGTATGTATGTATATGTGGCGCGACTACAGACCATTCTTATCGCTGCGCGCATGCAACACAAAGTCAAGAAATATGTGTGCGCATGTGTGTGAGTGGGTGGTGGTTGGGGCACAAGTGGCTACGTTTCACTGTGGAGACGCAACAGCTTGACAGCACATTGATTGGCATTTCAAGGTCCCGTTAAACACGCAATGCATGTTACAAATATGAATACGATTACCGTTACACATGTACAACACCATTTATATATGTATGTGTGTATGTTTTTATGAATTAAGTCATTTGTGTGAAAATTCAAAGTGCAGGCAAGCGTTGTGGCCCTACTGAGCGCTAGTTAGTCCATATGCTACGCTTGATAAGCAATTAATGACAAAAACAAAGCAGGCACACAAACATGCATACAACAAAGAATGAATAAATGTTAGCTTTGGTTGCAACGCAGCTTTCATACACTTCGCTAATGTAAGAGTTTCTGTTAATTTTGAGAGGTTCGTTTGTATGACAGCTGTATGCTATGGTGGTTTGATTTGAACAATTTCTTCGGATATTGAATACTTGTTTTAGAGAAAAGTCCACACCAAATTTCGAGAGGATATCTCCTCAAATACAAAATTTTTCCATTGAAGGACTTGAGTTTGAACGGTCAGTTTGTATGACAGCTATATACTATAGTAATCCGATCCGAACAATTTCTACGGATATTTTACACTTTCCCGAAACAATAATCTGTGCGAAATTTCGTTAAGATATCTCGTCAAATAAAAGAGTTTTCCATTGAAGGACTTGAGTTTGATCGGTCAGTTTGTATGGCAGCTATATGCTACAGTGGTCCGATCTGAATAATTTCTTCGGATATTATACTTTTGCCCTAAAGAATAGTCTGTGCCAAATTTCTTTAAGATATCTTTTCAAACAAAAAAGTTTTCCATTGAAGGACTCCAAAGCTTTCTACTTCTTTCGACAGGGCACACCCTTTCGCTGCTCCAAAGTAACCAAATATAAGTGAAATTGCTTAAGTGCAAGGCTTTTGATATCGTCAAGTGAAAATTACTGAAATTAAGCGCAAAGCGTTCAAAATTTCTCTTTAAAGTTTGCTTCATTTCTTTCGTTTAATTGAAATTTGGTGCGAAAACCTGTTGCCCAACTGCCAGATCAATGCGCGTGCTAAATTTAAGTAACTGCAACAATTAAAATTTAACTTAAAATGTATATTTTAATTACATGCACTCGTTTGCAGCGCGCAAACAGGTTGCCAGCGCGCAACGATAATCGCCTGAAATTCGTTTTTTTTTTTATCTATGTTGTTTTTGCTTTGCCGTCGTCAACTGACGCATGCAAATGAGCAAAAGCAATAAAAATCACTTAATGCCGCCACCGATTTTGTTGATTTTGCGATGAGGTAATGTAGGGAAAAGTTATTGTTAACGCAAGAAGCGATCAGCAGGGCGTATGAGTGACGTCATTCAGGTTAATTGCGAAGTTCGACATTAAATCGAGATAAAGGCAAAAAAATTGTTGTTAAGGATGCAAACAGAACATGTGAAAGCTAATTGATGCGGGAGAAAGCATTCAAGGTATAAATACTTAACGGAGGAGCCAGGGTGTCCAGCACGAAAGTGGCGAAATGTGAGCACCAAAGGCTCACAGCGTGAAAAAGGCAAAATGTAATATTACAGAAAATTTTTTCAACTCGCGCTTCTGGAAAATATGTGTTGAAAATTGAGGATAACAACAACAAAACTAGTACTTTTTTTTGATGAGCACAGCTAGTTGAGCAATAAATCTGGGTGAAGCTAACAAGCTGAAAAAGAAAGGCACTTTAGTACCCTACTCTTGCAGTAGCAAGGGAACGTGTGTTCTACTACTGGATAGCGACCTCTGGTTCAGCTATTGAACTTAACCTAACCTAACCTTGTAAAAAAAAATATATATATACATATATTTCAAGAAAATTGCTGTCATTCGAGTAACTAGCGAGTAATTAGTCGCCTACACTTGAGCTCGTCACTTACCTCCACCCGCCATACTTCCATAAACATATCAAAAAAACATTTTACAACAATTGCTTTGAAAATTGCTATAAATCGATGACAAATTGCTTCAAGTGGAAATGAGTAGCAATAAAAAATAGCAATTCAAATGGAATCATAAATAATGACTACAACCAAGTCAGCTGCACACATGTTGGCAATAATTTTGTAAATGTAAAGGAATTAGTAATTCATAAAGGGGAAGTGCTTTTCAGCACGCGCTGTAAAATAGCAATTACTGAAAATTATTTTCGAGCAGAAATGCGCAAAATTGTCGTGTGTCTTTATACAACAAAGTAAGCAAGTAAGCAATATTAGAAATTGTTGAGCACAAAATCAATGGCAAGCCACCGTGAAAATGACAAATAGCGAAGGAATGACTCTTTCACATAACAGCGCGCGGTGAAATGAAATGTATGTATGTATGTAAGTGCATAAAGACAAACATGTGTGCCATGCGAGCAAACAAACAATTTTAAATACCAAAATCAAAACAGAAAAAGAAAACGCGAGCAGTTATAGCTTTGATACATATACCGGCGAAAATAATCACATTTTTCCGATACGAAAATCAGCAACATAGCTTTAAGCGTCTACATATACATACATACATATGTATATGTAACTCTATACTTAAATGCATATGTACGTGCATTCCTTACAGTCGAAGTGATAAGCTATCTAAACGAAATGGTAGGGCCCACTACTAGACCAAAAATCATAGAGAACAAAGAATATGACTTACAGCGCACAATATGCCATTCAAGCGAAATTAATAGATAAAACATGTAAAGTGATGGGTGAGTATAGGCAAAATGTTTGTTATGGTCATGAATACATACAAATGTACACCACATACAACATACATGCGGAAAACTACAATGCTTTTACGGTAACAAGAAATGAAATGAATTTGCGATCAAGATAAGTCATAAAAAAGCGATTATGGTAGATATTGAAAAAACTAATAACAGACAATCGATAACAAAACGACTCTATAACAAAAAATGTATATCGATAATAAAAATAATCGGTAAAAAATATTTATAAATTTAATAAAAATAATCGATAACGAAATCGAAATAGCAAAGTTCAGAAATAAATGACCACGAAAATAACAAAATTACTCTTTAAAAGTATGTATATCGATAATAAAAATAATCGATAACAAAAAATCGTTAAAAAACATTCGATATCAAAAATAATCGTTAAAAAATATCTATAAATTTAATAAAAATAATCGATAACAAAATCGAAATAGCAAAACTCAGAAATAAATGACAACGAAAATAACAAAATTACTGTTTAAAAATATGTATTCTTTAACAAAAAATGTATATCGATAATAAAAATAACCGATAACAAAATCGATATAGCAAAATTCAGAAATAAATAACAACGAAAATAATAAAATTACTGTTTAAAAATATGTATATCGATAATTAAAATAATCGATAACAAAAAATCGTTAACAAAATAATCGATAATAAAAATAATCGGTAAAAAATATCTATAAATTTAGTACATATTAAAAATTCGTAAATATTTTCTTTATATTTTTTTAAGTAAAATGTCAGGAAGAAACTAAAACCTTACTTAGATATTTTTTTTTTTTTGCGATAAAAATAATTGTTAATTGAATAGCATTAAGGAAGAAACATCTTGTACGAAAAGCCATTTTTTAGAAAATATCGATATATATTGTATTATTATCGATTAATTCTAATATTTTTGGTCTGAAAATATTTATATAATTACAAGTTTCATACTTTTCCCAGCAATTTATCTTAAATTTAAAGATAATTTTTTTTAATTATTACTGGATTGTTTCAATCAGCTGTATAATTGAAAAAATTTATTTTTAAATACTGAAAGTATATTATTGTTTATTGAATTAGCGGTTAATTCCATTATTTTTATTGCTGAAAATAATAATTGCTAGTAATTTTTCTCAAATGTAGCGATTATTTTTAATTAAAAATCGATTTATTCGACAATTTTTATTACTGAAAATAATAACTAATAGCATTACCTTTAACAATATTTTTTCTTTTTAATTATCAAGTATCCTTTTAACTTTGCTAGAAAAATTTCGCAAATAATTTACGATAATTTTTAACAAAAATATAATTGAATTATCGATAATTTTTATTGCTGAAAATAATTGCTAGTAATTTTTCTCAAATATATCGATTATTTTTAAATATGAATCGAGTAATTCGATAATTTTTATTACTGAAACCAATAACTAAAAGTATAGCATTAACTTTAACAATATTTTTTTTTTTTAATTTATCAATTATTTCTTAAACATTATTTAGTTAGTTCGATAATTTGTTTACTATAAATAATATTTTCGAATATTATTTTTGTTTGAAAGAGATTTCTAAGATTTACCGATTATATAATACTGAAAAGTTATCGATTATTTCGATAAGTATTTTTTTTTCAAATTTATCGAATATTTTTTAAATTAATATTCAATCAGTTCGATAATTTTTATTACTAAAAATAATAATTCAAAGTATTGTAATAATTTTGTCTGAAGCATTTCACAGATTTATCGATTATAGTATTGCAAATTTATCGATAGTTTTGACTAACGAAAATATTAGTCCAGAGTAACGTATTATCAGTAATTCTGCTAAAATTGATTGAATTATCGATTATAAAAAATTGGAAATATATCGATAAAACATTTAAAATATATCGATTAATACGATAATTTTCAACAAAAAATTTTTTATTTCGTACCTGTATATACAAATCATACAAGCGTGCTATACATATATGCAATATTATGAAACACAATATCGAATTTTTAATATGGGTGCCCACCATTAGTGCCATTCAGTAATGACTTAATTTTCAAGAGTCACGCCATAATACTAAAAGAGTGAATAGCAAGGTGCGGTAGTAATTTAAAGTGAACTACAATGTTGTTATTTCAAGTTCAATACTTTTGGTTCGATAGATGGAGATGACGAAGTGATATTGATTTTTATACAAATATTTTAAACATTGCGATTAAATACTTAAAAAGTTTTTTTTTATATAAAGTAGTTTAAGAGTACAGACGCAAGTTCAACTTGGCTGTGTGCCCTTGATTTTCTATTGCACAAAGAGCAACAATAATAAGAACGTTGGAATGAGGGTCCAACTTTAAGCTTTCTTTCTGCTGCTTACGGCAGACTGCAGCTGTAAATACGTTAAGCGCGTAAGGCTCATTCATCATATGTTCAGTTTCACAATAAAGCCAAATGGCTGCTTTTTTCTCAAACAATAGACGTCTGCGATTGACGTAGGTAAACATTTGCATGCAACAATAAATAGGAGAGAACACCTCTAGACCGATATATGCATGTTTGTATGAACAAGCCAGTGTTTAGGTGAATGAAAAGTGCAACAAATTCTTGGGCGAGAAAAAAAAGTTGAACATATTTAAATATTAATTCTTTAGATTGACACGAGCATGAAAACGCGCGTTGGCAATAAGAATGTACAGTGGGCAACAACCGCAAACGAGGAAGAATGACTTTGGCGAGTCAATGCAAAATGCAAACAGCGGTGCACAGGTACATAGGAAAGCGGGCGCATGTATGCAAATATAAATTTTAATCGAAAATTGTTAACATTTCAATTGCAAAACAGCTGAGCGCCAGCGAACGGCATGACGTGAGCAAAGCCTGAGCAAATCGCAATTGCGTGGTGTCGCAAAGCAAGCACCGGAGAGCTCAACGGAGAGCGCTGAGCAGCTGATTGAATGCAAGCGCCACGAAGAACGCCACTAAGACCCAGAGCGCACTAGTGTTCAAGGCAGTGGCGTTTACAGGGGGGTAAAATTGTGGGTGTTAAACCCACTGCTCCCAAAAGCGGAGATTTTAATACAAATTTAGATGATTTTAAAGAGTAAGAGCAATATTAAAAATATCTTTGAATGAAAAAAGTACTGTCTACCTTCCTCAAAATTTTCGGATCCGCCACTGGTACAAGTAAATTGTAAAATTGTAAATGAAGCGCATCGAATTCAGCTAATCAGCCAGTTGAAAGTTTAATTAAGACGACAATTGCTTGCGTACATATGCTACAAGACCAACAACAAAGCGAAGAACAAGGAAGAAAATTACATTAGTAACGCGTAATGCAGACTAAAACGAAGAAAAGAGCAAAGCTAGCAGAACAACAACACACAATCAAGCAAAAAAGACACAAAGAGCTCGTTTCTTGGCAAAAGAGGCCCCACAAAGCGCTGAAAAGCTCAAAATTAATGGCGAATAGATATTTTTAGGGCTTTTCAAGTTTAGCCAAATGCCGAAGAGGGGCCAAAATAAACGAGCGACAACGACGATATGTAATTTGCGACAAGCAGATTATGGTCAGCGAAGTATTGTCAATAATGCGTCAGGCAAGCAACGCAAAAAAAATTATAAAAAAAAAATTATAAAAAAAAAATTATAAAAAAAAATAATATAAAAATCAAATTAACTAAAATATATAAAATTAAAATTATATATAAAAATAAATATAAAAAATAATAATTGAAAAACAACAAAAAAAAAAATATAATAAAAAAACTTTAAATTAAAGATAAAAAAAATAAATTAAATAATACAATGAAAATCCCCAAAAAAAATTAAATTAATTATTAACGGATTATTGTCAAATAATTATGCGACAAACATGAAATCGAAAAAATAAAATAAAACAATTATAAAAAAATACAAAAATCAAATTAACTATAATAAAAAAAATTAAAAAAAAATATATAAAGAATCAAAAAAAAAAAAATAAAATAAAATACGATAAAAAAAACAAAAAAAAAATTAAAGAGAAATCAAAAGAGACAAAAAACCATTTAAAAAATAAAAAATGAAATTTAAAAATGAACAAAAAATAAATACAAATATAATAACATAAAATAAAACCAAAAAATTAATTAAAAAAATATGAAAGGAAAAAATAATAAAAGTTAAAAAAAATTAAATTAAAAAAATATTAAATAAAAAAAAAACAACATAAGACCAAATAAATAATATATTTAAAAAATAAAATACAATAAAAAAAACAAAAAAAATTAAATTTAAAAAATATGGAAAAAAATTACAAAACTAAAATGTGATTTAAAAAATATGAAAAGTAAAATTACAAAAATAAAAGTAAAAAATATAATAAAAAAATAATAAAATAAAATAAAAAATGTATATAAGTGTAAATTAAAAAAAATTACATAAAACCAAATAAAATAAATGCAATATAATTAAAAAAACTACAATAAAAAAAAACAAAAACAAATTAAATTAAAAAAAAAAAAAAAATAGAATAAAAAATAAATTAAACATAAAGAGATGAAATAACTGTAACAACAAAAATTAAATAATTTTTTTTTTTAATTAATAAAATAAAATAGAAAAAAAATTAATTAAAGTAAAAATACATTTTTTTTTATATTAATAAAAATAATAAAGTTATAAAAATAAAATAGAAAAAAAATTAAAGTAAAAAATTTTATTAAAAGTAAAAATTATAAAATTAAAAAAATAAAATAAAATAACCAGAAACAAAAAAGTATTTTATAAAAGTAAACGAAAAATTAATTGCTTATGTTGTCTGTATGTATACAGCATAATTAACGCAGCGGTTCGATACGAATGAGTAATGTCACATGCCGCCATGTTCGCATTGCTATATAATGCCACTACGCTGGCTTGACGAATGCCACACATTTGGGAACCTTACAAAATCCGTCCCGAATTTGTCGGCGGCAATGACGTGCATGCGACCAATGCGGAAGAGACACGTTAAGTTTCATAATTTATTAGCAAGTGTGTGAGGAAGCGAGTTTGAAAAAAAAAAATTAAAAATTAAAAAAACTTTTTGTGAGTGCAAAATACACAAAATATGCAGCGAGCAAATGCTTTTGTTTAAACACGGATATTGGCAATAAAATTTTGTGTGAATTTTAATAGGTTAAAATATTTATGGATGGCCAGTTGGGCATGGAAGTTGAAGATAATCTTTACGAAAATTATTAATTTGTGTGGAGAGTGGTGATTGCAACATTTGAGCGCTGAATTTTAGTGCAAAAATTTGTATGAAACACTGTCGATCAGTATTAATGTCGATCAGTCTTAACGATCAGTAAACACTTTCTGCCACACAAAATTATTTGTGTTTATTACAACACAGTTTTACTTAAATTTTATTGTTTCAAGTGTTATTATGTATAAAAATCTCAAACATTGATCATCGTTTTGGTACAACATGAAGATCACAAGAACACTTTTTCACGATCAGCTATGTTTTTAGTATCCTATATGGATGTGTACAAGACTGGCACCACCACACTCAAATGGGCAGCACATACTTGATCTCTGCCCATGGATATCCGTGAATATCACAGTTTTATATTAATCCTTCGCAGACAAATCGAGGATCACTATTTCACAAACTGAAGATCACTTTTGTACCTATTTTGCATTTCGCGTTAGTTTTGTTGAACTTTAATTGCGAAAAAACTTGCGTCACTTTCTTTTTATAAACCAAAATTACATGCTATGACGCGGATAACTGCTTTCACGCACGATCACCTTTATTTACTTGGACTTTAATAAAACTTATAACATGTCTTTTAAAACAATGAACCACACTTATCAACATATTTAAAATAATTTGTTATCAAAACACTTGTTCAATCGTATAGAGCCGATTATCTACCTGCAAACGCACTTTACTTGATCTTCAACTGTGTAGATCACTTTTACTCCGCACCGTGCAAAGCGTTTTCATTCACTAATTCTTTGTATTTGCAAGTACAGGAATTTTTATGTGCCGCTTACTATATGCTGACCTGTGAAATCGTATAACAATTAAGCGGCATTATTGTTGCCATTACTAGCGTGAATTCGCACTTAATTGCGTCACGTGATCAAGAGGTCTAGACAGCTGCTAATGATTGATATAAATTTTCCATCATTAATAATTTATGTTTAGATTTTGCAAGAATTGAAATAATTTCAGTTAAGTGCTACACAAACTGCGGGCTTATCTTGTTTTAAAGTGCGATCATGGCGATCAACGATCTTAACAGCGAAAAAAATATGGTTTATTTGTGATAAAATGATTAGATGCTTTTGGTTTCTAGCATATATTGATAATATATGATTACTGGGATAGTAATATAATATTATTATATGCTGTCAGAAATTTTAATTTTTTTTATCACATAGTGATCAGTGATCTTCATCGGGTTAAGTTGCTCGTAAGTTGATGTATGGACAACTATATTATTTGAAGAGATATCTCGACGAAATTTGGCATGAATTATTTTCCAAGACAACGATATAATATATCAAGAAATTTTTCAAATCGGACCACTATATTATATCGCTGCCATATAAACTGAACGATCAAACTCGAGTACTAGTATGGAAAACTTTTGTATTTCAACACATGTCCTCATGAAAATTGGCACGATTTATGTTCCAAAGCAGCGCTACAATATCTCAAAAAAATTTTCAGATCGGATCGCTATAGCACATAGCTGTCGTGCAAACTGACCGATCAAACTCAAGTTCTTGTATGGAACACTTATGTATTTTTAGAGATATCCTGTTGAAATTTGGCATGCATTATTTTCCAAGACAACGCTGCAAAATATCAAGAAATTTTTCAGATCGGACCACTATAGCATATAGCCGCCATACAAACTGACCGATCAAACTTAAGTTCTTGTATGAAAAACTTTTTTATTTGAAGAGATATCTTCACGAAATTTGGCATGACTTATGGTCCAGGGCAACGCTACAATATCTAAAACAAATTTTTCAGATCAGAACACTATGTCATATAGCTCCCATACAAACTGACCGATTATACACAAGTTTTTGTATAGAGAACTTTCGTATTTCAAAAGATATCTTCACGAAATTCCGCACGGATTATGGCCCAAGGCTGCGCTACAATATTATAAAAAAAAAAAATTCAGATCGGACCACTATAGCATATAGCCGTCATACAAAATGACCGTTCAAACCGAAGTCTTTATATGAAAACTTTTTTATTTGACGAGATATCCTCACGTTATTTGGCACGATTTATGTTCGAAGGCAACGCTACAATATCTCAAACAAATTTTTCAGATCGGATAACTATAGCATATAGCTGCCATATAAATTGACCAATCAAACTCAAGTTCTTGTATGAAAAACTTTTTTATTTGATGAAATATCCTCATGAAATTTAACAAGACTTATGCTCTCAATCAAATTTTTCAGATCGTTTTGCTATGACATATAGCTACCATACAACCTTGGTGATCAAACTCGAGTTCTTGTAGAAAAAAATTTTTTGGTTTCACTCAAAGTTGCGTATTTTACTTGTAAACGTATTATCATATTTTCTATTTTTTTTTTCTATTTTTTTCGCATATCAATTTTCTATAAGTGTATTTATATTTG
Organism: Bactrocera zonata; assembly: GCA_037783105.1. NCBI lineage: Eukaryota > Metazoa > Arthropoda > Insecta > Diptera > Tephritidae > Bactrocera > Bactrocera zonata. Next base: position 217,232 of record JBAWJQ010002821.1, on the reverse strand, counting down.
TATGTATTTTAGCTCAGGCTATTTTCGCATAAATAAGTATAATTTCCGCTATTTTAAGCCAAATGATTTTTAATTGAAAGCAAATACGTTCGCTGTTACACAATTTCCGTATATTTTAAAGTGTCACCGGGTCAATTTATACCAGCAAGTGATTCATTATTATATGCTTGTTCTTGTATGCTTTGGCTGCAGGCAAGGGCAACGATCAATCAAACGCTTGACTTATGCTGCTCCAATTCACGCTCGACGCATAGCCATACAAGCGCATAAAATACGAAAACGCGTTTACTACACACGGCCGCTTGCTTTTAGAAGCTTTTGTAAAGTTTTGCGAAATTATGAAATAATGCGAAAAAAAACAAAAATCTCGGTGACACGGTTAGTATGGCACATAACGCACACGAACACAATATTTATTAGGTTAGTTTCATGTTACTGCGTATAAATTTAATACTTTTGCTTATTTTTCAGGTATTTCATTTATTCTTTTTTTTCGTTTTTTAGTTGTTTATTCTCACGTCAATTTTGTCGCGTTCGCCGTAGCAATTACATGGTCATGTGCACCATTCAAACAAACAGCCGCTCGACTGACCGACCAACTGACTAGCACTAGCAGCGCTTGCACGGACCACTGTCAGCGCAGCCCCGCAACGAGCAATTGTGTTCAATTTTTTGCATGCCGCCCCGCGCTCATCAGGCACTGGTCGCTCACAAGCTGGCTTGCATATGAACGAGTGCGGCTAAGTCAGTTGATCGCATGTGTGTGTGTGTGTGTGTGCGTCATACAATATAGTCTAGCGATCGCGATCGCGCCACTCACGATCGATATGCTTGCTATATGGCAAACTTAATGAGTAAATGTTGGCGACGATAATCATAATTCAGCGCTGAGCGGCGCACCGTACCCAAGAAATAGTTCTTTGAGCGGCAGCGACTTATACTAGCTATGAAGGCAGGCCGGCCCACGAGCGTTGGTTGCTTCGGTGCTGCAATTGATATGTGTTATCTTGGCTGACAAGTCATATAACATACAAATGCTAGTGTGTGTGCTTAGGTGCTTCCCAAGAGCTTTATTAGTTAACGATTGTACTTTGAAGTAGACACGCCATTTATTGGGTTTGTTATACCCTAAACAGCGTACATATGTTAAGTTTTGCACGAAGTTTGCAAGAACTTGCAGGAAACGTAGAAGACACTTTAAGGTAGTTTTAAGTATAAATGATATCATATATAAATGATCAGCGTGACTAGATGAGCTGATTCAGCCATGTCCTTCTGTTTACATACATGCCAATTAGTCCCTCAGTTATTGAGCTATCGCTCTGAAATTTTGCACACGTTATTTTTTCTTCAAGAAATATCTCATTTGTCGGAATTTTCGATATCAGACCACTATAACATATAGCTGCCATATAAACTGAACAATGGGAAACAAGTGCTTGTATGGAAAATTTTTTTATTTGCCGAGATATCTTCACGAAATTTGACAAAAATTATTATTTACAGCATCGCTACAATCTCCGAAGAAATTATTCAAATCGGACCTCTATAGCTTATAGCTGCCATTCAAACTGAACGATTAAAATGAAGTTCTTGTAGTGAAAACTTTTTTATTTGAGAAGATATCTTCACAAAATTCGGCACAGATTATTACCCAACTCATGTCTACAATCTCCGAAGAAATAGTTCAGATCGGACAACTATAGCTTATAGCTGCCATACAAAATGATCTATCAAATAAAGGTCCTTGTATGGAAAACTTTTTTATTTGACGAGATATCTCCAAGAAATTTGGCACAAATTATTATTTAAGTCATGTCTACAATCTCCGAAGAAATAGTTCAGATCAGACCATAATAGCTTATAGCTGTCATATAAACTGAACGGTCGGAAACAAGTGCTTATATGGAAAACTTTTTTATTTGACAAGTTATCGTCACGAAATTTGGCATGGATTATTGTCCAAGACTATGCTAAAATATCACAAAAAATTGTTCGGATCGGACCACTATAGCTTATAGCTGTCATACAAACTGAACGTTCAGAATCAAGTACTTGTATGGAAAACTTTTTCAATTGACGTAATATCTCCACGAAATTTGGCATGAAATATTATACAAAGTATCGCCTTAATCTTCGAAAAAATTATACAGATCGGACCACTATATCATATAGCTGCCATACAAACCGACACATCAAAATCAAGTTCTTGTAGGGGAACTTTTTTATTTGTAACATTTTTGCTTTCAATATTGTCACATACATATGTACGTGAGTATTTATGTATGTATATATATTTATGTATGTATGTATATGAGTAGCATTAACTACCGTTTTATTGCTTCTTTTTTGACAAGCTTTGGATCGTAAGCTCTGCAGATAAGGTTAACAAATCAGCTGTTTGTTTTCGTTGTTGCCTATAGCAAACGATAAAGCAATGCCTAATCAATAACTTTCCTTTATTTGTCTTCGTTATTGTCGTTAGCAGCTACCGTAAGCATTATGAGCGCCTGTGCAGTACACAAATACTTAGGTACACACAAACGCCTGGATTGCTGAAAATTACGAAAATGACGTCACTGCGCGGCTTGACCATTTTGGCGCATAAACAATGCGGCCAGGGGACGCCAGCGGGCAGGTAGACACAGCAGCAATTGCGACAAATATCGTTCGATATGCACACGTATTGAAAGTCAGCAATGTCACGGCGCACACAACACGCCATAACTGGTCAACGTACGATTGCAACGCTGCAACGCGGGGTTGGCGAACGAGTTTGCCAAACGAATGCGAGGCAAACGTGCGATTGTCGTGCCGCTGCCGCTGTGCTTTGCTGACAAGCCAAGTTCAAATTTGTTAAAACAATTAATTTTAGATTTGCACTGCTGCGGTTGGAAATTTTAATTTTTGCCCCGTCATTGTGTCACGTTATGATTTGTTGTGCGCGATTGAGCAGCTGATCGTTGCCACAACAACAACAGGCCACAGTAAGGCATGTGTGCCTTTTATTTAATTAACCTAACGCTACAGTTATGGAGCAAAGGGAAGGCCTGGCAGCAACAAGTGCTCAACGTTGGCTTCATAATAAAAAGCAACAAAAAAATAAAAAATAAAAAAAAAATATTAGAAGCAATAGAGCGCTTCAGTTGTCCGTTGAGTGGCATCAATTAATGATCACGTTGTTTGTGTTGCTATTATTTTTGTTTTTGTTTCATTGTCTATATTTTCGCTGATTCTACAATAATTGCCACTGCTTTTCCCGTTGATTGTCAGCAATAATTGCGAATCATAAATTTGTGCTGTTGGAAAGCAAAACGCGCTTGCCACGCGTGGCTAGGGGTAGTTGGAGCTGGGGCGGTTGGTGGCGGCATTTCGAAAGCGAGCGTAAATGTAACTGATAGTTACGAAAATTACTATAAAAATTTATTGAGATTTATGTTTTTCACTTAGGAGGTTATGAGATATTTATTTGTTTATGCTTACAGTTAAGGGAGGCCTAAGGCAGGGAAGCATTAGACAGAGCAGTTAGGAAAAGAAAAAAAATTATTTAAAAATTCGAAAACAGGTTCTTTGAACACTGCGAAAAATTGTTGAATTTTTCACTTTTTGTTAAATTTTCTTGATTCACCTAGGAATTACAGTATTGAAAATTAAAAATTTTTTTGTTTTTTTTGTCTCAGATGAAAATTGCGACCTGCATCTTGCCCGCCACACAGAAATTGCACACTCGCGGCGCCTCCGTAAATTGCTTCAAACATGAAGAATATCTAATGCATAGTAAAATTCGAGAAGACTCTTCAAATATGTAAGAATAAATCCTAAAAGTTTCACTTCAATCAGACATTTCTTTCCTCTCCAAAAAAAAAATTCTTAAAAATATAGATTTTTGGAAGCCTCTAAAGTAGGCTCCCCCTTTAACTGTAAGTTTAGTAGTTGCATTGTTTACGTGTTGCCACTTAATTCATTTTAGTGAATCCATTAGATTAATTATAGCGCTGCACTAAATTTTAGAAAGTCTCACAATTAATGTATTTATTTATTGTTATTTATGCAGTCTATATGCATACTATTATTTCTAATTGTTGCTTGCTTATAATTAACTCGAGTGCCTTACAGCTTTTTCACACCCTCATCCTCGTGCAAAATGCAAACAACAATTATATAAGATTATGCAATAAAAACTGACAGTTACTAGGAAAATATTGTTTTCATTTTCACATATTAAAAACTCAGACGTAATTATCGGTTTAACAATCACTAGGAATAGTTTTCGAATAATAAGGAGACTTGCTACTATGAGCAAAAAATAGTAAAACTTTGTGCATAATTTTAAAATTCTTAATTTATTCTTCCATAACTATGTCGTCTCACTCATAGTAAGTCCCCTTGCCCCAATAAACTTGCGCCAACGTTTTCTCCAAGGATCGAAACAGTCAATTGTCGAAATAGCCTTCAATGCGCATAGTGATTCACGTTTAACATCCTCAACTGAAACTGAAAAGAGTTTCCCAGGAGCGGTTGTTTGTGTTTGCTGATTAGCCAGAAGTCACATGGAGCTAAATCAGGCGAATACGATGGTTGAAAGTTTTGAGAAAAACTCACGAAGAATCAATCCAGGATGAGATGATTATCGTATTAGAAAAACTAAGAGTTCTCTTTCTTAGTCTTTTTTACGAATAGAAAAACTAAGAGTTCTCTCTCTTAGTTTGTTTTACGAATAGCTTCGCGCAAACGAAGCCTAAAACTCAAATAGTATTTTTTGTTGACAGTTTGGCCGTTCGGAAAGAAATCGGAGTGCACCATACCTCGATAACGGTGAAAACTGTCAACATAACCTTGACTTTTGACCTATTCCGACGTGGATTTTTCGGTTTCGGCTCACCTTCGACACGATATTCGGCCGATTGATCATCTGTTTCCGGGTCATAAGCATAGATCCAAGACTTATCGCCAGTAATAATAAATTTCATGACATTCTGGTAGTCTAAAAAAATTGTTTCACAAACATAAATGCGACGCTGTTTTTCGAAAAAAATGGTAATATTGGAAACAAACGTGCTTTCACTTTTCTTAGGCTCAAATGATCTTTCAAAATGGTTTTCACTGATCCTTTCGATATTTCAACGATGCCAGTAAAATCTCTGACTGCTAATCGTCGATACTCAAGCACCAATTCCTTTTTTTTTATCGGCGTGTTGATCATCAGTTGATGTTGATGTTGATGGCCGTTCTGCACGTGGTTCGTCATCAAGGCGTTCTCGACCCTCTTTGAATGGTCAAAAATACTTGCTCGCGACAAACATTTATCACATTTTGAATGATTCAACATCAGATATTTGATTCTCCTGCTATTTTTGCCAACAGTAATAGTTCTCCAACTCATTCATTTTGGGGCCGAAAGCGTTCGTCTCTTCAATAGTATCAGGCTTATTTGCGTAGACAGCTGACTTTACATAACCTCACAAAAAATAGTTCAACGGTGTTAAATTGCATGATCTTGGAGGCCATGGCACAGACCCACGACGCGAGATAGTGTTATTAAGGGGGTATTCTACTCTAGAATTTTGAAAAATTCGATTTTTTTTCATATATTTAAAGTTTAGACCCTTGAGAACATATCCTCCAAAGGATTTTTAAAAATTAAAATTATTTTAAGAGCTACAGTTACTTTAGTGACTCAGTACCTCACCCGGTAGGTAGGTAGACTCCCTTTTTAAACGCGTTTTTCTCTAAACTTCTTTTTTCCACACGGTACCGGCATTATCTCAAGTTCTATACAACCGATTTACTTGAAATTTTGTGTGAACCTGCTTTATCGTTCCTACCAGCATATAATATTTAAAACAAATTCAGGAACTTCCAAAAAAAAAAAGCGTAAAAAATGATTTTTATTTTCAGGCAGCCGCCATTTTTCAAAAAAAAAATTTTTTTTTTCGTATTCCCTTTTTAGGGACTATAACAGCATCCTTACTAATAAAGAATTTCTTTTGATTTTTTTTTTTTCAGACCACCAGGAGAGTTTTTTACATCTGTCTCTCCCCCCCCTCTCATTATTTTAATTTTTAATATTTTTTTGTAAATTTTTTTTCTGCATTCTTAAGATATCAATAAAAACACCATAAAAAAATGGATAGTAAAAATATTTTTGGTTTTTTTTTTAATAAAATTCAAAAAAACTGCCCTAAATTTGATTTCTACAGCAGAATACCCCCTTAACCCATTAATGACAACGTATGATGTATCATACGCAAAAAGAGCTTTTTTTTTAAAATTCGTTAAAAATCCGTAATGAAATAAAAGCTTTTTATATTTGCAGTATGAGCGAGATAAAAGGATTATTGCATTAGAAAAGCTTTTTAATTGTCGCTTAAAGCTCAATTGTTTACAATTTTCGCGCCAATTTACGTAGCATTTTTTGGAAAAGTGAATAATGACTCGAAGGTGAGGTTTATATTTTTATAAAAAGTAAGCGAGGAATTTGTTTAACTTAAAATGTGCATAAACTTAAAGCTAAAACCCTAAGCTATCAAATGAATATAAAGTGCAGTGAAAAATTGAGCTCCGAAAGTGTTTTAACTATTTGTAAACTATTGCGTATGTTTTATCATACGTAAACGCTAGCCCAGTTTTTGCTATATGAAAATTCGTTCCTAATATCTCCTTGTAGACAAACAACAACTGAGGAGATAGTTGGATGGCTCCAAGATTTAAATGAAGATGATGATGCAGAGATTATAGAAAACATCAATAATGCCAATTTTATTGATGTGACTTTGCTCCCCCCCCGAAGAACAGGAGTTATCCGATTGCGATGACGAAGATGAAGACGATGAAGGTACACTGCGTGATTTGGGTCGTGGAGTTCTTAAAGGGGCATGTGAAATAAGAATTGATAACTCAGAAGTGGAGGAGCAACAGTTTCTAAATGAAGCGAGCAGTTCACTAGCCCCACGTACAAGGACTCCAACTCAAAGGAAAACTAAAAAAGAAGATTTGCCGAAAATGGTCCAAGATAGTACTAAAAGCAAGTGAATGTTCTATCACAGCAATACGCGAGCATACTCCGGACATTGTAGCAGATATTTTGGAAAATTATTTAAGCCCAATACAACGTTTTAAAAGAATTTTTGATAGCGAATTTATGGAATGTATACAATCAGAGACTGTTAAGTACGCCATAAACAAAGGAGATGAAGCTTTCACCGTAAGTCTTGAGGAGTTATACACATATTTCCGCATCCTTATACTAAGTGGATATAACAAGGTGACTAACCTGAGCCACAAATTCACTTGCTTACTTGTTAAATTAAACATTTTTAGTTTAAGGTTCAATGGCGAGGAAAAAGGTTGAAAAAATACATCGCTACCTTCATTTCAATGATAATACACAAATTGATTCGAATAATAAGGCATTCAAAGTTCAGCCTGTTCTTGATCATTTAAATACAAAGTTTAAAGAGCTTGGAAACCCCTTTGGAACTTCATTTTCTGTAGACGAATCGATGAAGCCGTATTTTGGTAAGCATTCTTTCAAGCAGTTTATACGAGGAAAACCAATTCGCTATGGATACAAAATTTGGTGTATGACTACTTCAGAAGGATATTTGTTGAACTTCGATTTGTACACCGGAAAAAGCATGATTCGATCTAATGAGCCCTTAGGTTTATCTGTCACAAAAAGTTTATGTTATGACATAGTTCCCGAACACAGCCCTGTATTTCTAGATAACTATTTCAATAGTTTTAAATTATTAGAAGAGTTTGATAAGAAAAATATAACAGTGGTGGGAACGATTCGCTCGGACCGTATTGAAAATGCTCCTTTGAGCAGCATGAAAAGAGAACTCCGTGGGACTTGTGAAGCACTAAAATCTAAAAATATTACCCTAGTTAAGTGGAATGATAACAATAATGTCACCATTGCAACAAATTGTCAAAACGACAGCATAATGACAACAACCGGATTATGCAAAAGATATGATCGACAACAGAAACGCAGACAAGACGTAAAGCAACCAGTCATTATCAAGGAGTATAATTTGGGAATGGGTGGAGTCGATCTCTTTGACCAGCAAAAGGCAGCGTACCGAACTCGGATACGGTCAAGAAAATGGTATTGGGCCATTTTCAGATTTTACTTAAATGGTGCCGTTGTAAATTTATGGATATTATTTCGGAAAGCTTATCCACAAGTTACTCTTCTCGGCTTCATCCTACGACTTACAAGGAGCATACTTTCAAAGCCAATAGATTTTCATCCAGTCTCATCACGAAAGAGAAAACGAGAAAATGAAACTAGATACGACGGAGTCGAGCACTACGTAAATTACTCAAAAACTCAGCGCCGATGTAAAAATGTAATTTTGGCTTGCACCCAGATAACTGTTTCTACAAATATCATGTAAACTGAGTCAGCAACTAAATCTGAAGATTAACAGTGAATATGTCATTAAATATATAAATACGATGTCAATTTGAACTCAAAAGTTATAGTGATGTTTACATTTTATTTTCATAGAGGCAGGTCTCCGTATACGTTTATGTATGATATATCATACGCTCCGCCGCGCCCACATCTTTTGAGATATTTTTTTGAAAATTGGAAATTACCCTTTTAATATCATTACAGACGTCTGCTTAAAATTTCTGTAGCTTATCATAGCGGGTTTTAGGTGTGAGCAATAATGGGTTAATGAATTTAATTACTAACCACTTTAATAGGTTCACCAAAGGAATGTCTACGGACATATTTCAACTTCAGTTTTAGAAAAGCCGGACAGTAGAGGAAGAAGTGGAGGACAGTAGAGGAAGAAGTGGAGAGACGATTTCACCTTGCCTTCCTCCCTACAGCTTTAACAAAGAGTTTTTGACGGAATAATAAGCCGCACCGCGTGTAAACCCATGGACAATACCAAACAATAACTTTATGGGGATGTAAAAGCGTGTCAACAATGGGGATTATCATCGCTCCAAATGTGACAATTTCTTTAATTAACATAATCATTCAACCAAAAGTGGGCTTCATCGTTGAACAAAACTTTTTTTTTGTAAAAATCAGAATCGATGACCATCTCATTTTGTGTCCATTCACCGAACGTGCGACATGTTGGAAGCTTTCTCGGCATTTTTGCACGAGTTGATTTCGTAAGCTTGCAAACGAAGTTCCTTTCCACAAAGTGGTTGAGCGCGAGCGTGGGTAGACTCATTCGGATCTTCTTCAATACTTTACGCCTCAGCAGCAATAGCGTATTCGGTGCCCACGGCGGTACGGCGGCTCTGAGCTTGCGTATTATCCACTAGAGAGAGTGAATTAGTGGTTGCTCGAATTATCGACTCTGCTGAGCGATTATATCGGCTGAATATTGGACGGCATCTCAACCGAACCATTATTTTGATCTGTTCATTATGAAATGTTTAAAAATACTGAGTATAAACCTGCTAAAACGAACAGCGAAAGAAATATTTACTGACTGAAAAGCACACGCCAAAAACACACACACCGAAGGCGATGAGCCTAGTCCAGTAGACGTCGAAAATATCAAAAATGATTTTATATAACCGAAAAATGAGGTTTCGCCAAATAGCGAAATATTAACTCCTAATCTAAGAAACATGTTGGGCATATTGTTCATAAAAATTTGGGTTTCTAAGAGCTGCTTCTATGAAAAAAGTTTAGCGACTGACTAGTTGGGTTAGTGATTCTTACTAGTTCTTTTCTACCTTACAACTAGTTGATCACTCTGCAGGATATGTATAAGTAAAATGCTTATGCCACATTTCAACAACGTAATTTCGGCTGACCTTCATATTTCAGCGACGCAAAAACACATAAAAAATTCCAATAATATTTTTAATGTCACGGGATCGAGCGCGCAGTGTCGCTATCTAGCAGCGAATAGCTGACAGTAATCCAATTTGATTGAACCTACCCAACATGGTTTCGTGTTGTCCCTTTATGGCCACAAACAAAAGCTGCAGGAGGTGCGGGCGACGAAGTATGCAGAGCTTGCGGCGAAGCATGCGGAGCTGCCGACGAAGCAGGAGCAGCTATAAGTGACAGCAGCGCCGTGCCACGGTTTGCATGCCATTTCATGCTATGTAGCACTATAACCCGAATGACCTTAAGTAGTTGTTTTCGTTGTTTTTTTTTTGTTACGAGTTATGGTTTATGCTGTTTAAAACCACTCCTTAACCTTCCGCCAAAACTCTTTCCACGGCGCGCATGGCGTAAACTCGAGGAGCACTTTGGCATTCGATGCCATTAACGCTATCGCTTGGTATATTCTGTTTAAAGACCGCTTTGCATAGCGATTTCTGGAGTAAATGCACGCGCGCACACATACCTACATACTTACACATGTTCGATGACAGCATGTGAGCGAGAGTTTTCATTAAAGCTTGTGTGTGTGTGTGTGGCGGAGGAAGCGCTGCATAATTCCATTGCTTTTCTGTTTTGTGTTGAGTTTTTCTTAGCGTTTTGTTGTTGTTGTACTACAAAATTTTTTCCGCTTTTCCATTATTTTTGAGCTTTTACGATGCTCAACACGTCGCCGCAGTTCAATCATTTGTTCGCCGCATTTTATTGCTATGGAAATGAGTGGGTGTGCGCGCAGCTGTGTGTGTATTGGTGTTTGGGTCAAGGATGCCATCGCTATTAATTGTTTGATTTACGACTTTGTCATTCCACACAGAAGCATTTCGTTTATGTACTTTCGCCATTAAATGGATTAAGAACAACAAGTTGACAAAGGTGAGTGTGTGAGTGAGTGAGCGAGAGTGCATGTGGCTTCCTTGTAAAATAATTAGAAAATTGGATATAATTATGAGTGTTTGGATGTGTTAAAAAAAAAATTAGTTGGAGGCGAGCCAATAGCTGTCAGGCGATGGAAGTGATGAAAAAGAAAAGAAAAAAAAAACAAAAAAAAAAATAACAATTTGAAAGGCATCTGTTTAGAAAGAATTCATAATTCACAGAAGACGAAGCGTGAAGAATGTGTCAGCGTTTTCAAATTGTAGTGGGTAATTAAAATTTATAAATATTCATTGAAAAATATTGTGTTAATGTTATTTAAAGAAAAATAATTTTTGAACACTTTTTCTAACAATTATTTATTTGAACGGTGTTGCCAGCTATTCTGTACAGCAAAAATAATAATATTTATGTATGTGTTCAAAAAAAAAAAAGTTATATACAAGTAGCATTAAATTTTAAAAATATAGAAATGAAGAACAAAATTTTTTTCAGGGTTGCCAACTATAAAAAAATATTTTTATTTTATAAATATTATTAAAATTGGCGTTAATGATGTTTAAAGAAAATTAAATGTAGTGGATTGAAAAACAAGAATTTTATGTAGGGTTGCCAACTATAAAAAAATATTTTTATTTTATAAATATTATTAAAATTGGCGTTAATGATGTTTAAAGAAAATTAAATGTAGTGGATTGAAAAACAAGAATTTTATGTAGGGTTGCCAACTATAAAAAATATTTTTATTTTATAAATATTAATAAAAAAAAATTTATATACAAGTAGCATTAAATTTTAAAAATATAGAAATGAAGAACAAAATTTTTTTCAGGGTTGCCAACTATAAAAAAATATTTTTATTTTATAAATATTATTAAAATTGGCGTTAATGATGTTTAAAGAAAATTAAATGTAGTGGATTGAAAAACAAGAATTTTATGTAGGGTTGCAAACTATAAAAAAATATTTTTATTTTATAAATATTAATAAAAAAAAATTTATATACAAGTAGCATTAAATTTTAAAAATATAGAAATGCAGAACAAAATTTTTTAGGCAGGGTTGCCAACTATAAAAAAATATTTTTATTTTATAAATATTAATAAAATTTGCGTTAATGATATTTAAACAAAAAATTTTTAAAAGTTAAATTAAAAAAAAAAAAACTATTTGTAAGAAATATTTACTCGAACAGCGTTGCTAACTATTCGCTAAAACAGTAATATAAATATTTTTGCATGTCTTCTAAAAAGTTTAGTAAATAAATTTAAAATTTGGAAGTATAAAATTAGGAGACCAAAAATTTTTTTTCACGGTTGCCACCTTTTAAAAATATTTATTTTAATTTTATAAATATTCGTAAATTTTCCGTTAATGATATTCAATAAAAATAAAATTTAAAATATAATTTAAAAAGAATTTCAAAAAATATTTATTCGAACAGTGTGGCCAACTATTTGCTAAAACACCAATATTAATATTTTTGCTTGTAGTCTAAAGAGCTTAATTAATAAATTTAAAATATGGAAGTATAGGCTCAGAAGAAGTATAGGCTTTGAATTTTTAGGTAGGGTTGCCAACTATTATTTTTTTTCTTATATTATAAAAATTAATACAATTTCACTTAACGATATTTGAAGAAAATATTTAAAAAATTAAAATTAAAAAAAAAAAAAAATTCAAGAAATATTTATACCCGACAGTCGGGGGAACGGACATAGAGACTAGTCTATACTTGTCATGCAAATTTGACAAGATCTTGTAAATAATAGAGACAACTGGCGAGATGTTCTCGAACTAAACTGACCCACGGTTGTAGTGCCAAAGATAAAGAAGACAACTAAGGAAATTTTATGCAAAAAACAATCAACTTTTTTTGGGACTTTAGTGACCTAATAAAAAGGTTTCTGCTTGGGATTTAATGCACTACTAAATCAATAAAGTGTGGTGTCAATTAAAATCTGTAATGAATTAAGCTTAACATTTCAAGGAAGCGCAGATTTTATTTAACTAAACTTATGCAACCCTGGCCGACATCCTACACCGTGCGCCACAGCAAGCGCAGCACTTTTAATGGAAATCCAAAATAAATTGTCAGCCAATTGTACAAGCTGACCCAATTTAATTTCTGGCAATTACCGCTACAATTCCAGTTGACTGCTAAATTGTTGTTGTTACACTTTTATTTAACGTTTTTTTCTGCTACTTTTTTTCATGCACCATCAAGACGCCGGACAAGCGCGACGAGATGCCACGGTTCGTTTTTAATTTCTTGCCGTGATGTCTTCACAGCCAAGATCCAAGTGGAGGAAGAAGAAGAAAAATTAATAAAAAAAAAAAAAACACACCAACAAAAACACGTACAAATTTAAAAGTACAAATTTAGCGCAATGAAATTCGCTTGTACATGTGCGAAAAAATAAACAAGCAACGCGGCGCAAACGGGTTCTGAGAAATTATATAAATTGAGAAATCATTCCAAGACATAACAAACAAATTTGGCGTTGAAAGAAGCGATGCAGTTCATAGAATTTTGTATTTGTAGCGAATTTTATTTGCGCGAAAATCATTTAGCAGCAAATAAATACGAGACTTTGTGGAGGAAAATCGCTATTAGAGCACAGGCGCAAGGGGCAGACAGGCTCCGAAACACACACAGACACAAAATTCGCGTGTTTGTATTTGAAATTGTTGTTGAAGACGTAACGTCAACGTCAAAGTCGCGCGAATTTGATGTGATTCTGCTGATATTCGCTGGAAATGCGCTTAAAATTTGCAAGCAATTAATGTTTGATTCGCGCATACGCAACAACAACAAAGCGCGCATATGCAAAGTCTCCAATGGTTATTATTTTAAGTTGGAATTACAACAAAAAACGTTGATTGCCGCTCACATGAATCATATTGACGGCTGAAATGCAAGCAAATGTGTAATAAAAATAACAACAGCAACAACAACAAAAGTGAAAAATTTAATTTCTGTGAATTGGCCAAGCGATCAAACAATAAATCGTTAAAATCCCGTTGGGACAATAAAGCAAAACAAAAACGACGACAAGACAAGTATAAAAAGAGAAAATTCATAAATGAATATAAAACATATGCACAGGGTGGCACGTACCAAAACTACAAAAACACAAACAAAAGTAAAAATATGAAATTAAAAAATGACACACATGTCTTTAAACGTGTTTTTGAAACGCGCCTTCGCGTGTCACCAGCGTCTCACAGTTATGAGTCAGCAGCGCTTAGGTGAAGGAGAGTGAGAGGCACCAGACATGTGTGATTCCGCAAGCGTACGAGCAGCGTATTAATATTTCTTTTATTATTATATTTTAATAAATACAAAATAAACGTTTAATACCCTTCACAGGTTCATCTTCATAGCACAAAGAAATATTAAAAGTTCTTTTTGTTGATTTTGAGCGAGCAGTTTGTACGACAGCTATATGATATAGTGGACCGATCTGAACAATTTTCTCAGAGATTGTAGCTTTGCCTTATATAATAATATATGCCGAATTTCGTGTTGATATCTCCTCAAATAAAAAAGTTTTTCATACAAAGATTTGTGTGCGAGCGGTCAGTTTGTATGACAGCTATATGCTATAGTGGACCGATCTAGAAAAAATTTTCACAAATTGTAGCTGTGCCTTATATAATAATATATGCCGAATTTCGTGAAGATATCTTGTCAACAGAAATAGCTTTTCATACAAAGATTTGTGTGCGAGCGGTCAGTTTGTATGACAGCTATATGCTATAGTGGACCGATCTCGAAAAAATTTTCACAAATTGTAGCTGTGCCTTATATAATAATAACGGGTGATTTTTTTGAGGTTAGGATTTTCATGCAGTAGTATTTGACAGATCACGTGGGATGTCAGACATGGTGTCAAAGAGAAAGATGCTCAGTATGCTTTGACATTTCATCATGAATAGACTTACTAACGAGCAACGCTTGCAAATCATTGAATTTTATTACCAAAATCAGTGTTCGGTTCGAAATGTGTTTCGCGTCCGTGTCCGATGAGCGATGAGGCTCATTTCTGGTTGAATGGCTACGTAAATAAGCAAAATTGCCGCATTTGGGGTGAAGAGCAACCAGAAGCCGTTCAAGAACTGCCCATGCATCCCGAAAAATGCACTGTTTGGTGTGGTTTGTACGCTGGTGGAATCATTGGACCGTATTTTTTCAAAGATGCTGTTGGACGCAACGTTACGGTGAATGGCGATCGCTATCGTTCGATGCTAACAAACTTTTTGTTGCCAAAAATGGAAGAACTGAACTTGGTTGACATGTGGTTTCAACAAGATGGCGCTACATGCCACACAGCTCGCGATTCTATGGCCATTTTGAGGGAAAACTTCGGACAACAATTCATCTCAAGAAATGGACCCGTAAGTTGGCCACCAAGATCATGCGATTTAACGCCTTTAGACTATTTTTTGTGGGGCTACGTCAAGTCTAAAGTCTACAGAAATAAGCCAGCAACTATTCCAGCTTTGGAAGACAACATTTCCGAAGAAATTCGGGCTATTCCGGCCGAAATGCTCGAAAAAGTTGCCCAAAATTGGACTTTCCGAATGGACCACCTAAGACGCAGCCGCGGTCAACATTTAAATGAAATTATCTTCAAAAAGTAAATGTCATGAACCAATCTAACGTTTCAAATAAAGAACCGATGAGATTTTGCAAATTTTATGCGTTTTTTTTTTTAAAAAAGTTATCAAGCTCTTAAAAAATCACCCTATATATGCCAAATTGTGTGAAGATATCTTTACAAATAAAAAAGCTTTCCATACAAAGATTTGTGTGCGAGCGGTCAGTTTGTATGACAGCTATAAGCTATAGTTGTCCGATCTAAAAAAAATTCTGCGATGTTTGTAGCGATGCCTTAGACAATCATCTATGCGAAATTTCGTGAAGAAATCTCATCAAATGAAAAATTTTTTCATACAAGGACTTGAGTTCGATAGACCAGTTTGTATGACAGCTATATGCTATAGGTCTCCGATCTGAACAATTTCTTCGGAAATAGTAGCTATGCTATAAATAATAATCTGGATCAAATTTCGTGGAGATATCTTGTCAACTGAAAAAGTTTTTTTATAGGCTAAAGCACGTTTCCTTCAGGTTAGTATAAACATCGTGGCAAACTGTTCGGGGTATAAATCTGGGTATTTATGCTTAAGTGTGCGTGTGTAAATTTATAAATCGTTTAAGCAGCCAAACAAGTTACGCTTATTGCATGTGAGCACCAAAAATAAATCGAAAAACTGCTATTAGCTCATCCAGCTGAGCTTAACGGCACTTAAAACCATATTGCTTGTATAAAATTACCAAATTTATAAATACTTATACAAATTGGCATTTTTTTAAATTTAATTTGTTGTTTTTATACACGACAAAGCGCTTTTTAATAACCGCATATTAAAAAAGTATGTTTATCGTTTTCATAAGCTCTGTAGGACTCGGATTGGCTCTTGGTACGAAGCTCCTTCCAGTGATCAAACGGTTTTTGGCATCGGTGCTATCTTATATATCAGATTGCATACATTTTTGCTGGTTATTTTTAAATCCAAAGTTAAAATATTGAAAACTGGGAAGGCGCTGAAAGCTTTCATTATATAAAAGATATAAAAAATCTTTTACGCAAACAACATGAGCTTTCATAATAAAAAATAAGCTTTCACGTAAATGAAATGAGCTTTCATAATAGAAAAATAAGCTTTCACGTAAACAAAATGAGCTTTCATACTAAAAAAATAAACTTCCACATAATCAAAGTGAGCTTTCATAATAAAAAAATAAGCTTTCACGTAAGCAAAATGAGCTTTCATAATAAAAAAAGCTTTCACTAAAACAAAATTTGCAAAAATACTGTACTAATGCTTAAAATGAAACGTTTGTCACCAGCGGCTGATACAGTATCTCCACTTTTCCTGAAGTACCGCATTCGCTACGTTTTCACCGGCGCTTACAGCTTTTTGGTTTTGACTAAAAGTAGCGCAAACATTGAAATCGCCGCCGCAGTGAGCACTAAAAATAAAGCTAAAAAAACTACTGCAGAATATTATACACTCAAGTAAGAGTCTCTAGGGCAATCGGTAATCGGTAACGTTTACCGACACGAGTTTGTATACAAAATTAATTTGCGCTGCGCCACTTTGCGTTGCCACAGACGCCAAATGTAACTGCAACAAGGTGGGTATTAAAATTAAAAAAAAATTTAAAAATTAAAAAAAAACACACACATTTTTCCGAAAAAAAAATTCAAAAAAAAAGTAAAAAGAAAAAAATTAAAAAGAAAAAAATTACAAAAAAAAATTACAAAAAAAAAATTAAAAAAAAAATAAAACAAAAAAATTAACAAAAAAAATTAAAAGAAAATAAAAAAATTTAGGAAAACTTAAAACTGAAAATTCAAAAAAAAATTTAATTTAATAATAAAAAAATCGAAATTTAAATGTATGTCAAAGTGTTTCACCTTTGCAATTATATACGCCTGGCTTAAGGTACAGCACGACGCTAAGCTCAGCAGCAAAGCTGCTCCAAAAGCCACCAGACTGACACTGACATTGTTGTTGGATTTGTTGTTGACAGAAAAATTTACGTTCCAACGGTATTGCTAATGAAGGTAATTGGCGTGTTGTAATTGCAGCTGCAGACGCGGCAATCGGTTTTTTGGTGTTGTTGTTCTACAACTTCTTGAAACTCGCGGCGTGACAAATGGCGAAACAAGCGCCGAGACCGATTTAGAATAACAAAAGCACAAGAAGTCAGCTGCGCTATGCAGCGAGACGGGAGCACGAAGTCCAATTGAGAAAGCAAAAACAGAAGGAACCAAGAAGTCCAACTGAGAAAGTAAAAACATTTAAAAAATTTAATGTAAAAACCGCGCAAGAAATAAAGTCTCATAAGACGAGGGGGATATTTTTTATATAATGAACAGATTATACTAAATTTCTCACGAAGTTTGCAACACACAAAAAAAAAACGTTGGAGACCCTGTAGAATATGGTACATATATATTGAACCATGACGAGCTGAACCGATACCGTCCGTTGTCTGTTCGCCTATACAGTTCCAGTTTTTCAGATGTCCTTCTGAAATTTTGCACATATTTTTTTCTTGCCAAGAAGCTGCTCATTTTTCGGAAGTGACGACGTCCGACAACTTTAATAGATAGCGGCCATACAAACTAACCGATAGAACTCAAGCCCTTGTATGGAAAACGTTTTTATTTGATAAGGTATCTTCAAGAAATTTGGCACAGCTTGTTGTCGAAGTCATGTCTACAATCTCGGGAGAAATGGTTCAGATCGGACCACTATGAAATATAGCTGTCATACAAACTAACCGATAGAACTCAAGTCCTTGTATGGAAAACTTTTTCATTTGACCTGATATCTTTACGAAATTTGGTACAGATTATTATGCAAGTCATGTCTACAATCTCCGAAGAAATCGTTCAGATCGGTCCACTATGAAATATAGTTGTCATACAAACTAACCGATAGAACTCAAGCCCTTGTATGGAAAACTTTTTCATTTGACCTGATATCTTTACGAAATTTGGTACAGATTCTTATACAAGTCATGTCTACAATCTCCGAAGAAACTGTTCCGATCGGTCCACTATAGCATATAGCTGCCATATAAACTTACCATTCAAAATTAAGATAAAAACCTTTTTATAGCCCTTTAGGGTATAAAATGCACCTGTAAAGGGTATCCTAGCTTCGTTGCAGTCGAAGTTAATATTTTTTGTTGTTTTTTTTTTTTTTTTTTTGATTTTTTTCAAGCTCATAGCAGCAGCTGTTGAAATGCAGTGTTGCAACTAATGCGTGCAACTGCGCGTGCTCCATGCGTAGGCAATTTGGATTACAAGCGTATTAAAAAAGCGGGCGGAAAATTATTAAAAAGATAAAATCGTTTCAATCTATCTAATAATTACTGCAGCCGTAACAAATTTGAGGCGAGGTGAGTTGAAAGCGCTGCCAAATTAGACAGCTTGTGCTAATGAAT
This sequence comes from Bactrocera zonata, assembly GCA_037783105.1. Lineage (NCBI taxonomy): Eukaryota > Metazoa > Arthropoda > Insecta > Diptera > Tephritidae > Bactrocera > Bactrocera zonata. The sequence continues at coordinate 198,450 of JBAWJQ010002821.1, read as the reverse complement.
AAATAATGACGCAGCACGAACTCAAATCAAATGGTTCATCGGCAATTTAGTACTTGTTATAATTGACCATTTACCGATTTTGTAACATTTACCGGCGCATATGCTAATTAACACACACACAGAAGGAGAAACTGTGGCAGCACCGCCCTCAATCGAAAGCTTTAACACGCAAGAGTAGCCAAGCGCTGCGCATTGCAGCGGCAGCGGGCTCAGACGCGAAAAAAAAGAAAACAAAAAACCGACAGAGGATGTACCACAAAATTGCCGCTGATTATACGACCACCAGCTGCCCCGGCGACGCGCCAGAACGAAATTTTCCAATTGCAGACCATAGTGTACTAATCAATGGCGCTTAGCGTTGTGCTTGTAAGAGTGTGCATGTGTGGGTTTGTCATCAGCGCATAGATTATTCGCAACAGTTGAGTGATTAGGCATCAGTGAAATGGTAGCGCAATCGATTTATTTGGAAATATGTATACAATAAAAGATTAACAGTGCTTTTCAAAAGTAAGTGGCACTGGAAGCATAAATTTCAAAGCAACTGAAGCTTAACCAATGAGCAGCTGCTTCAAAGCGCGCTGACAAAACGAGTTTGGTAGGGCACATATGGTACTTACATATACATAATATGTATATTTGAGCGGTTCGATTTTTTTGCTTTAAAATAGCGTCTGAAGGGAATATTCTACGGATCATGCTGAACAACTTTGCCTAGGAGACCATGGATCTTAAAAATCTCAGGCTCGAAATCGGTTTTAGACCCATAATCTCTTGGGCAAAGTTGTTCAGAATGATCCCCAGAACGTTTCCCATAACTTCGATAAGATAGTCGCCTTTGTGAAAATCAAAAAAATCAGAAATAATGAAGTAAGCAGCGATAGTAAAATCTGTTAGAAATCTAATATCGGAACACACCTAGAAGCAATGAGTTTTCAAACTAATTGGGGAAGTTCTGGCATGTATCTTTGGGAAGCATTAGAAAATTTTTCATCGACTATCTTTAGAAAGAATATCATAATCAAGGCTATCAAAAATCATCGAAATCTTTCAGGAACGAAATCGAAGAAAAAATGTCTAATTCGAAGAAGAAGAAAGAGCTATTTGATCATTATAACGAATTGAGTTTATATGAAATGTTAAAAGCAAGTGGAAAATTGCTTGTATTGGGCACCGAACTGCTGTTGCATCTACAATATTCTCTGTAGCTGATCTCCAGCGCCATTTTCCTATCATGAGACCCCCAGAAAATGCTCCCAGGAGAGAAATTAAGCGACAGCGAAGATATAACCGTCGAGATTATGATCTAGTTTAACGGCAATATACAATATGTGTTAAAAAAATTATATCGAAAACTCAAAAACCTCCATCTATGTTAACTAAGTTGAATACTAGTCCCAATTTTTACAAAATAAAACTGTGTTTTTCTTCAAATCTACCTGATTAATGCTGAGAACATTGAGATAAATTATAAAATTTTTTACTACTAACTTTGTTGTTGATTGTTGTAGCTATGTCCGTCGGTCTGTCTGTGTAATAGGTCAATTAAAAAGTACCCTGTCTACTGTTGATAAATATTTTGTTAAAATTCGGTTCATTTTTTAATCAACACAGTTCCCTTCACTGATTTTAGCGACCCTCCAACTTTTCGGTACTATTTTTGTAATACAATTCGTTTTTTGCTTCAAAATAGGCCTCAGTTTCGGCGATCACCTCTTCATTCGACGAAAATTTCTTACCAGTGAACATTTTCTCGAGAACTGAGTACAGGAAATAGTCGAACATTTCTTCCCAGCGAGTCTTCCGCTGAGATCTGATAACAGAAAAAAGTCGCGGGGGCAGATATGGAGCATACGGAGTATGCGGAAGCAATTCGAAGAACAAGTCAGAGCTTTCTGCTATCGTTTTCACTGGCTTGTGGCACGGTGCATTGCGCTGGTAAGAAAAATTTTCTTTTTTTTTGATTCAAATGCGGCAATTTAGTTCTTTAAACAATCCTATAACGTTATATAGTAGTCGGTGCTTCCTTTTTCAAGGTAGTCAATCAAAATTATTCCATGCGCATCCGAAAATAAAGACGCCATAACCTAGCCAGTTGACTGTTGCGTTTTTCCACGCTTTGAAGCGAGTTTATCGGGTGCAGTCCACTCGGCTGGTTGTCAATTGGACTTTAGAGTGAAATGATGGAGCCATGTTTCATCCGGTATCACATATCGATGCCAAGACTCGGACTTATTGCGCTTGAACATCGCCAAACACTGTTAAGAATCATCAACTTCTTCCTTCGTCCTTGTTTTTGGTCAAAAGTGAACTCGCGCGGCACCCACTTTGCACAGAGCTTTCTTAGACAAAAATATTTGTGAATGATATGATTTACAGGCTTAGTTGATATCTTTGGAGCGCCTGCTATCTTGAAAAACTACACTTTACGGTCATCCAAAATGATTTTGTGGACCTTTATGAAGTTTTCATCGGTAACAACCTCGTTTAGGCGTCCACTCCGTTAACCGTCTTCGATGCTAATTTCACCACGTCTTAACTTAGCATACAAAATATATTGTTCTTATATGAAAAGTGCTTCATTTTTGAATAGTATTCTAACTTTGGTGGAATAGAAGTTAGTTTTTCCCCATTATTCTTCTTTTCTTCCCTTTATTCTTCTTTTTCCGGCCACAATTCCTCGAAATTTAATATACCACTTCTCAAGCAAACAACTTTCCAAGAACACCACTTAAACAAAAAAGCAAATCAGAGAAACAACAACAAAACGATTATTTAATCGCAGCCATTCAACACCCAAGATGTGCCAAAGAAATATTGATTACACAATTATTAACACCTAACGGCAGGCAGGACTTACAGATTTCATAACGAGGATACACAAGAAGTGTTCGAAAGTTGAGCAAAGTTTTTGGCAAAATAGAAAACAAAAACAAAAAGTTAAGCAAAAACTTTAAGTGTAGAAAGCAAATAAAACCGATAACGTGCTACTAACCGACTGGCAACTGAGGCAACAACAAATACAACAGCAACAAGCAGCAACTAAAAGTGGCATGTAGAAAAACTATTGGCAACACGCAAGAAAACTCGGTGTGAGGGCAAACTTTGAGTGGCTGAAGAAACTTTACAGGAAACAGAAAGAAAAGAAAGGAACAACAACTACAACAATGCGGAGCAAGCAAGTATGAGCCAAAGCAAAGAAATCAAAAAGTAGATAGTCGTTGCTGCTGCTGCTGGCTAAGGGAAGGGAGACTGCTGCCGAAAGAAAACTAATTACCAACTATTGCTAACTGTGCTATGTGGCAACAACAGCAATAAAGGCGGTAAAAACAATGGCAACGAAATCAAACTATGTGCAACAAACCAAAACTCGAGCAACAATTGCATGCAACAACAAGAAAATAAATAAGTAAAAACAACAACAAAAACAAAAATAACAAAAAAGGAAACAACAACCACAAAAACAGTAAGTAACTGCAATAACAATAGCAAGTAGGCACAACAAAGCCGGCAAAATGAGTTACGAAAGTAATAAGTCACGTTATTGGCGTATTGCCACAGCCAAGAGGCAACCAAGTTAGCTGCCGACGACTGCACAGCAGTTGGAGAGTTGGAGCCTAGTACAAGAAATTAAGCCGCGGCAGCGAGCCAACTGGTAGCCACGACGACGTAAGGCGTGGCGGAGGGCACAAAGGGGACGAGCAAAGGGTGGGGCATGCGCAGTGAAGAGCAAAACAAAAAAAATGAGAAAAAATCACGAGGAATGCAACAGCAACAAAGCAAGAAAATCACCATTGTTGTTGCAACTATGAAGTTGTTGTTGTGTTTGTTGTTGCTGTAACTCAGATGCTGTTATTTTTGTTGTTGTTGCGGAACTGTTGCTGTTTTTGTTGTTGTTGCAAAACTGCTGTTCAATTTGTTGCTCTTCTGAAGTTGTTGTTATTATTGTTGTTGTTGCACTGCTGCTACTGCAATCGCGAAAAATAGCAGTATTATTATGAATTGTTGCAGCAACAGCAACAACGAACGGTACTAGCAATGCTCTTGCCACAACACATACATACATATATGGGCGCTGGTGTGTGTGCCTGCGCGCATGTGGCATGAATGGAAAGTGCGGCAATAGCGTAACAATAATAGCGGCAGCAACAATTTTACAAACAACAACAATAATAACAAAACAGTTGCAACAACAACAAATAGTGCACACAGCTTCAAACTCGTACGTGCGGCTTTGATTTCGCTATTGCTTTGGCTGTTGCTGCTTAAACTTCCTGTTGCCATAGTTGTTGTTATTGTGCTGATGTTGCATGCCGCTTGCATGGATGCGCCCTAATCTGTGGCAGCGCTTGCGAAAGCAGGCCATTATTTCTATTGTTATGCGCCATGTTTTTTATTCCACTGTTGTTGTTGTTGTTGCTGCTGCTGTTAACAATTGTTTCGCACTTTTTACACTATTTCTACGGCGACTGTGTTGTTGTTGTGTGTGTGTGTGTGTGGCAAAACTTAACTTATTTAATAACCGCAAATAAATGAACAAAGTTTGTACTTAAGCGCCGCGGAGCCGCGCTCGTCGGCCTCCAACGGTTTGGGGTTTGAGCAACAACCTTCGGCTGTCGGCGCTGTGGCAGAAGGCTGCCGCGTCGCATGAAAGAGGAAGTGTTGTTGCGCTCGCGTAAGCGGCAGCGCAGTGGTCGCGTTGGGGTTTGTGGCAATGTTGAGACAGGAAAAGGCCATAAATGGTACAATGCCAGCAATTGAATTGATTCGAACGGCGCTTGTGTTTGTATATGTGCTTGTGTGTGTGTGAGTGTGGTATAAACTATAACAGCCGCGTCATTATGTACAGATTTATGTACAACGGTCTAATGCGTTGCGTCATTGTTGTTGTTGTTGTTGTTATTGCAGTAAAGCTATTAAGTCAGAGTAGATATCATAAGGTCACGAACTCGGAAAGACCAAGCCTTTGTACAAAATAATGCCACAAAATTACAAAAAAAAAGGGATATTGTTTTCTAAGTAGAGTGCTTCGAAGAGCTCCTCGAGCAACCCTTCAAGCACTTATATCGAAAAATCTTATTCGTAATTGTAGTCTTTCAAACAAAATTTTTATTCGAAATCATCACTCTTCTGTTTTGCGAATTTATAAGTCAGTTGAGAATTAGTGGCATGGTCTGCTTAACGAGTAAAATTATATGCTAGAATGCATAGCATGCCGAGAAATAGTCACAACAGCAAAGATTTGGACTTCGAAGTCTAGAAATAGAGTTGAAATGCGCCACATTACTGTGCACATCAAAAAGTTTTGGCTACGAGGTCTTACCGGAGACTTAAGGGGGTATTCTAGTCTAGAAATTTAAAAAAATCGATTTTTTTTTTATATTTTCAAAGTTTAACTATTCAAGAATATGTGTACAAGAGGATTTTTCAAAATTCAAATTATTTTCGGAGATATAGGCATTTTTCTGACCCGGCATCCAAACTGGTTCGGCCGGAACGCGAAACTTTAAACGCGTTTTTCTCAAAACTGACTTTTTCGGAACGATGCCCACGATTTCTCAGGTTCTACTGGACCGATTTACTTGAAATTTTTATAGAGTCTTCTTTGTAGGCTTGTCTATGGTTGGAACTAGTCCCATCTCGAAATTTTTATTTTTATTATTTTTAAAAAATTCGAAATAGTCAGAAAAAGTGATAAAAAAAAAAAAAAATTTTTTTCAGGCAGTTGCCATTTTGGGGAAAAAATATTTCTTTTTTTTTTGGTTTCAGATAACTAGGAGGGTTGAAATCAAGGCATGGTCACGTGGAAATTTTTAGAAACACCCCACTTCGTCAGCTCATAATTTTTGAAATTTTTTACTTTTTTAGTTTTTAATTTTTTTTCTATACTCTTCAAAAATTAATAAATAACTAACAAAAAATGGAAATATTAATTGCCTTTTTTTTACGACACTTTAAAAATTACCTGAAATTCATGCTTCTAGACTAGAATACCCCCTTAATTCTGGTACCACGGGGAGTTGGAGCCTTTGGAGTTCGCTCCAACCTGCTCATGCGGACTGGCCCCTCGAGGAATATCATGATGGTTGTGATTAAGACCCAAATGCGGAAAGATCTGATACTTCATCAGTTGAATTTGGAGTTGCATTGCAATTGAGTGCCAGACCCAAAGTACGGCAGAGGTTTTAGATGGGCTTCGAACGATACAAAAGTGGTTAGTGTGTCCATTCCACACTGCTAATTGCTACTGGAAATGCCTGTCATTTTCAGGTCGCTGATCAACGCATTGATTTGGTCCGCTGTGCTTTTGAGCGCCGTAAGGTAAGGCTGTCGTTAGCAGATACCCACGTTTAACACACCGGACGTTGTCCACATCGAAGTTTAGTCCTTAAAATTGAGCTCATATTAGCAATTTCAAAACAAAACGTACTTTGAGGTAAAATCGTCTCAAAAACCGTTAAGTTAAGTTAGATGGCTAATCACACAGCATTGCGGAGGGATAAAAAAAACTCCTGTTTTTGTTCGCAATCTTACAGCATGAATCCGAATGAGACGCTGTCCTGTTAGAACTCCTACTAGAAGCCCCTTGCAACAGCACAGCTGCTAGTAGTCGACCAACGCTTGCAGATTTGGTCTGAAGCTTTACAGTCCAGCAGTGAACCACAAGAAGCAGGAGATACGTTGTCACCCGTTACAATTCTGCAGTTATTGAGACTGAAGTACCTATCCTAGGAAGCTCATCAGTCTTACAGTTTCCGGCAAAACCGCTGTGGCTAGGCAAACCAGTCTAATCGTAAAACCACTCGATGCTAGAGATAAGGAGTCCAGACATCCTTTCACTACAATTGAGCGGTCTATAAACCCAATTGTCCGTTGTGATGACCAGAATTCCTAGGTACGGATGAAAAGTACCGTCGCATATATCCACAACGTCTAGATGCTGCACGCAAATTTATTGACGGCGAGGCGGCTAATACCAATTCCAGCTAATTCACCGGGTTCGTAGAAATCATCAAGCAATCGGGTCTAGCGAAAGGCGGACGGCGGAGGAGGGAGTATCTAGATGTTTCCACCTGATCTTATTCCCCACAACTTTGATAAGACGAATCCTCCGCCTCACCGTGTGAGACAATGTCCAGTTAGGACGCCTATTATTGCGGCGATGCGAGCCTTACTTAGCAGTTCAATGTAGTTTTTACGTTCCACACTGAGACAAAAGGCTTTTGCAATCTCTTTAGTGCTGATTACTGACCAAAACTCGCGCTTCCTGAACTCGCGCGAAGCTCACAGATACAGCGTCCGCGTAAAGGAAAACAGGGAAAACCCTCGTTCCCATTTTGTTGAAATTTAGATATGGATGCATTTTCTTGCGAGCTCAATTTCTGACGATTCCGCTGTGACCAGGCAGCCAGAAGATTTAGTACCGATTACAGTTCCACACTGGGGCGAAGAACATGAGCTAGCCCTCATCGCTCGGAGACTTTTTCGCGTATTTAATAATCTTTGGAGGCTCACGGTAGGAGACACAGTGTTTTAAGTTCGCGTCCAGCGCAGGCATTCCAAAGAATAACCATTTCTCATGGACTTCGTAACGAAACTCCATCTTGTAGCGTAAATAAACCAACTGGTATATGCGTGACTCATTAGTCTAGCAGACTAACCTACAATACCGATATTTCCAAATTCAATCGAGCGTCAGTTTCAGTCAATTATGGATGTATTGTGTTACATATAACAATATAATCTCAAAAATTAAGCGAGTTATGATCATATTTGTAAAGCGTGGAGTTGGTATTGCATACAGGGTGTTACAAAATTAGCCCAATATTGGAATTATATACAGGCTGCTAAAAAATTTTCGAAATATTTAAATTTCAGGTATTTTGCTCAAATTTCGCATCTTCGTAGTTTGCTAAAAAATTTTCAATGCCACCTTTATAGTAAATAAACATTTCTAGTTTCTCAAAGCCTTGAGCTAACACTGCCGAGACGCTCATGTAAATACGTCAAAAAATTGAGGAAGTTATAACGGTTAAAATGAGCTTAATGGCCAAACATAAATTATAAGTTTTGGTAATTTGCTCGAAACGCGAATTGAGCCATACTTGTAGGTTGTGTTATTGTCTGAAGTTATATAGTTCTGAATCCATTAAGACTGGTTAACGTTTTTGGTTAGTTTTTTAGACAAAAAAATCGCACTGTGCTGCTGCTTGTTGTGGAGTAATACACAGAAGAGTCATTTGTCTAATAATGGCGAGCGAACAAAATACGAGTTCACATACAAAGACGAGCTGGAGGTGGCGCGATTTATAGAAAAAATTAGCATTGGAAATAAAATGAGCATACAAATTTTTAACAAGTTAGAAGACAACTACAACAAGGCAAAACAAGTAAGATTTCGCTACTGTGCGGCGGTAATTGGCAACAAAACAGGTTCGAACCATAGCGACGACTATTTAAGCCACAAAAAGGTCGACTCGTCTAACTGGAATTTCAAATGATTTTTTGGTTTACAAATTTGTACAAAATCAAGACTGAAAGAACAGTTAACAAAAGAAGAGCAAATAAGTAGAAATTAGTGAACGAAAAATGCTAAATCAACAAAGATTCATAAAGTGGATAGCAGACGCTGCGGCGGGACGCTGTCGTCAGCAGCAAACCGACTGGTGGCGACCATAAAAGTAGGCAATTGTAATTACAATTAAAATTAGCAACAAACCGTAAGCAAATGAGCCGCATGACAACAACATAACAACGCTAAATAACTATTGGCTTAATGGGTGACTAGGTGAGACTTGGAAAGTGGACAGCGGAAACAATAACATCGCTGACTAATTGCACTTGACAAAGCTTGCCGCTTTGGCAGACTTGTTGGTGGCAAGTATAGTGGCTGACAGCAAAAACAAAGCGGCAGTAAGGCAGCAAAAAGCGCAAGTCAAGTATCATTGCCGAGGTGAGCAAATTTAAGCAGTAAAATATTTAAAAAAGAAAAATTTAAAAATAAAAAAAATAAAAATAAAAAAATAAAAATAAACAAATAAAAAAAAATAAAAATAAAAAAAAATTAAAAAAAATAAAAAAAATTAAAAAAATAAAAAAAAAATAAAAAAAATAAAAAAATAAAAAAAAAATAAAAATAAAAAAAAATAAAAATAAATGCTAAAAGGGATGACAACAACAACAACAGCCACACAAGTCGCTGCCGAGGCAAACAGCAAACAATTGCTAACAAATGAGTAACCAACCACAAAAGATGTGACTGAGCACAGCAAATGGCAGCAGCGCGACCGCAGGAAGCACAAAAACAAGCAAACAATAACAATAAGGCGGCGCGCATATAGCCTCGAGAGCAACAACAATGGTGGTCTGTAGCAAAAAATGGCACAAAGACACATAAGTCATAAGACGCATAAGACTTAAAGTGTCTTTAAACAAATACAATAAGTGAATAACAAGCGGCAACAATAAAAAATAGCTTAATAATGCCAACAGTAATGACAGAAAATATTTGCTGTTATTGAAAACAAAAATAATAATGAATGAATATCATTTAAAAATGAGCAATTTTAGCAGAAAAGTAGCATACTAAATAAATTACTGTGGCGAGTTGGACATACGCACCACCTGTTCGGACAGCCTTGAGGCGGTTCAAGCACCCTGTTTCACAAGAAGTGCGCACAACAGCATTGCGCCACTTGTAATTAGACCCAGCCAAACTAAATGAAGCACAAAGTAATAAAAACAAAAAAAAAACAAAAAAAAAATGTTAACTTAGCTTGCACTGGAGCTAAAATACCCCTCACAAATTAAGAAGTTTCAATGCAGTTTGTATGGCAGCTATATGCTATAGGCGCCCGATCTCAACAATTTTCAGAGATATTGTACCGGTGCTTTGTACAGTAATGCATGCCAAATTTCGTGTAGTTAGCTCGTCAAATGAAAAAGTTTTTCATACTAGGACTTAACTTTGAACGTTCAGTTTGTATGGCAGCTATGTGCTATGATAGTCCAATTTTAACAATTTTTACGGAGATTGTACCGTTGTATTAGACAATAATTCATGTCAAATTTCGTGAAGATATCTTGTAAAATAAAAAAGTTTTTCATACCAAGAATTGATTTCGATCGTTCAGTTTATATGGCAGCCATATGCTATAGTGGTCCGATCAATACAATTTCTTCGGACAAGATACCGCAGCCTTGGATAATAATACGTGCCAAATTTCGTTCAGATATCTCGTCAAATATATAAGCTTGCCATATAGGCACTTAATTTTGATTGTTCAGTTTGTATGGTGGCTATATGCTATGATAGTCCGATCAGTACGATTTCTTTGAAAATTGTACCGTTGCTTTGGACAAAAATTCATGCCAAATTTCATGTAGATAGCTCATCAAAGAAAAAAGTTTTTCATACCAAGAATTGATTTCGATCGTTCAGTTTATATGGCAGCCATATGTTATAGTGATCCGATTCGAACAATTTCTACGGAGATTGTACCGTTGCTTTGGACAAAAATTCATGCCAAATTTCATGTAAATAGCTCGTCAAATAAAAAAGCTTTCCATACAAGCACTTGATTTCGATCGGTCAGTTTATATGGCAGCCATATGCTATAGTGGTCCGATATGAACTATTTCTTCGGACAAGATACCGCTGCCTTGTACAATAACTCATGCCAAATTTCGTGAAGATATCTCGGCAAATAAAAGAAAAAATAACTCGTGTAATATGCCTCGTTCAGGGTATAAAACCGAAAACAACAATAATAACAAATGAGCAGCAATAAACAAAAGGCGGGCACTTGAACATGAGCACCTCGTAGTACTTGTTTGCATTTATTTGTTTTTTTTTTTTTTTTTAATTCATTATTATTTTTGCCACTCCAATACGCCTGCACAGTCAGCTGAAAGCGCGATGCATAACAATAATCAGCAGCATCAGCTGCAGCAACGCCATTAGCCCGTCAGCGCGGCAGCACTTTGGGGGCAGTCAACTTTAATTGAATTACCAGGCCGCTGGGTGCGGTTGCCACACAATTGCCTGCACACACACACACGCGCATTGCCGCATTGACCGCTTTAAAGCGCGCGCATGTATTTGTTTGTGCGTGTGCACGTAGTTGCCACATTGTAAGTATGTGGTTCAATGCCTTGACTTTGCAATTTAAGCGCAGTTAAAAGTTCAAAGCAACGTTAAGTGAATGAATGAATGAACTCTCGCATTACAACTGGCCCACGAGTGAGTATAACGGTGTCTGCGTTGACGCGTCGCGCCGCTCATTTGCCATTGAGGTGGACAAATGATGCTGCAACACACAGCCAGCCGTTTTACAATTCATTCAACTACATTCATAACTGTCAAAAATGCGACCACGAAAAAATAACGGTGTCGAGTGCAGGTCAAGAAAACTGGAGACAAAAGTTGATGAGCTCAACTGAAATATGATGCAATACTCTTGAAGCGCTTTTAAGCACGTACAGCGCGACGATGACGCTGAGTGCTTCGTGAAATCAGAATATGAAATCACAAGAATTTTTGGAATTTTTGTAATGCAAGACGGTTGACTTGGCAAAGCAAGAATTTCAGACAAGTGTTGGAAAACTTTTCAAAATTTTCAAAATATGATCTGCACAACAAAAAAATAACATGAATTTCGGTTGAGCTTCACTGAAAAACTTTCAGTTGATTCTGAAGAGATTCAAGAGCTGCTATTACATCCAGAAAAAACAACAGTTTGGTGTGGTTTGTGGGCCGGTGGAGTCTACGGACCATATTTCTTCAAAAATGATGCCATTGAGAACGTAAATAGCGGCCGTTATCGCGTCATGATAATGATTATTTGAGGTCTGAAGATGAAGCTCGTGATCTCGACGACATTTGGTTTCAACAAGAAGGCACCACTTTCCACACATCGTATCACTCAATAGATTTATTGAGAGAACATTTCGGTGAGGAGTTAATTTCAAGTTTTGGGATGGTCGATTGGCCACCAAAATCGTGTGATCTCACACCGTTAGACTTCTTCCAATGGGGATATGAAAAATCTAAAGCCTAAGCGGACAATTCCACTTCGATTCAGGCCTTGGAGGAAAACATCAAGCGTGTCATTCGCCAGTTACCAGTCGAAATGCTCGAACGAGTCATCGAAAATTGGTTTCAACGGAAGAACCATCTGAGATGCAGCCACCGCCAACAATTGAAAGATATAATCCTCAAAAAATAAATGGCAAACAATGTTCTTTTGAATGATAATAAACATTTTCCATTAAATTTGAAGTTTCTGTGTTTTTTCTTTGAAAAAGTAGGAAACCTCGAAATGGATCATCCTTTATATATAGTCTCCCACGTTTCCTTCTGGGTTTTTCAAACTTCGTGACAAACGTAATAGAGTTAGTTCATCGTAAAAAACTGCTGTAGAACTTAGAAATTAAGTACATGCAGCGTCATATAAAACTCTGATATCCCCAGTGTTCGAGGATGCCTATGTATATTCAGCCTACTTGTTTCTACAATAGAGTCCATGGAACTGTAAAAAATGGAAGCGCCGAAAAATTGACTGAATCCATAGAAGGCATATTCGATAGCTCAGTTCATGATAGATAGAGTTAGTAGAACTGTAGAACACTATAGAGTCCTTGCAGCGCTACTTCATACTGATCTACAACTTCACACCTTCCTCAAATAATCTCAGTTTCTAAAATATCTCAGAAGGTTACAAATCTAAAAGGTATATTTCTACCAAGGTCCCGCCAGCTAATCAGTACCCAAAAACCACCAGCTAATCATTACCAGTTTGACTCCTGGCTCCATTGTATTAATATATCCTATAAAGCCCTCCAAAAGCAATTGTTTTGAGATTTGATTATAAAGGTTGGAAATTCGTCCACGGTATACTCCTCAGTAAGCTCTTAAGAACCTAAGACCTAAGATTAAGGGCAAAAAATCAGAAATACGCGTCTAAAATCGGTAAAATCGAAGAAAGAACCCTAGATTCCTAACTCGAACCTTCCACAAATCATCTCAGTTTCCAAGGTCGCGCTGCAGACTATAAATCTGAAAGGTTTCTTTTAGGCTTTTAGACAAAGTCCAACAAAAAACTGCCAGCTTATCAGTATCCGCATGCCTCTCGGCTCCATTATATATATAAAATGTTATAAAGTCCCCGAAAAGCAGTTGTTTTGAGCACTGATTGTCAAACTTACAAAAATTACTGAGGATTCAGCATAGTACTTGGTTACAAGAACTTAAAAATTTAAATAAAAATCATGTGTAAAAACTTACGCAACAAGTCCGCCCAGAAAGGCGACCGGACCACCGCCGATGAGCCGTATCTTACGATGACATGAATCAAACAGTGAGGTGCGCGTCGGTGCCTGTGTTGTTGGCGACATAGTAACAACCGAAGTGGCCGACGCTGCGCTGGAGGCGTTCGAATTGGTGCTAGAGATCGCTGTGCTCTGTGTGCTGCAGCTGATATTGCTCGCGTTGCCAACGCTGGCCGCCGAGGCAGAAGCGGTAAGCGGCGTTGCGGAGAAGGCTGAATGATTTGACGACGCCGTCGAGGAGGCGTTCGATGATGACGACGATGATTTCACCAGCGTTGAGCCGTTGCCGTGCGTCAACGTAGCGAGTTCCGTCTTCAAATAGTTATTATTGTTGTTGTTGTTATTGTGTTGATTGCCGCAGCAAAAGTGATAGTTGTTGCTGCTGCTGTTGTCAGCTGACTGGTCGAACTGTTGGCCCTGCACTGTGGCGGCAGCGACCGTTGCTGGCGCATAAACGTGTTCCACCACAGCGTTGGCGATCAGACCGTTCGTCTTTGTGCGTGTGCTCGTTGAATTGGTTGTTGTTGTTGTGGTGGTTGTTTTCGATTTTTTGATACGCTTAAACGAAATAAACGGTGTCGATGACAAGAGGCTGCGTGCGGCCGAAATCGGTGTGCTAACCGCCGTTGCTGTGCTTGTAGTTGTCGTTGCGTTCGCTAAGTGCTCTTTGGCAGCCGAGGATGATGATGTGGTGATTTTCATGCCCTTCGCTTGAAATCGATAGCCAGTCGTTTGTTTGTGTTGCTCTTGTTGTTGCTGTCGTTCATTAAAGAATTTGTTAGACGTTTGCTTTTGCTGCTGTTGTTGTTGTTGGTGATATTGCACCGCAGTTGCCGCTGCGGCTGCTGCCGCCGCACAGCTGCTCGCCTTCACGCCAACGGCTGGGGAGCCGTTCGCCGCGCCAGCGCCGTTGGTACCCGCGCCGACGTGGAACTTCTGTAGCAATGGACTCGTCGTATTCGTACTCAGTTCCACGATGTGTGTGGGCGTTCTCAACATAATTTCGAAGGTTTAGTGGCACCTCGCCAAGAGGTTAGTTCAAGTTGGTTTTGCTTTTGGTTTCGGTTTGGCTGTTGGAGTTTCAACTTGTCAAGAGGATCACAAGGCTTGTGTAGCCGCTGCGCAGGTCAACGCAAGGGAAAACCGCTCGCACAATAGTTGCTGCTTCACTTTTATTATGTGTTTCGTTGTTATTGTTATTATTTCACTTTACTGCGCACTTTTGTTCGATTTTCTGACGAATGTTTACTTTGTTGCGCATTTTTCTTTCACAACTTATTTTCTTCTTTACTTTTGTTATTAATTATTTTTGGTGTGGTCTTTATTGCTGTTTTGTTTACATACGTGTTCTTGTTGTTGTTGGTTTATTTCACAGCATAATTGGTATTTCTCCCACTATATTGTTATAGTTCGTTCGGCGTATGTTTCTTGGAAATCTTTCAGAAATTTCCAAAACAAAATAAAGCACTAAAGTGGAAAAATTTACGAAAAATTACTTTGTGAGCCACCAGCCGATGTCTGGGTCAACAAATCAACGCATTCGTGTTGAATTGCCGAGCCGAGCGTTTGCTAGGTCATTCAAGCCATCAGTCAGTCACTCAAACAGTCATGAATGCAATGACCTCAGCACTTCCTTCCGCAGACCGGGCATTGACCAAGCGCAATACTGGAGGTCAGCTAAGCAACAATTATACTAATTTCATTATTTATGTTTCGTATTTTGAATTGTTGTATGAGCCATTGTACTCTGCATAGCCTTGCGATATTTTATGGTCCAAAGCGTGTGACTCTTTGTGCTTTTTTGTGGTACACTAAGTACCGAGCATTTGTTTTAATGTGGTATTTACGCATATCATTAGCACAAACTGCGGTTAATTTGTGTTAAACACATACATACGACGGCTCAGAACCATACCACCTACATGTAACGAAATCACACGCAAAACAGTAATAATAAATAGAATAAATTTGGTAAAATTCCGAACGAAACATAAGCTTAGCTGGGAAATCATGAAAGCTGAGCTTTGTGTGAAAATAACAAACTAAACAAATAAAAATCTAAGCCTAGAAATATTTGCGAATTAGTATCCAAGCCAATGAAGAATTTTCAAAAAGGATTTTGTTCGACTGAAAGCTTAATAATTTAAAGCTTTCGAAAGCTTTTTCCAACCCTGCATAGATGCTAATTCTAACGAGAAAGCTGCGAACTTAATAAACAAGTAAAAATCTCGACTGAAAGCTCTATTTAAAGCTTTCGAAAGCTTTTTCCAACCCTGAATAGATGCCAATTCTAACGAAAAAGCTTCAAACTCAATACAAAAATGAAAATCTTAGCATGAAAATATTTCAATGAAATGAATTTAAATATAGTCGACTGAAAGCGCAATCCGAAAGCTCTTTCTAACCATTTCGAAAGCTTTCTAACACTGAATAGATGCCAATTCTAACGGAAAAGCTGCGAACTCAATAAACAAGTAAAAATCTCGACTAAAAGCTCTATTTAAAGCTTTCGAAAGCTTTTTCCAACCCCGAATAGATGCCAGTTCTAACGAAAAAGCTTCAAACTCAATACAAAAATGAAAATCTTAGCATGCAAATATTTGAATGAAATGAATTTAAATATTGTCGACTGAAAGCGCAATTCGAAAGCTTTTTCTAACCTTTTCGAAAACTTTTTCTAACTCTGAGTAGATGCCAATTCTAACGAAAAAACTGCGTATTCAATAAAGAAATAGAAAACTCAGAATGAAAATATTTGTTGTCAACTGAAAGCTCTATTTAAAGCTTGCGAGAGCTTTTTTCTAACAATGAACGGTTATTACGCGCTATTATATTGGCGAAAACACCAAATTTAATAAACAGTTTGGCGGTCAATATTCGATAATTTGTTGCAGAGGAAAAAATAACGAGATAAAAGCTCAAAAGCTTTCAAAAACAAATGCGATCATAAATATGTAGACATAATGCATTTGCCAATAGGAACCTGTGACTATATGGAGTTATCCAAAATGGTTGAAGTCGCCTAAAAGCTCAAGCTATAAAGCTTGCGAAAGTTTTTTTTTGTAACCATGAATAGATTATCGCGCTTATTTCAATGGTGAAAATGTCAAAGTTTAGAGCACAATATACAATAATTCAATGAAGAGGAAAATATCATGAGATGAAAGCACAACAGCTTCGAAAAACTGATGGGACCACAAAAATATAGCTGTAACGTATTTGTGAATGAACATATGCAAGCTCAATTTAAAGCTTTTAAGAGCTTTTATTTTCAATGTGTGGATTTTCGCGTATTTTAAAAGTGACAATGAGAACAAAAAAGCTTGTAGAATACAAAAAAAAATAATATAGAATAAAAAATAAATAAAAAATAATAAGGTGGAAGCACAAAAGCTTCCAAAAACGGATGAGACTGCTCTTTAATGCTGATTTTTAATGGACTTCGTAACTATATAGCTATTAAGTATTTGGGAATAAGAATCTACGACTTCAATGAGCTCAAAACTCAATTTAGAGCTTTTGAAAGCTTTTTCCAGCTTTGTGTGGATTTTTTATTGACGAAAATGTTAATTCTAACAAAAAGTTTGGAGCTCAATGTTCGAGAATTTTACGTATATATAAAAAATGATGCGGAAAAGCCCAAAAGCTTCCAAATCCGATGCGATTTCCAGTGAATGCTGATTTTCAATGGACTTCATATGTACATACTATATATAAATATATGGCTATTACATATTTGTGAATCAGAATCCGAGACTACGATGAACTGACTGAAAACTCACTTTAGAGCTTTCGAAAGCTTTTTCTAATTTTGAGTGGATTTTTATTGACGAAAATGCTTATTCTAACAAAAAGTTTGAGTTAATATGATGTAGATGAAAAAAATAATACGCTGAAAGTGTAAAAGCTTCTAAAAACCAATGCGATTTCTTGAGGCTATTGAGCTACAGAGACTTTAGAAATATTTAACTATAATTTCAAAGTAAAAAAAAAAATATAGAGTCTTTTAATCAAGGTTATTATCGCTCTAAATGGAATGTTATGAAAATGGAAATTTATCGTTGAAACCACATTGAAAGCTTAAAGCTTTGCAAAAATTCGACACAATATAAGAAACAAAAAATATGCAAAATTTAGCAAAAAATAATATTTTAAATTAAAGCAAAACCACATCCGATGCCGCTTTAGAACTGAACCCGCTTGTTTCCTACCGAGCGTGAGATTTATTAGTTGCTAAATTATGAAGCATACATTTTTTTTTTTAATATTAGTATTATTTTTTGATTTGGTTGAGTTTTTAGGCAACAACAAGTTATGTTTTTTTCATGTTTTTATATTTTATTTTATTTAATTTTTTTTTAAATTTTTTTTTAATTTAATTTTTTAATTTTTTTTTTTTAATTTTATTTTTTCAGTTTTTTTTTCGTTGTTGGCGATAAAGCGAACTATATGCGCAGCGCGCAAAGACAAACCGGAACCAAACTTAAACCTATGGAACTTTATGACTAAGCCACTAATGAGCCAGCACATGTGTTGCTCAGCGACTCAGTAACTTTTTCGATTTTTTTTTTATATTTTTTCGATTTTTTTTTCTGTTTTTGGTTTTTTTAATAAAGCGTTGAACACGTTCGATCGCACCACTTTGATTTATGTGTGACCATTTGAAAGCAATCAGACACATTCGCACGAAATTAACGTCACATTAAATCGCACCATATTGGCGAAATTGATTAGCATTAAACATATGAAATGGGTGCTTTCGCGCAGCCGTCGCGCGACGTGCATTAGCGATCGCTCCCCTTATGGATGGGATGGTATTATGGAAATTTTCGCGTATTACAACAACGAACTTGATAAAAAAAAATGTATAAAAACCACAGCGAGCAACATTAAAAAGCGAAGCAAACTAAAGCACACACACACGCACATTTGTGGAGAACAGCTGTTGCTCGATCTCTGACCAACATCGCGCTATCAGCAGCGCTGGCGTAGCGGCGACCTCGACGTTAGCGCCAGCGTCACAAAAATATTTGCGGTCGGTACGAGCTGCTGATAAGCATAAGTCCGGCTTTGCGCTTAGCTGCCACAAGTGGTGTGTGTGTGTGTATATGTATATAGAATATCGGTGTACTTTTCACGCTTAATCTTTAAACCGAATAGTACTCGCCTGATTTGTTGCGTTTGCTTTTGTTTTTGTCATAAAAATGATATGAGTTTGCATGTAAATAAGTGTAAGATTACATACGGACTACATGTGTAAGCGCTTGAGCACACACAGGCGTCGAGCATACGTGCGATATTGGTCAGCGGCCGTCTGTCCAAGCACTGACTGACGCATCAACTTCGCGTGCGAAACCGTAGACGCGCGTAGACCAGCGACGGCGCCGCTGAAACGTACGGAGACGGTCGCAAAGTTGATAAAGGGCCTTGAAGTCGCCTCGCTGTGCCAGCCGAAACCAATGTAGCCGGCGCTACAACAACAACAAACACACAAACAGACGATTATGTATGGTATAGATAAAGTAAGCTGAACTTTCAAGGCGAAGTAAGCAGTAAATAGTCTACTTACTTACTTACTACAATGTAATTATAGAGTATTTGCTTAGAGGTCACTTTATTAGTGGCTTTGGAAATATTAAGCCTCGAAATTAGAACAATCACGTACCACTAATGGTCGGTCAGTTACTAATTTGTACACTCAGTGATTCACATTATTAAGTCGGCGTCGCCTTCGCTGTGAGGAGACAACATATAAATGTTTCTGGTATTTTAGTGTCAATGGTTTGGAGGCAACTAATACAGTTAATTATATACATAGTAACGAATATTATAATATATCTAGAGTGCCTTAAATTGTAATCATTCAAAATTAGCCTTACACGATTTTTAACTGACCTCTCGGTAAAGTTTTGGGAGAAAAGTTAAGCATTGAATAAAAGTAAGCACAAATTTCGTTCCCTTTCAAAAATAAAGCTTGTAATTCTCACTAGGCTTATGAAGAATAGTTTACATATAGGTAGGAGAGCCAAATAAAGTAAGTAAAAGGAATTTTAATGGTTGAGAAATTGGAAAAAAGTTTTCGGAGGTTAATAGTATACGAGCTCAGAAGCTACACTAGGTTATAGGCGCAGAAAAGGATGCGTAATTGTAATATCTACATCTGATCCAAGTGCAAGAACTGAAATTTCTCGACCTTCGTCGTCACTTCACTTTATGGGCTTTTGAAAAGCTTCAAGAAGATCTGACGTTTTCGAGCGAAATTTTGTTCAGCGACAAGGGCCATTTCTGGGACAAAGAGCAACCTGAAGAGATTCAAGATCTGTTATTTCATCCAGAAAAAACAGCGTAACTGTAATATCTATAAATATTGTCTGAAAAAGTAGCTTCGCAGCGAAGGAGTTCATAAAACTTATGCCACCCCATGAGCTCCCCAAGCAAATACAGCTGTCAGATTTCTAAGCGACAGAGGTTATATAATTTGATGACTATGAAGAGCACGCAGAAAATTTCGAATATGCGAATTAATAATACAGCACATTTGCTAAAACTCACAATTAAGCATAAGCTTCGCTAGGAAATAATGAAAGCTGAACTTGAGCTTTTTAGAAAATGCCAAGTTAAACGAATAAAAATCTTCGTCGGAAATTTTTGTGAATCAGAATTTACTCTAAGACGAGCGATTAATGCTTTGGAAAGTTTTTTTCCAACTTTGAATGGATTTTTCTGTATATTTTAGAGCCGAAAATTCCAATTCTAACAAAAAGCCTGAAACTCAATAAACAAATGAAAATTTTCGAGAGTAAATATTTGTGAGTCAGAAGCTACGATCACGATGAGAAAATAACAAGTTAACAACAAGCATCAGAATCTATGACTACGTTGAGGGATCAAAAATTGCCACGGTCGTCCAAAAGCTCAATTGAAAGCTTTCGAGAGCTTTTTTCAGGCTTAAAGAATCTTCGTGTATATTTTAGTGACGAAAATGACAATTCTAAAAAATAAGCAGAAAGCTCAATATAAAGCTTTCGAGAGCTTTTTTCAACAGTGAATGAATTTTCGTGTATTTTCTAACAAATAAGAATAAATAAAAATAATTCTAACAAATAAGCTTGAAGCTCAACTTAAAGCTTTTGAGAGCTTTTTTCGTGTAAATTTTAGTGTGGAAAATAACAATTCTAACAAATAATCTGGTGCATTCGATAATGTGTTGTAGATGAAAAAAAATTGGAGGACGAAAGCACAAAAGCTCCATAGAAACCGATGCGATTTCTAGCGGATATTACGCTACTTTAGAAACATAACTACATATAATTATTATATGAAAAATATAAAATTTGTATTTTGTCTAAAAGTTTGCCGCAGTTTAATCGATCAAGCAACAGTGAAACCTGAAAGCTTTCTAGCAATTTGTACTAAAAATATTAGTTGACGCGCGCAGTGAAATGTCTAATCGAAGGCAGTCACTGTTAAACAATTTAGACCACTTTGGTGCCGAATTATGCTTTTTCGAAAAAGAATTTAGCTTTTTTTGAAAAGAAAAGGAATTTTAAAATTCCCAGAAGGCACAATAATTTTTATTTATTTTCCACGCTACTCACATCAAAGCAACGAACGATGAGTAAATGAGTAATTTACACAATTCGTGATGGCCTAAGCATTTTCGCGCTTAATTTGCCTTTCTTACTTTGATAAACTCATAAAATTCACAAAAATCACAGAAATCACACCATTTCTCCACTGCAGCCATGACTCAAATCGAAATACGATGAAATAAATAATGAGCATAATAATTATTGCATTATACAAATGTGTCGTGCAAAAACAACGATTACGAGCGCGATGAGTCGCATGCCCGTGCTGTCGATGCGCCAAAGGCAGTCACGAACAAAAGCGAACAAAACCAAAGCGCGTGGAGGCAGCGGCAGCCACAGCAAGCTGCGCGGTGGCTGATTCGAAGCTAAGCCGGGCAAACAGCGCACGACTCTCCTTGCTAGGCATTTTAGATTAATTTGAATTGAAAAGTTGCGCAACCTTCAAAGAATCTTAGCAACAAAGTGCAGCAAAGTAATAATACAAAATGCAAGAGCATAGAATAGAGGTCGAATTTTAGTTAGTGTCGAGGCACGGAGAAAGTATTTATGCGGGGAGCGAAAAACCTACAGAGAGAGCTACACATGTATTCGTTGGTTGGTTGGTTATTTGCGGCAAAGTTCAAGTGCAAGTGGAATTTTCTATTAGTAGATATACAAGTTCCATGGTTAGAAATTTTGGCAAAGTTTCAAGAAAAAATTGAAAGAAAATATAATCGAAGGCAAAAGAAAAATAATCAAATAAAGCATGAAAGTGTTGCGGCACAGCAGCTGGCGCAGCGCTGTGGCTGCAGCCTGCAGGTACGAGAATAATTTGGTTATAATGTAAACTAACGGCATGCGCGTTATATACTAAAGCGGTATATACATGTATACATACATAGTATACACGAAGCGCTTTGTAGTTCCGAGAGGCGGTATTCTCCGCTGGCGCGTGCTTTTAAAGCGAATAAAAATGCTGGCGTTGCAACTGAAGCGGCAGCAAACGCTTGCAACTCTATGTATATATGTACATATAGTATATAGTATGTATAGTATATACTATTTGTCTATATATCCGCAATTTTATATTACATTTAGTGCTCGTCTGTGCCGTGTTTCACTCAATTATAGCGGCTGTTCGTTTATACCGCTAGCAACCGCACGCGCACTAAAGCACAACAACTCACCTGAGTTGTAGACGCGGTCTGCAATTGGTGTTTATGCTAATTGTGCGCCTAAGAATAAACAAATTTTTATTTATTTATCTGCTAATGGCTTTGGCGTAAGCGTTTCCTGCGCGCAAATATTATTTAAGTGTTGCAAATTTATTTTTAAATTTCTCTAGTATTTATTTTTATTAGTTTTCTGCGTTGTAACGGCATACAAAGCAAAAACAATAAAAACTATTAACTTGGGTTGCAATAAAACTAAAATACTCTTCACAAATACAATAGATTTCATACAAGAACATGATTTTGATCGTTCAGTTTATGTGGCAGCTATTCGATATAGTAGTTCGATCTGGAAAATTTCTTCGGAAATTGTAAGGTTGGCTTAGAAAATAATCCGTGCCAAATTTCGTAAGGATATCTTGTCAAATAAAAAAGTTTTCTTTACAAGGAAGTGTTTTTTATGATTCAGTTTGTATGGCAGCTATATGCTATAGTGGTCCGATCTGTAAAATTTCTTCATATATTGTAGCATCGCCTTAGAAACTAAAACGCGCCAAATTTCGTGAAGATATCTCGTAAAATACAAAATTTTTCCATACAAAGACATGGTTTTGGCGGTTCAGTTTATATGGCAGCTATATGCTATAGTGGTCCGATATCGGTGGTTCCGACATAAGAACAACCTTTTGGAGAGAAATGAATGTGTGCGAAATTTTAAAGCGATATCTCAAAAACTGAGGGACCAGTACGTGTGTAACCTCACAGTCGGACCGACATTTTTAAATCGACTCCGCTAAACCAGCTGATCATGTAAATATGTACATATATGCAT
This sequence comes from Bactrocera zonata, assembly GCA_037783105.1. Classification (NCBI taxonomy): domain Eukaryota; kingdom Metazoa; phylum Arthropoda; class Insecta; order Diptera; family Tephritidae; genus Bactrocera; species Bactrocera zonata. Next base: position 175,549 of record JBAWJQ010002821.1, on the reverse strand, counting down.
TCTATAAGGTCTCAGATGTTTTCTGCTTGATATTAAAAACTTCATACTAAACTTTATACACCCTGTGCAGGGTATATCAACTGAGTATTGCTTCGAAAACCTGTCTAATCGCTGCTAAGTACGCTTTTCCCTGCCTATGGATTTAGCAAAGAATTTGTCGAAAATCACTTTAAATAGAAAGGCAAATCACTTTGAATAGAAAGGCAAATACCCCACTTCGTATAAAAATAAATGAAGAAAGAACCATTAGAAGCGTATGCAAAAGTCAAACCATATGCGCATAACATATGTTTGCGAGATGAATATCGCTGATTGTCGGCGTTGCCGCGCAAGCTTAATTAGCTGTGACAAATGTGCCGCGCGCACAAAGCGCCGTACTGTTTCCGCGGGATGACGCGGCAAATCCCGATAAATCTAAGCCAACGTCTTTGTCTAATTACACCGCGAGCATTCTTAAGCGATACGATTGCGCGCTTATGTGATATTATCTAAAAGACTGCACGGAAAAAATTGTTAAAAGCAGAAAAAATAATAAGGAGAAAGATTAAAATATATCAAAAAAATGTTTTAAAAAATTAAAAAAAAAATAGAAACAAATAGAAAAAAAATTAAAAAAATTAAAAAAAAAAAATATTAAAAAAATATTAAACAGCAAAATACAAAAATATTAAAAAAATATTAAACAAAAAAATACAAAAATATTAAAAATAAAATATAAAAAAATTTTGATTAAATAACAAAAATATTAATATAATAATTATAAAAAACATAATAAAAATTTAAAAAAATAGTAAAACAAATTAAAAATTTATAAAATAATCTTTGAAATAATTTAAAAACAGAAGCAAAAAACATAAACCATCATTAAAAGAAATTAAAAACTAAAAAAAAAATAAAAAAAAACAAAAAAAAATATATATATATATTTAAAAAACAATTAAAAAAATATTTAAAAACAAATACAAAAAAATAAAAAAATAAAAACAATATTAAAATAATTATTGTAAAAATATTTAAAAAATAACAATAAAAAAACAAATTTAAAAAATAGTAAAACAAATTAAAAAATTGTAAAAAAATCTTTAAACTACATAATTTAAAAACAAAAACAACAGCAAAAAATATAAACCATTATTAAAAGAAATTAAAAAAAACAGAAAAAATATATATTTAAAAAACAATTAAAAAATATTTAAAAACAAATACAAAAATTAAAAAAAAATAAATAAATAAAAAAATATTGAGAAAAACAAAAAAAAATATTTAAATAATTATTGTAAAAAGATTTAAAAAATAAAAATAAAAAAACATAATAAAAATTTCAAAAATAGTAAAACAAATAAAAAAATTATACAGGAATCTTTGAAATAAGTTAAAAACAAAAACAAAACCAAAAAATATAAAAACATCATTAAAAGAATTAAAAAAATAAAAATCATAAAACATTTTTAAAAAAATAGAAAAAAATAAATAAAAACATATTAAAAATTATTACAAAAAAACTTTAAAAAAGAAAACATAAAATTGAATTTAAAATAAATTAAAATAATATTAAAAAAACACTAAAAAAGATATGTCAACCATATTTTAAAAATTATTGAAAGTAGGTATTAAAAAAAAAAAAAACTAAAATAAAATAGAAATTGTAAAATATATATATATATATAAAATAAAAAAACAGAAAAAAAATCATTAAAATAATTTAAAAACTAAATCAACAGCACAAAAAATTTAAAAAATATAAAAACATCATTAAAAGAATTAAAAAATAATATAAAAAAAAAATGTAAAACACATTAAAAAAAATAAAAATAAATTAAATAATACTATTTAAAAAAATCAAATTAAAAAAACATCAATGCTACTTTTGAAAACCGTTCGCAAATCAGCAGTTGTGGTAGAAATAAAATTTTCCAAAAAACATACTTATGCAACTCTTTCGTAGAAAAGTGACCGCAGCGCATAAAAATGTGTACTAACAATTAGTCGTCCAAAGCGCACGAAATTTCGAAATCTCCACAAAATACTTGAAGCGTGAACCAAAAATTGAAAGAAATCTGCTAACGCGCTCATATTGTGCTGGTGCTTGAACTTTCATTACTTCACTGCGCTATTTAGCTAGTCTGAAGCGCGCTGCCCACACCCACCAACAACAACATGCTAAGAACTCTTGAAGCGTGCTTTGCTTGCGTTGCGCTTAGTGCGCGAATATTAAGACGCTTTCCGCTAAATCTTTATGCACGTGATTTCTGTGATAAAGTATGTTTAGGAAAATGCCCAAAAGAAATGCCGGAAATGGCTTTTTAATAACAATAACGTTAGTGTTTGCCAGAAAATATTTAATTTTTGTACTAATTAATTTATGAAAACTATTAATTTTTTCACTAATTAATTCATATAATTAAAATTCGACTGAGTAAATCATAGAAACTTTCTGAACAAGTTTAACTCGATCGGCATACTTGGTAACGCCTTGAAAACGATTAGTTCCTTCTTAACATAAGGCAATTTCAAGACAAGATTGATGGTCTTTTATTTGCTAGTTACGGCGTGAAAACAGGAGTAAGTACCACAAGGACCCATCCTGTGTAAGATATTTGATGATCTGAAAATGAATGCTTACAGATAACTCAGATATTGAAACACTCAATCGCAACATTGATCAGCTCTCTCTCTCTCTCTTTCGTCGAGATCTTAAAATGAAATCGTAAAAAACACAGCTTGTCCAAGAACTGAGGCCGCCAGATCTTTTCAAGCGACAACGCTTCGCTCTATGGGCTCTTGAAAAGTACCAAGAAGATCCGACGTTTTCGACCTAGTTTTAATTTAGCGATGGGGCTCATTTCTGGCCCAATAGGTATGTAGACAAGCAAAATTTCCGCATTTGGGACGAGGAGTAACCTGAAGAAATTCAAGAGCTGTCATTTCTTTCAGAAAAAACAACGGTTCGGTGTGTTTTCTCATATTTCTTTAAAAATGAAGCCGATGAGAATGTAACCGTCAGTGGCAACCGTTAACGCTCCACGACAGCTGACTATTTGATGCCTAAAATCGAAGCTCGTGATTTCGGCGACTTTTGGTTTCAACAAGACGGCGCCACTTCCCACACATCGCACCAATCAATGGACTTAGTGAGAGAACACTTCGGTGAGTAGATAATTTCACGTTTTGGGCCGGTCTATTGGGCACCAAGATCGTGTGATAGCACATCGTTAGACTTTTTTCTGTGGGGATATGTAAAGTTTAAAGTCTATGTGGATAATGTCGCTTCGATTCAGACCCAGTCGAAAGCTCGAACGAGTCATTGAAAAGTGAACTCCACGGATGGACCAACAGAGACGTAGCCGCGGCCAACATTTGAAAGAGAGAATCTTCAAGAAATAAATGCCAAAGAATGTTCTTTCGAATGATAATCAACATTTTCCATTAAAATTGAAGTTTCTGTGTATTTTCTTTCAAAAAGTAGGGAACCTCGAAATATATTAATTTTCCTAATTAAATTGCTACTCTTCAGTCAAGTTCGACTCATACATCAGTCATTAACTGCTGTTTACGGCGCAACTCGGTGCTTTTTCTTCACCAAACGAACTAAAATTATTACTTAGAAGACACTTAGCTGCTTAAGCTTGAGTTATTGTTGCCGCTAACGGTATTCTGCTTATTGTTTAAGCACAATTTTTAAATGTCAAAGCGTCGCGTTGCATATGAAATCAGCTAGACTGCGCTAAGCTTTCGCCTCCAGACCACCAAACCAAACGGGCTGGTCTCGTGAGAGTTTAAGAGTTTATGAGCAGCGCTAAGCAGCAAAGCACGCTGCGCTCAAAGAAAACTGAGGTGGCGACAAGTAAATTTGCTGTTGACATTAATGTTGTCTGCTCCGCCCGCCCAACCAATGCAAGAGCGCGCTCACTCCTCAGCCTAATGACTACAACGAATGACTGCTTAATCGCTTGGCTGTCGCAGCGGTGTGTTCGTTAACTGCTAGGGAGGTAGGTAGGTAGCTACAGCTGAGTGATTACCCGTTGAACCCGCGTGTGTTGTACTTGTGTCTTGTACATCTTCGGCAGCTACCTTTAAGTCTGTCTTCTTCACTCGATTAATGCTAATGTGCATGTGGCTGAGGCGCTTAATGAAGCTCGAAAGTAATTTCCATGTTGCCAACACTCCACCGTACGGCGGCTATTTAAACAAATCAAGTGTTAACTGCCGAAGGGTTAACGGTGAAAGAATTTGTCTACGGTTTTTTGTGCGACAAGCCAGCAGCAGGCAACTGTGTAGCGCTCTTCTTGCCGCCACTTCACAGCGCTACGCAGTTTGTTAGGTTAGTCGCCGGCCTGGCTAATGAATTTTACACAAACATAATTTGATGAGGCATCAATAATGAAAAGAAAATCGATTTCATTTAGGGCAATGCACGGTAAATTTTTTTTAAGTGGGTTATACAGAAGTTAGCGTGTGGCGTAGTTAACCAAATTATTCAAATAAGTTTAAAAGCTTACGCAGTCATGTGATAAATTCAAATTAATATAGTTTTGGAGGCGTAACGAGGCAGGCAATGGAGTTGACTAGACAGCAGCTGTGCAAATGTCCAACACGAAGAGGCAAGCCCAAAGGTTCTAGGAGCAGTGTAGACAAAAAATGATCGAAAACAAAGGGGGAAAGGTTTATTTGCCTCTGAATAAATAAGATTTCTTTATAACAATACAAGCTGCAAAAAATGTCTTGTGAGCTTTTTTCAAGCTTTCAGGTTTTTTTATGAGTCTTTATAATTTTTTCGAAGGTTTTAACTTTTTTTTTCAAATAACAGACCTTCTTCAAACTTTCGAGCTTTTATGATTGTCTGCAAAGCTTTTTCAAAAATTTCGTGCTTTTTTCCCAGCTTTGAAACTTTTTTGTTTTTTTAGAAAAATTGATTATTTACCACTTAAGCTCATTGATTAGTTGAAATCGGCGCTCAAACTAGTCAAAGAAAGCTTCAGGCTATCTTGCCGATATTATGGAAAAGCTTCCATGCGTGTTTTGAGCACATACAGCTTTTTTCAAATATTACAGCCTTTGCGAGCAATTAAACTCTGTTTTTAAATATTACAGCTTTCGCAAACTTTCGAGTTTTCAAAATTGTCTGACAAGATTTTTTTTAAATTTTCATGTTTTTTCCAAGATTTCAAACTTTTTTCGAGTTCCCAAACTTTTCCCATATATTAAAGCATTTTCACACATTCGAGGTTTTAAGATTGTCAGGAAAGTGTCTTCTAAACTTTCACACTTTTTTCGAGCTTTCATTATTTTTAGAGCTTTTAAACTTTTTTCAAATTTTTTTAAACTTTCACATTTCTGTTTTTTTTTTCGAACCTCTGTGTTTTTATCGAGTTCTAAAACTTTTAACACATTGAAGTTTTTTCAAACTTTCGAGCTTTGAAGATTGTCAGAAAAGTTTCTTCTAAACTTTCATTCTTTTTTCGAACTACTAATCTTTTTAGAGCTTCTAATTTTTTTCAAATTTCGAAGTTTCGAACTTTTTTCACATATAGTATAAGAGCTTTTTCAAACCTTCGAGCTTTCAAGACTGTCAGGAAAAATTTTTCCTAACTTGTATGTTTTTTCAAAATTTTCTTGTTTTTTCGAGCTTTTAATGAGATGTCATGCTTTTTCAAATATTAAAGTTTTTTTAAACTTTCGAGCTTTCAAGTTTGTCAGGAAATTTTCCTCCAAATTTTCATGTTTTCCAAGATTTCATGTGGTTTTCGAACTTACATGCTTTTTACGAGCTTTCAAATTTGAGTGCTTTTTCAAATTTCGAGCTTACAAGATTGTCTGTTCAGTTTTGAAATACTCTGAAAAAGCTTTTAAGTGGACTAAAAAGTCTCCTTATACATTTAATGAACTTTTCCACTTCATAGCGCTTTTTGAGCTTTTAACACACACTAGCTACTATGAAGTCTTTATATGTATTAACCGACTACTATATAACAATGACTGATTGGCCACAGTGTGACACAATTCTCGGAAATTTACTGTTACAATACATAATTTCCACAAGCGACCTCGTAGTCGTTTGACCGACACAAAACATTTTTTACGACTAAATGTACGACCATTAAGAAACGGGATACAACGAACTCGTGGCAATTTATCCCTTTTGTTGATCCATTTGCGCTGGACACATACCGCAAATCCATAAACCAAACTAACTAGACGGAGCGCCACTCAAGCAACTAACACAATGTTAATTAAATGCGCCAACAGCTCAAGCAATCTATGCCACAGCAGCGCCAACAAGCCACCCAGCGACCCACGCACAGCAAGCAGTCGCTAGAGCAGGCGCCAGCGGACAACGTCCTTACTTGGCTCTACAATCCTTAAATTGCTACACTTGCTTTGCAACAAGGCGCTGCAATGTGATTGGAAACACACACATATATATACATATATATATATATATAAACATGTATGGATATGCAACAACAAAGTGTGTGTTATAAAGAACTCAGCGGCGGCGTCATTGTCGTCGTCAACGGGAATTTATTACTTTAATTAATCTACAGTTTATAGTTGCCACAGCCAGCGCCGGGCAGTGATGAGTCATAAAGTCCTTTATTGGACAGCGGCAACACATGGAGCGCCGCGGCGCAGGCGAATGACAAAATCACAAAAAGCGGACACAGCATATTGCTGGCATGTTGCTTGTAAGTGGAACAGCAGTTTGTGCTTTTTTGCAGTCTTATTACACTGCTGCTTCTTCTTGCTCGATGGCCACTTTTTTCCAAGAATGCCGCAGTGTGAATAATGCGGCACAAATGCATTTGTGTGCGCGAGTGTGTGTGGCGGCTAATAAGTGGAGCTCCGAGCAAAGGTAAGACAAAGCAAATTGAAGTGTGTGGCACAGCATCGAACAGGCACACGCACACCGGGCAGTCAGGCAGGCAGAAGCGTTGAGCGAGTAAATCACCCTTTCGCTGCAGGTATGCTGTGTAGCTCATTCAGTTTTAGACACTGTGGGTCTGCAAGCAATTTCATTTGAGATTTATGACGGCCATTGGACGCAAGGACGCAACAGCAGTGGCAACAACAACGAGCAACAGCAGAGAAATTAAGCAGCAACAAAGTATGTAAGGCAAGATTAAAACAAAGAGAAAAGCAAATAATGGAAATTAAAACAGCAGGTAACAACAACAACAACGACAACTTTGTGTCACCGCAACAGCTGGCAAACAGCTGAGATTGTGCTGAAATGATAACAGCTTGCTTTTTCCAACTCATTAAAAGTTCTCAACAACAACTTTGAGCTGGACTGAAAGTGACGTGTGGTTTTCTACAAGTTTTTGTTGTTTTAGCGGGTGTATACAAGGCAAATAAGCACAATCAACGGTAAAAGTAAAGGTAGAGCTGCGCAACGGTTGCAGTAAATTAACTGAGAACCAAGCGGCCGACACGCTGACATGAACTTCTCAAGCGTTTAACGCCAAAAAAAACTACATGAGCGCCCTGCCGCTTGGCGCTGGGCAACTGAAGCGTGTGTCACAAGCGCGAAAATGATAATTGCTAGCCAGCAAGGAAGTACAATAGCGACAACAGCGAAATAACCACGAATTTATTAAGCAAATTAGCATGGCGGCTACGCGACGACAAACGCGGTCTCACATACCCACACAAAGCATATGTTTTGAAGTTTTGAAGACGCTCGTAGAACGTCAACGCAAAGGTGAAAAACCAACAATAAACAAAGCGAGAAAGTAGAAGACAATCATTACTTGCAGTCAGCTCCATGACGGCGCTTCATGCAATGACTAACCTCGACGCGCGCAATGACAAAAGATTGACCTATTAAATTTCCCACAAATTACACCAATTACAGGGAAACAGTAATTCAGCGAAACACACACATACACACAAAACAATGTATCTGCAGTGAAAAAGAAACGCTGAAAGATAGAAAAAAACACAATACACGAAGGCAGGCTGAGAGCAGCACAGGCACAGTGGGTCAAATGCAGGTGTGTGGTGAAAAAAAAACTTTAAAACATAAAATATTAAAAAAAATATTAAAAAAAAAAAAATTAAAAAAAAAATATTAAAAAAAATATTAAAAAAAAAAAAAATTAAAAAAAAAAATTAAAAAAAAAACATAATATAATAAAAACAACAAAAAAAAGGAAAATAAACAAGATATGCTGCACAAATACTAAAGTTTTCATAAAAGAACTTGATTTTGTTTAGCAAGTTTGTATGGCAGCTATATGCTATAGTGGTCCGATCTGAACAATTTGTTCGCAGATTGTACCGTTGCTTTGGGTAGTAATCCATATGAAATTTCGGGAAGATCGCTCGTCAAATAAAAAAGTTTTTCCTACATGGACTTCATTTTAATCATTCAGTTTGTATGGGAACTATGTGCTTTAGTGGTCCGATCTGAATAATTTCTTCGGACATCATAGCACTGAATAGGACAATATTATATACCAAATATCGTGAACAAATCTCGTCAGAATAAAAAATTTTTCCTACATGGACTTGACTTTAATCGTTCAGTTTGTATGATAGCCATATGCCATAGTGGTCCATTCTAAACAATTTCTTCGCAGATCATACCGTTGCCTTAGGCTATACTCTGTACCAAATTTTATGACGATATCTCGTCAAAATTCAATTTGTATGGCAGCTATTTCCAATAGTAGTCGAATATCGTCGGCTCGAACAAATTAGCAGCTTCTAAAGGAGAAAAAGGTAAGTAAAAATACCCCGCTTAACTTTGCGCGCGCGTGCCGCCTGTTAATAGATACCACAGTATCCCGACGATGGCGAAATGCACTGGTAGTAGGTTCCTCCCTGTTGCAGTTGGGAAGTATCTAGCTATGGTCTGACTTTTTAGCACGATTTACGTGGCTCCTCAATAGCATAGCATTCAGATTGGGAGTTTTATTATGATTGGGGGCCCGAAATGGCTGGATCAAGATGTCACGCGAAACCTGCCGAGAATCAATCTTACTCGCGACTCTTAAACAGCTCAGTTCCGAAGAAAAAAAAACACTTGTGAATACCAAGCTCTCTCCGTAATAAGAAAGTTTTACTTGCATAGCTGGGGCTTAGCGCAAGTGGACATACATTCTATTCTGAAAGAGGACCACGTTTGCAAAGACCTGGCCTAGGCGCAAGGCTTGGCACTAGCAAGCGAGTTGAAGCTAACCCAGCTCCCGAAAGGTAACAACACCAACGACATTGGGCACCAGTCGCCGTAGCCAAAGTATGGCCGCTAAGCAGGGCTGAGATGATGACATCACTGCTAGTGATGCTTTCGGCAGGAAATTACATATTTTTAAGATCGCTGAACCGAAGCAGGCAAGGTTTGCGGAAAAGCGACTTGCTGCCTATCTGCTGAGAGGAAAGCAACTGCAGTCGGAGGAGTCCAATGGGGAGCTTACAAAAGAGCTGCAAAAATCCATTGATTGCGCAAAAGCAGTCCAAACTAATTTTCAGCTGGAAACGCCAGCGGTGGCTATTAACGAGCGCAAAATCGCCACATAAAACATTTTTAAACGTAAAAAAATATTTAATTTAGTACTAACTAAAAATTTGTTGACAAACCAAAAATTTTTGAAATTTTATTGTACATTTTTTTTTTTATTTTTTTTTTAATTTATTTATTTTTTTTTTCATTATTTTTATTTTTTATTTTTAACATAACATATTTTTTAAAAATATTTTTAAAGACAAAAAAAATATTTTTGTACTAAACAAAAATTTTATGACATCAATTCAAAATTTAAAATATTTTTTTAATTTTTAAATTTTTTTTTATTTTGTATTTATTATTATTATTTTTTTTTATTATTCTTATTAATTATTATTTTTTTATTTATTATTGTGTATTAATTTACAATTTTTTTTTTAAATAATTTTTTTTTTATTTATTTTTTTATTATATTTGTAATGCTTTAATTTATTATTTTTTAATTTTTAATATTTTTTATTTTTTTCCTTTTTTAATTTTTAATATTTTTTATTTTTTCCTATTTTAATTTTTTATTTTTTCTTTATCATTCTTTTAATTAATTATTCTATTTTTGCTCGAGTGACATTTTGTTTTCGATTACAATTTCCCATAACCCACTTTTTTGTCACATACGCTACACTGTGCGGCTGCTTATAGTTTTCCGGTGGAAAACCGAGAAATCAAGCGACCTAACCGTCAAGCGTCAGCCATCAAGCAACAGCCAACAACCGAGACACCGACGATTAAGCAACAAACTAAGAGAAAATCGCTCGTGGTGGAATTACAAAAGTCACACAACAACAACAGCAATAAAAGATGAATTAAAACACGACAAATTGTGCGATGCCGCAAATAGAAGAAAAAAGAGAAAAGAAAAAAACTAAATAAGAAAATATAGTATATATGAATAAAAATAACAACAACGACACGAATAGCGGAAAATATTAGATTGCATATTTGCACAATTCGCCGAAGAAGCCCAGCGATTATTTGCAGAAATATTTGCGTGTAGGCGTTCGGTGGGGCGTCGGGCGTCGGGCAAAAACAATGGCAACCAAGAAAAACGCCAGAAATCAGCATGACAAAGCAAAGTATATAAAATCTAAATTAAATGAAAATAAAAATCAAATATTTGCGAAAAATGCTTGTGCGCCGCAGACCCCTGGCGCGCGCCGGCAGACAAACAATGCAAGCAAAATTAGACAAATGCGAATAAATGTCGGTTGCGCGGAACATGAAGTATTAAAATTAAAATTTAAAATAAAAAAATTAAAAATGTGAAAAGCGAGCGGAAAACACACATAAAAGGAACGCAAGCCAAGTGGCGTGAAATGAAAAGGCAGACAGACAGCCAAGCAAGAGCCAGCGACGACTGCAGAAACGCTGCAGCGCGCGCCGCCCACAGTAAACCCCCAGTAAGCGCGCAGCAAGGCGAGCGGATAAAGCGATTTCACTGCGTGCGCGCGTGTGTGTTGCATGCGAGATTTTCTTCGGCGCTACCAGAACTGACAGCGCCAACTGCGAAACGCGCTGCGTAAATTAAAATGGAAATTCGTTAAAAGCCGAAATGGGAAAATTTTTGCTGAAAATTATGAACATAAAGTAACATGAAAAATAATTAATAAAACAATGCACAATAGTGGCGGCACAAAACGCAATTGCAGCAAAAATAGATTTGCTAAGTGGCGCGCGGGCGGTGGTGGAGCGGTGTGCGTGCGCGCTGTGGCTTGGCGCGTTGGAAATTAGAGGCTTCACAGCCAGCGCGGAGATGAATTATACAACAGTGCAGTAGCAAAAGCGGCAGCTAACTGTGTATAAGTGTGTGTATGTGTGTGTGAGTGCGGATTATGTGGGTAGGCGGTATGTGGTTGTTGGTTGCTGGTGAAACTTTTGCGAAATTTTCACACGCCGCTACACATTGCCGTACTCACAGACACACACATGCATGGATTTTGTAAGAAAAATGTTGTGCTACTTTTTTTCTCTTGATTTTTTTGCTGCTAAAAAATTTGTTCATCAGTTAGTTTCCTTGTAAGCCAGCACCTTTACTGCCACATACATTGTTACTGGTGCTGCTACTGCTTTGTGCAACAATTTTCCCGCGCACTCTTTTGCCTTAATGTGTGCTTGCCCCCGCCTTTGTCTTGTGATGGTTTTTTGCCTTAGCGCTGCTACTAATTTGCAGTAATTTTTGCCTTCAGCTTAGTCAAAGTGCTCAATGTAATGAGGCGTTTGTGAAAACAACAGCAAAACTAAGTAGAGAAAAGAAATCTGCGCAGAGGCGCTAATTGAAGTGCAAATGTCGTAGGAGAACCAGCGGCAGCGGCAGTGGGCGGTAGGCGGTGTGCGCATAATTTAATGTTGCGAAAAACAGTCGATGCTTGAAGGTGATGATGTAGCCCGTAACAACTGGCTACTTGTTTCACAAAATATGGGTGGCTGCCTAGGCAGTTGTAAATGGGTCAGGGTTTACGTCACATAAAAAATATGTGCACAAAAATGTTGCGCAAATGCTTAAAATAAGCGAATACAGTTTAATGCTAAAAAAAGATGGTTGAACAATATTTGCGCTTTAATGAGCAAACTTATGAAATTTACCGTTGATTTGTTTATTGATATGACAATAGACGCCGTCTTACAACTCGCTAACAAGCTTTCGTGCCACCTATGACATTCAGCGGGTTATTCAGCTATCTTACTCCTTAGCTGAATTAGTGTTGAATAACTGATAATTTGTAAAAACACAAGTACAACTCTCTAACAACCAAAGGTTTGAAAAAGCACGAGTTGAACTCTCTAACAAACTTTCCGGACGCTTGCGATATTTAGCGGGTTTTTCAGCCAGTTTTTTCTAAGCTGAATAAGTGCTGAATGGTCAAAAGCTTGAAAAAAACATAAGAACAACCCTCTAGTACGCTTTCCTCATACTTACAACATTCAGTGATTTATTCAGCCAGCTTATTATTAGGCTGAATAAGTACTGAACTAGCAAAAGTTTGAAAAACATGAGAACAACTGTCTTTCCTGGCACTTGCGACATTCAGCGGTTTATTCAGCGAGCTTACTACTAAGCTGAATATGTGCTGAATAGCCAAAAGTTTAAAAAACTGGTAATGCAAATGCAGCCTAAGCCCTGACGCAGACAAAGGACGTAAAATTCAAAATATATTCGCCATTATGAGATGTGAGATCACTAAGCAGTAAAAGTATTTATAAATTACCAATAACCAACAATTTCTCCTAAACTTGCTTAATGATATGACAATAGATATGAGTACAGCTCTCTAACAAATTTTCTGGACTCTTATGATATTCAGCGCGTTATTCAGCCATATTAACTTTAAGTAGGATAAGTCATTAATAGCCAAAAGTTTGAAAAAGCACAAGTAGAACTCTCGAGCAAGCTTTTCTGCCGCCATTGACATTGATCGCTTTATTCAGCTATTTTTATCTAAAGCTGAATAAGTGCTGAATAAACAAAAATTTGAAAAAAATGCAAGAACAACTCTCTAATACAATTTCCTGAAATTTGTGATATTCAGCGTGTTATTCAGCCAGCTTACTCTTAAGCTGAATAAGCGCTGAATAAGCAAAAGTTTGTAAAACCTGTTAAAAAAATTGCAGTTTAAGCATTGAGGAAGAAAGGAGAAACATTTGAGGATAACTTCGACATTTGATGTTCCACAATCCGCAGAGATAAGGTTATGAACTTATGGTACACCTTCTGAGAGACGCCGAGACAACAGCAGCTTCAATGAGTCACAAATGGTACAAATATTATGAATCACTATGCTACAGAGTTCTACATATGAAATCACAAGCATTAAATAAGAAAAAAAGAGTACACGAAAATGAGTAACAGCTTTGCTGCATTTTCTTTCTTCTGTTAAATATACCCAACTCTTCAAAACGTTTTACAAATATGCTCAATTTTACGTGTTCCTCAAATTTCACAACTTTCTCCAAAACGAGAAACGATGAATCATCCAAAACCAACCGCCAACTCATCCCCTTTGCCCGAACGCTTATGGCAGATTATCTCACAGCGCGCTTCGACAATTTCATCACGAAAATAGTCGACTTTGCTGACACACATACATAGAAACATGGTGAGATATACACACGCTCAAACGCGTATCCTTTTTCGTAAAAACCTTTCATCTCGTCATAGTCCTGCCAAGCCAAATGCACGAGTAATTACATTAGTATTGACACATTTTCTTCGTAATTGCTGCGCGTGTCATTAAATGCGGCGTTTCAGTGTTAACACACTTTTTTGTTGAGTTATTTGCCTTGTCATTTTTATAAGAAAAAAAAACTGAAGAAAAAAGTGAAAAAAATAACGAAGAACAAAGGAACGGAAGGCGAATTCCTGCGCATGCTGGCACTTGCAGCGTCGCGCAGCGGCGGCTCAATTTGGCGAGTGAACGAGTCGGCCAAATAGTGCGGATGTAATCCGTTGGGTTCCGGCCGTTCTTTGGCACACGAGCACTGTTAATCGATGGAGGTAGGATGATTGAACAAAAAGTGTTGAAAAAATGTTGCAATAAGCAGCACAAAAGCTTCAACAAACACGTGTGCAAGTGTCCTTTTGGCACACATACCAAACAGGAAGTTAATAATAAATGCAATAAAACTAAGTGTGGAGGCACAGACGTGCAAAAAATTTGCAGTTTTTATGCGCATTGTGATTTTTTCCATATTAAATTTCACTGCTATACCCCGGTTAGGGGTGTCTTTGGTTATGCGATAACGATCTGAAAGTTTGCAAATGTTATTTTAATGCCAAAAACCAGTTCATTTATAGATAGCGCCAATATTGAATCACTATAGCATATATGTAGCTGTCATACAAACTGAAGAACCAAACTCAAGTCCTTGTATGGAAAACTTCTTTATTTGACAAGATAACTTAATGAAATTCGATACAGATTATTGTTTAAGGCAAAGATAAAATCTCCGAAGAAATTGTGCAGATCGGACAATTATAGCTTAGAGCTGTCATACAAACTGAAGGACCAAACTCAAGTCCTTGTATGGAAAACTTCTTTATTTGACAAGATAACTTAATGAAATTCGATACAGATTATTGTTTAAGGCAAAGATAAAATCTCCGAAGAAATTGTACAGATCGGACAACTATAGCTTAGAGCTGTCATACAAACCGAAGGACGAAACTCAAGTCCTTGTATGGAAAACTTCTATATTTGACAAGATAACTTCATGAAATTCGATACAGAGTATTGCTTAAGGCAAAGATAAAATCTCCGCAGAAATTGTGCAGATCGGACAATTATAGCTTAGAGCTGTCATATAAACTGAAGGACCAAACTCAAGTCCTTGTATGGAAAACTTTTTTATTTGACAAGATAACTTAATGAAATTCGATACAGATTATTGTTTAAGGCAAAGATAAAATCTCCGAAGAAATTGTAAAGATCGGACAACTATAGCTTAGAGCTGTCATACAAACCGAAGGATGAAATTCAAGTCGTTGTATAGAAAACTTTTTCATTGGTCAAGATATTTTCACGAAATTTGGCACATATTATTATTTTAGGCAAAGGTATAATATCAGAAGAATTTGCTCAGATGGGACCACTATAGCATATAGCTGTCATATAAACTGAACTATATAAATCATGTTCTTATATGGAAAACTTTTTTATTTGACAAGCTATCATCACGAAATTTGGCACACATTATTATCCAAAGCATCGCTACAACCTCCGAAGAAATTGTTCAGATCGGACTACTACAGCCTATAGCTGCCATACAAACTGAACGATCAAAATTAATAAAAAGATATTTTTACACCGCTTTATGCCATAAAAGAGGAGCTGTGAAGGGTATTTTCGGTTTTTTCTTGTTTCTGTTTCCTTGGTGTTGTTGTTGGCTGTTGCGCTTAGCTGTTGCAAGTGGCAAGTGGCAAGTGGCAACTTCCTGCGTTGTGCGCTCACAGCACAGCACTTCCTGCATTGACCTTCCTTGCAGTGCGCTCAGCTGCTGTCAGCCAGCCAAAACTGAAGGCGGACAGCAGCGAAAGAAAAAAAAAAACAAAAATAACAGCAACATAAATTAAGCAAAGAAAAAACGTTCAAAATCATTTGGTATTTGTCAGTTTGCCAAGCAACTGCGAAACAGCCGAAGCTGAGTTACTGCTTTTGCACATTTAGCCTGCTATTTTACTGCCCTACACACACACCGACACGCATACGGAGCACACACTTCCTTTTTGAATTTTATTGCCTTCCTGTGACCATGCTGGGCTGGGACCGCTGGGAATGCATGCGGCAACATTGCCTTGCAACAAAGTCGGTTTGTGTACACGCTGGCCGCTAACTGGGCTATAAGTCAGGAGCTGTGTCTCAAAATGCCAAAATCTATTGCTAAGCGTTATGTATGGTCATGCTGTAACCTTTGACCTGCGCGGACTTGTGAAAAGGCGGCTTAAACGGAAATGCTTTTTATCGGTTTTCTTGGATGTTAAATCGATAAAAATGCCGAAAACTGCTTCTTGTTGTTGTTTTTGTTGCTGTAGCGGCAGAAACCCTATTTTTACTTTAGTGCTGTTATATTAAATGTCCCAGCGGTCTGAAGATGATGGGATGCTGAGAAAGCATAAAATGCCATAAACCAATCTCAGAGTCTTGTGACCACAGGATATGTATGAAGAAGACTATTTAGTTTGCTGAATCAAGAAATATGTCTAAGTTCGCTTAAATTGGGGTTGAAGTGTTATCGTCTTGTCTTTCCTTTTCTTCTTTACTGACGTAAATAACCTATATTTCATGAAAATTTGTACTCTGAGTTCTACTTAGCCACTTAGCTGAAAACTCTTATGTTTCACAAAAATTATACAAATTATTTGCTTTGACTTTTTCCCACCAAGAAATTTTTCTAGAAGCTGATCCCTTGGCTTCTTCACATTAAAATTTTTTTTTTAATTTTTTTGGTTTTTAATTTTTTTATTATTTTTATTGTTTTTAAAACTTTTTTTTAATATTTAAAATTTAAAAAAAAATTTTTTTTTAATTTACTTCTAATCTTTTTTTTAATTTTTTTTTAATTTTCTTTTAATTTTTTTCTAATTTTTTTTTAATTTTTCTAATTTTTTATAATTTTTCTAATATTTTATAATTTTTATAATTTTTCTAATTATTTTAAATTTTTTTAATTTTTCTTTTAAATTTTTCTTTTAATTTTTTTTAATTTTTGTTTTTAAATTTTCTTAAAAAAAAATTTTTTAATTACTGTTTAATTTTTCATTCACAAATCGATTTTTCCACATCAGGCAATCTCAGCGGAAATATAGCCGCATTTTAGACTATTGTCACACAGTGCCAATCACGCGCAATCGCACTTCCTTGCAGGTACTAAAAGGACCAGCTGCTTATGGAGATGTTTATATATGTGTGTGTGCTCTACTCACCCCAAACAACCAGCGCTCAACTCGCTTTGCATTGCCACTTGCCACCACGTTGCATGCCACTTTTTTGCGTGTCCCTGTAATGGCATGTGTGTGGCCGGCAACAAAATATTGCCGCTATTGTCGTTTGTTTAGTTAGTTGGCAAGTGGTGTGACTTGGCTGCTTGCCGCACGCAACTCACAAGTGCATGTATGTGTGTTGCAAGCAGTTTGCTAGAGGCAATTTGCAATATAATGCAATATGCAACAGCAATGGTAGCATATACATATGCGTTAAAAGCACACACGCACACACTTAGATGGGTATAAATAATATATGTATGTATGTATGTATGTATGTATATAAATATACGTATGTAAGTATGTATGTATGTATGAATGTGTGCCCGCAGTTTTCACCACATGCCGATCTAGATGTGTAGCGGGGTTTATTTGCACTTCCCAAGCCGACAGACAGGCAGTCAGGCTGACAGGCAGCAATACCTGCACTTCACACTGCACGCCGCGCTCCATCGCCACGTTTGGGGTACCGCGCTTCCGCCTACTGTTTACCCGCATGTCTGTTTGCCCAGTCATCTGTCGCTCAATTGTCGAGGTGTGAGTGTCCGTTTACTGTGCATATTTGTTTGTCACTTTGCCAGTTGATAGAGTTCGCCTCGCTGTCTTACTCGGCTTTTATGAACTGAACAGGGTATATTAGTGGTAGTAGCAGTTAGTGACGCAGTTTTTGAGATATCGAACTGAAATTTTGCAAACGTAATTTTCTCACCAAGAAGCTGCTGAATTCTCGAAAGTGGCGTTATAGGACAACTATAGCATATAGCTGTCATACAAACTGAACGATCAAAATAATGTTTTTGTGAGGAAAACTTTTTTCTTTAAAGAGATATAGTCACAAAATTGGGCACGTTTTATTTTTTAAGGCAACGCTACAATACCTGAAGAAATTGTTCAGATCGGTCCACTGTAGTATATAGCTGCCATGCAAACTGAACGATCAAACTTAAGTGCTTGTATGGAAAAATGTTTTATTTGACCAGTTATCTTCATGAAATTTGGCACAGATTATTGTTTAAGACAATGCTACAATATCTTAAGAAATTGTTTAGATCGGATCACTATAGCATACAGCTGCCATACAAACTGACCGTTCAAACTTAAGTTCTTGTATGGAAAACTTGTTTGTTTGAGGAGTTATCTTTATGAAATTTGGCACAGATTATTGTTTAAGGCAACGCTACATTATATAAAAAAATTATTCAGATCGGACTACTATAGCGTATAGCTACCATACAAAATGAACGATCAAACTTCAGTTCTTGTATGAAAAATCAAGTCCTGTATGCCATCTTTTGTGTTTGTGTAGGGTATTATAGCTGCAGTGCTACCAAAATGAACGTTTTTGTTGTTTTTATGTTATTTGCGTTCCTGACATGCCGCCGTGAGTTGCCGTTGTCGGTCCTGTTGCTGTTGCTGACACCGTCACTGTCATTAGCGTCAACGTCAGCATCATCGTCAGCAAAACTGCACTCACACACAAGCACACATAAGTGCGCCATATTGTTGTTATTGCTGTCGGTATTTTTCGCCACTCATTGCTATTGTGTGCCTTGCCAAGAAACTGGTGGCTGCCGAGCGGCAACTGCAGCAGCAGTGGCACATCAAATAATTTTCAATATTGGAACTTCCGATGACGGCAGCGAAAACGCAACAGCAACAAGCGAGATAAATACAAAGCTGAAACAACAACAACAGCGACAACAATAACAAAAACAACAACAAAAGGTAACTGCAGCAAACAAACATGCCGACATACAAGCGATTTGCTGCAGCTTTATACAAGTATTCTTGTCGAGCGTGTCAGCGTTGACAGGTAGTCAGACGCGCTGACCGACGGACGGACGGACGCACGGTTCGACTTTGCTGCTGTTCGACGCGCTATTTATTTAGTGCGGGTTTTTTAGTTGTTATTGTTGTTGACATTACCGTGCTACCATTGCCGTGTTGTGCCATTAGCATTGTTGCTGTTTTTGCTTTAGTCACACGAAGCAAAATATTTGAGAAAAAATGTACAAAAAAACAAGTCGAGCAGGTGACACCACCAAAGAAACACTTTCGCTTCAGTTTTCGTGTTGACGCTTATTTATTTTATTTCGTTTATTTTAGCCGCATTTTTATTGTTTTTGGTTTATATTGTTTCAAGTTTCGTTTTCATTCTTTTTAATGAATTAGATTTTTCATTTTTTCTCGATTTTTTTTTAAGTGTTTGCATTTGTTGTACATTAGTGCTTACACTTTTTAGCACCTAGCAAACGCATACATACACACTTGCGGCTATACACACATACATTGAAACATATTTTTTCATATGCAACCAAAGTGTGGAATATGACCAAGCAAGAATCACACAAAAATGTGTTGGAAAAATGTAAGAACCATAAAAATGCGCGACATACCAACAACTATATACATATATACACACCTGCATATATACATACATACATACATACTTATAGCAGCATATAAATACATAATGACTTTGAATGGCAGCTAAAATATGTGACAAGTGTACATAAAATGTTTATGCTTTGGCAGCCGAACAGCTGAGCAGCAGCACAACTCACGAAGCAACTAACGCCAAACCACAACACAACATTTGAAAAACATGCGACACATTTTGAACTTTTGCATGTTTTTGCCTTCGACACATTAGCATTAAGCCCACAGAAGAATGTTCAAGACCATTTATTTCGGTGGAAGTTAAAAGTTAAGGCTTCGGTTACACGCACTATGAGGAAGCGAGTGTTCGTGTGTATGTGTGTGTGTTTCACGCAGAATATAGAAATTTACTGACTCATTTGTTTTTCAGTTACAAAAAAACGAATATTTTTCATAAATTTTTCATAAATAGCGCTATATTATAAGGAAAAACAAATGAAACAATAACAAATAATAAATAAAAATATGAATATGATATTTTTATTTTTAATTGTATTGTTATGTGATATTAAAAATAAAAAAATTTGCAGTTACAATGGAAGTCCGGTTGGATTAAAGCATACAGAACACAGACCAACAATAATTTTCACGCTTGGTGGACCATATGTAAAAAAAAAATCTTGACAAATCCAAAAAAACTGGAAAAATTAGTGAGAACGGCCGATATCGCACCACTTTAGCCTATAGTTACCATATAATCTAAACAACCACACCTAAGTACGTGTACGGAAAACTTTTGTATTCCAAGAGTTATGTTAGCAAAATTTGGTATAGATTATTTTCCCAAGCAATGGTGCAATATCCGAGGAAATTATTTCGATCGGATCATTTTAGCGTAAAGTTGACATATAATCTAAACAATCAAACCCAAACCGTATATGGGAAACTCTTCTATTTCACGAGATATCTTCACGAAATTTGGCATGGACTATTTTTCCAAGTCAATGGTATAGCTTCTGATGAAAATCTTCAGATCGGATAACTTTAGCCTATAGCTACATACAAACTGAAGGATCAAAATTAAGTTATTGTATAGAAAACTTGTTTATTTTACAAGATATCTGCATGAAATTTTGTACTCAATATTATCTAAGGTAATGTCATAATCTCCGCAGATATTGTTCCGATCGGACTACTATAGCATATAGCTTTCATACAAACTGAACGACCAAAATCAAGTTTTTGTATAAAAAACTTTTTTATTTGACGAAATATATACACGAAAATTGACAACTATTACTGTTCAAAGCAACCCTACTATATCTGAAGCAATTTTCGAGATCGGGCCTCCATAACATATAGCTGCCTTACAAACCGAACGTTCAAAATCAATATAAATATATTTTTGTACACTTTTATGCTCTCAAAATGCACCTCTCAAGAGTATTGGGGTTTTGGGGGCAAGTTAACGCTTTTTCTTGTTTTATTTTTTTTTAATATCATTTCGTTAATGTTGTAAATTTTATTTACATGGTCTGCCCTTTTTTGCATAATTACTACATTATTGAAATAAATTTTTTTTTATTTCCAATATTTTATTTAAAAAAAAATTCTTTGTTTTCCCTTTTCTGTTAATTATTTTAATTTTTATTTATTTATTTTAACTTTTTTAATTATTTTAATTTTTTTATTTATTTTTATTTTTTATTTATTTATTTATTTATTTTAATTTTTTATTTTTTATTTATTTATTTATATATATTTTTTATTTATTTTTATTTTTGTTGATTATATTACTTTTCTTGGATTGTTTGGTTTTTTATATATATTTCAATTATTTTTACTGTTCTTCAAGTTTTTTTGATTGCTGTTACATTTCAAGTTTTTAAATATTTTTTGATAAATATTTTTCTTTGTATTTATTATTTTAAGTTTTTTACTTTTGAATTTGTTGTTTTAATTTTTTTTTTGTTTTATTATAATATTACTTTTCTTGAAATGTTTTTATTTTCTCTTCATAATTCAAGTATTTAAATATTTTTTTTTTAATATTTTCTTTTAAATTTATTATTTTAATTTTTTTTATTTTTTATTTATTATTTTTTATTTGTTTTTTTTTACGATAAGATTTAATTTCTTAAAATTCTCGTTTTCCTTTTTTAAATTTCAATTACTCAAATATTTTTCCATTTTATGTTAAAAATTGTCGGCTTTTTTCTATTTATTTTTCAATTATTACACTATTTTCTTTTTTACATTTTTCCTTTGGTTTCCCTTGTTTTTATTTAAGTTTTGTATTTGAATTATTATTTTTTATTTTAACTTTTTTAAGTGTTTGTTTTGTTTTATTGTTTTAAATTTCATTATATTTTGTTTTTAATTTCTTTCTATTTGAGCTTATTGCTCTTTTCGGTATTTTCAATGAATTCAATCTTTTCTTTTTAAGAGTTTTCTTTGTTTTATGCGTTTTATTTTAATTTTTGTATTTATTATAATTTATTATTTTAATTTTTTATTATGATTTTTTAGTCTTAATTTTATTTCAAATTTCTTTTTATTTGTATTACTTTTTTTTAATTTTAATTCTTTTCTTTATTTTTTTTTAATTTTAATTTTAGTTTCTTTATTTTAATAATTTTTAAATAAAATTTTTTTATTTTAATAATTTTTAATTAAAATTTTTTTATTTTAATTTATGTTTATTTCAAGTTTTTTTTTGAAATTTTATTATATTTTTTTATTTTAATTTATGTTCATTTCAAGTTTTTTTTTAACTTTATTATATTTTTTATTTCAATTAACAAATTTTCCCTTTCTAGTTGAACTTACTGCTGACCAACTTCATCAACTAATTTCCATTATAACTGAAATTAGCCTTTATATCACTTCCATATATACATACTTACATATACATGTATATGCAGTTTTAATTACTTTTAATTTTCCAAATTCACAGAAATTAACATTTTAGTACAATTTCATTGCCAAATGAGCTTCCAACACCTCGCACAAGCTCATACGATTATTGTACTCAAATGTGCATATAAAAAATAATTTGCATATGTGGCACCCTGTACTACACGTGCGCAATAACTTTGCAATTAAACGGCAAGAAGTGCAATAAAAGTAATTTTGTCCGCAATTTTAAATGTGTGCGTGCTACTAATTTTATTTGCTTTTATTTGTGTGCAATAATCTTCAATTAAACACGCACATTTTATTTTTGTATGAGTTGGAAGCGCATTTGAATTTTAAGCGAGCGTGGCTTTTAATCGTTGAACTGCTGGCCACTCGTTGAAGAGTGAGTAAGCAAAAAGAGCAATTGATTGAGTTCATTTGACTTCAATTGATTTTACGAGCAGAGCAATATTGCAATCAACGGTAAATTTTTTACAAACTTTATTAAAGCGTGAATACCAAAGACAAATTTAAAAT
Source organism: Bactrocera zonata (assembly GCA_037783105.1). Lineage (NCBI taxonomy): Eukaryota > Metazoa > Arthropoda > Insecta > Diptera > Tephritidae > Bactrocera > Bactrocera zonata. Next base: position 152,756 of record JBAWJQ010002821.1, on the reverse strand, counting down.
TATAATTTTGTTTTTCAACTATTTTGTTATTTTTATCTGCGCCGTTGGCGGCGACAGCGAAAATTGGCGCAGTGACAGCGTGCGCGTTTGATTGATGGAACAAGCGTGGCGTTAGCGGTAGTTCACGACGCCGACGCGGCAACCTTCAGCAAGTTCAATAGCACCCGTCGTTGACGCCGGAAAGTGTTGAAAATGCGAGCTTTGGCCGCAGCGCCCAAAATGTAATCTCAAAGCAACAACGAAAATAACAACTACAGTCGCGTCTAAGCGTATCAAAAATAATGAAAGGCGCGATTTAAAGCGGGGGTCGATCACACTGCCGCCAAACGCCAAACTTCAGCCAACAGTCCGAGCGCGTCGCGTTTTTCGACCGCAAAGTAAATCTTTTGCATTCCAATTTCAATTCACTTTAGTTTTACGCGTTTTAGTTGGCTTTTTGCTTATCAATTTTGAAATTGTAACTCACTGTTAATAATATTTTTAATTATTATGATGAATTTTGCAACCGCATATTAATCAGTTTTCGTGGGAATTCGGTTACACTATTCAAATTCAAGTTTAAGATGAAGTGAACTGATTAATTTATAGCATGTTTTATTGACGTGAGCACATGTGTATAAATTACAAGAAAAAATAATACACTTTACAAATAAAAGTTTCTATACAAGAACTTGATTTTGAACGGACAGTTTGTATGGCAGCAATATGCTATAATGGTCCGATCGGGAAAAATTTCTTCGGAGGTTGTGTCATTGCTTTGGAAAATAAACCATGTTAAATTTCGTAAAGATATTTCGTCAAATACAAAAGTTTCCATACAAAAACTTGTTTTTGAACGATCAGTTTGTATGGCCGCTCTATGATATATTGAGCCGATCTAGAAAATTTCTTCGGATTTCGTAAAGATATTTTCAGCAATAATCTGTGCCAAATTAGGTGAAATTATCTCTTCAAATAAAAAAGTTTCCATACAAAAACTTGTTTTTGAACGATCAGTTTGTATGGCAGCTATGTGCTACAGCGGTCCGATCGGAAAAATTTCTTTGGAGGTTGTGTCATTGCTTTGAAAAATAAACCATACCAAATTTCGTGAAAATATCTCTTCAAATAAAAAAGTTTCCCGTACAAGTACTTGATTCCGCTCATTTAGTTCGTATGACAGCTATAAGCTAAAGTGGTCCGATAACAGCGGCTCCGACAAATAAGCAGCTCCTTGGCAAGAAAAGGATGTGTGCAAAAGTTTAGATCTATATCTCAAAGACTAAGGGTCCAAAAACTACAGCTTGTAAACCTACTACACTTCTAAGACCAAGCCACATACATACAACTTCATGCATTATATATGTGTGTACTATATATGTATATTATATACCAATTCGCAACTGCTACGATTTACGCAAACGTCAAACAAGAAAAACAACAACAACAACTAGCTATAAGTACAGCGTATAAGTCGCCAACTGAGCATTTAGTTAGTCATTTCAGCGCTAATGAAATATTAATAAGTATAAAGCCATGTATAACTAATAAGAGTAGAAACAAAACAACAAAAACAATAGTTAGAAAGAAGGAACAAACTACCAACTTCCCGCAAGATCTCAGCAGATACACGCATTCGAAACTTGTTTTTGTTGCAATTGGCCGTTAAAGGTCAGACAGCAAATCAATAGGAGCGGCGAGCAAGTATCAAATGGCCATACAAAAACACACACATAAAGAAACTCGGCTAGACAACAACCAATAAATTGCTGCGCTACGAACTGACGTTTCTTCACACCACCTTTTCATGCTACAAACACACGCATAGACACACATCATGTTTATATGCTGCCGATCACACGATCAGCTCCGACTTGCTGACTAGGCGCCCGTGGGCCGGTCTGTTTTGTTCACACAATATAATGATTGCTACGTCAAAGTAAAACAACAACAAGAAGCGCAAAAATCACCAACAGCGCTTAGAACCAGAGCAGGTTTATGAAGCGCTATGTACAAGCCAAACTGCGATCAAACAGCTGGCGGTTTGGCTGTATGTTGAAAAATACAATAATTAACAAATGAATACTTTTTTGTTCGAGGCGCGTGAAGACCAAGCTGGTGCAGGCCAAGTCAATGCAGTTTGCGGTGTCTGGCGGGTAGCGCAGAGGTTGTACTTTATTGTTTGGACAAACAAGTGATCATGTGCTTGGTGGATCGATAAATTATTGCTAGTCTGTGGATTTTTTTTTTTGCGAAAAGTTAAAGACAAAGCTTGTCTGCAGCGGTGAGATCATGCTAAGATGATGTCAATTTCGGTAATGTACATGTAGACAAACGACGGTATTGTAGAATAACGTCGATGTGCTCTGCGAAGGTCGTCGTTCAAGTTCTACGAACTACCGTATCGTTACAAGGTTCTTAGGCTACCCAGAGGATACTTGGTCAAAGACTGGAAGTCGTGAGCTGCTTGAGTCATATGTGAAAGAATCGTTTCTGGCCACTCCCAAGTGAATGGCGATCAGAGAATTTTCCTCACTTGCGTGAACTTCTACACATGACTCCATCCTCCCCTAGCAAGGTTTAGAGTTATGAAAAACCTCCGCCGAGACAACTTCCGTCTCCCTGCGAACTGCAGGCTTAAGAAAACACTGGTCCAATATGTTCACAGCTTCTTGTGCGAACTGTTGGTTTTACGACACGGAACCGGGAACTTCAGAACACCTGATTCTAGATTGTCCAACTATTAGTAGAAGCAGGCTCAAGGTCCTTGGATTCATCTACATGGACAGGTACCACAGCACCTCAATCGCGCCCAGCAAGCTCCTGAAATTGTGCAGGAGGGTTGGATCTTTGTGAACATAAGTATGTGATACAGGAGAGGGCACAATAGACCATAGGTCGCAGTGCAAAACCTTAATTATTTTCTAATCTAAATACACTCTACATTTTTAGAAAATTACTCTAGCAAACCCGCAGTATTTTTTCTTTTTATTTTTGGTAGCTCACATAGAAGACTACTTGATCACACAGATCCAATAGTCATTTCAATGCTGATCTCATAGTTCTTGAAGAAACATTATAGCTTGTAGCCAATTAAAATCAGGTTCTTGTATGGGAAATTTTTTTATTTGAGAGGATATCTTCACAAAATTTGGCATGGATTATTGTCTCAGGACAAGGTACAATCTATGAAGAAATTGTTCGGATCGATGCACTATAGCTTGTAGCTGCCATACAAACTGAACGATCCTAATCGAGTTCTTGTATGGGAAACTTTTTTATCTGAGAAGATATCTTCACAAAATTTGGCATGGATTATTGTCTCAGGACAAGGTACAATCTATGAAGAAGTTGTTCGGATCGATGCACTATAGCTTGTAGCTGCCATACAAACTGAACGATCCTAATCGAGTTCTTGTATGGGAAACTTTTTTCTTTGAGAAGATATCTTCAGAAAACTTGGCATGGATTATTATCTATAGCCACGATACAATATCCGAAGAAATCGTTCAGATCGAACCACTATAGCTTGTAGCTGCCATACAAACTGAACGATCCAAATCCAGTCATTGTATTATTAGAATTATTTTATGCGGAAGTCTTTGGCTTTAAAAAGCTCGTATAAAACTAAATGTTAATGCTAAAAAACTCACTTCAGAAAACTTAGCACTTCTTACTGAAACATAAAAAATCTCTAACACTTCGATCTCCGCAGATAACATACATCACTGAGAGTAATGCTCCCAGCAAAATAATTACAAAAATATAAACATTTAATTTACTTAGTTAGCCGCGCTATTGTGTGCCCGGTGGCGGAAAGATAAAATACAAAAGATAACACGCTAATGACACAACAGTGCCGCAAGTAACAGAAACAAGGAAACGGCAATGAAAAGAGAGCAAGCAAAAAACACTAAATAAAAGCCGACAGGAAGATCAAAAGAAATAAGCGGCACAGAATCAGAGTGAGAGCCGGAGCCGGAGCCCGAGCCAGAGCTGGAGCACGTAGAATGACACAGAGTGCAATGCAAGCGTATAGCTAGCGGTTAGATACACACACAGTGAAGTGATGCGATTGCAAAGCGAATAAACTTGCAACATGGCAGGTGGTAAGCGCAGAGCTGCACACAGTTACACAGCGCATATGAGTAAACGCGAGGCGAATGTGAGCGGCGGCGGTGGGGTAATGACACACAGATGATCGTGCCGCGCGTGAATAGTAAACAAATCAGCAGCAAACGCTGGGCACAAACAACGCTAATCCCATGTGGGGGGTTGGAGTGGCGACTGCGCGAGTTTGGAGCGCTTCGAGCGGTTGAGTGACTGACTGGCAAATAGGCGCGAGAATCAACACGCTGACAAACGAGTTCCAAAGCAAATAAACAAATAATAAAAGTAGGCGTTTAAATATTTGTGCCGCGTCGAGTGAATGTAAAGCAAGACGAGGCAATGGCAGACTGGCTGTGATGCTAAAAACACGGCCTGACACAGTGACACTGCAGCAAACGAGTAAATGGCAAGTGGTGGATTAAATGCAACCCACCAAGAGGCTAATCGCAGTGTTCAAAGAATGGACGCGATTGCGCTTTTCGTTTGACTTGGCGCCGGCAACTGCAGCGCAAGCGCCCATCCCACACACAAGCCAGCTACGACAGCTTGTTTTAGTTGGCTTTGGAAGTGTAAATGGTTGCAAATCACTGAGCGTGCAACTAAACTGCTGTAGCACCCACATTTACTCAGCAACAACAACAACTGATGTACTGGAAAATCACGAACAGAAATTGAGCAAAGAAACAAGAATATTTGCTGTTGTTCTCTTTGTTTTTGTAGTTTTTTGTTATTTAATGATTTTGTTGTTGTCTTTTTATTTGTGTCCTTTTTGCAATTCTCACTGTTGAGGTCTTTTGTTGCTGTAGTTGTTGTTGTATAATTTTGTATTTTAATTTTGTGTTGTTGTATTTTGACTTGTTGTTGTAGTTTTTTCTTGTCGTTGGTATTGTTGTCTTTTGTTTTTGTTGTTGTTGTTAACGTCTTATATCTTGTTGTTGTTATTACCGTCTTATTTCTTGTTGTTGCTGTCTTCTTTCTTGTTGTTGCAGTTGTTGTAGGTTTTTTTTATTTGTATTTTCTTTTTTCTTCTAGTTGTTGTTGCCTTCCTTCTTGTTGTTGTTGTTGTTGTCTCTTTATTGATGTTACTTTGTTGTTGTTGTTAGCTTCGTCCTTCTTCTTCTTGCCTTCTCCTTGTTGTTGTTCTCTTCTTTTCGTTGTTTTTTATTGTTGCTGCCTTTTTGTTGTTGTTGTTGTTGACGTTGAAGTGTAGTTACAGTTGCGCGCATTACCGATATTGCTGCAGCAGTCCCCATCACTGCTGCCAATCAAAGCAATAGATGTTACTGTTGTTGTTGTTGCTGCTGTTATTGCTTTAGTTATTATCACGTCGCTCGCTGTTAGCTTAGCTGTTACAGCTCCGTTGTGCCATTATTCCAATTCTAAGTGTCAGTAAGGCAAACAGCCAGCCAACTAACTCGCCAGTGAATATCAGTCAGTCAGTCAGCCAAACAGACAGTACGGCGGCGCGCAGCGCAGTCAATTAGCGTGGCGCGTCGTTTAAATCTACAGTTGTTGCGCGCTGTTTTTTCTGACGCGCCGCTGCTCGGTTCTGCTTGGACGCACAAAAGCGCAACAGTCAAGCGCTAACGAACGCTAACCAAGCGCGGCAGTATCCACAACTACAACAACAACAACAAGCAATAATCAGAGTAATACGAGATATATTAGTAACTGGCAACAACACAAACCATGTACAGTGGCTAAAAATATGAGTAGTATGAGTGCCGCAAAAACAACAACAACCGAAACGATGTTAACTAACTGAACATCCAGGCGCGCTTGGCAACCGAAAAACTCACAATACAACACTTTTGAGAATGTGTAGAATGTGGAGAACGTGGAAAATGTTGCAAGGGTATGCCTGGCCTGTGTAACGAAGATGGAGCACAAAAAGTGCAGCGTGTATGGGCGCAGCCCTGCCTGCGGCCAGCAGTCAGTCACTAAGTTAGTGAAGCAAGCGGCCAGCGGCGCGCAGTCGGCCAAGCGGCTAACTAACCAAGCGCTGAATCAGTTAGCGAATTATGAAAATAAATACGTGTGTATTGAAGAAATTAGCGAATTGCAGTTGAAATGAGGTTTAGTAAGCGCTGTGTGTAATACACATGGGCACGAAAGGTAAATACAAGCAGTGTTATTGAGCATTTTTGTGCCAATAACTGGCAATCGGTGAACTGAATTTTCTACACATGTAGATAAATATTATTATATTATTGAAATACTTTTATTTATTTGCAGTATATTATTTACGAATAACAATACGTAGCGGTTGAAAGCGGTTACGCGCACACGAAAATTATAGGCTTTATTTGGCTTTCCATTTTGTTCGACAAAAGAATTGCATGAGGTAAGGAAAAAATATAGAAAATTTTCTAAATATTGCTGTTATGGTTTTTATAATACTTATATTCATATTATTTTTATAACCTGAAGAGTCTATATCCTCAGATATCAAGCCAGCCAGCGCTACCATACAACTTGACCGATGACAATTAAAGCCTTGTATGGAAAACTTTTTTATTTGAAGAGATATCTTCACGAAATTTGGTAGCGATTATTTTGTGAAGCAATACTATAATCTCAGAAGTAATTGTACAGATCGGACTACTAAAGCATATAGCTGCCATACAAACTGAACGCTCAAAATCAAGTTGTTATATGAAAAACTTTTTTATTTCACAAGATATCTGCATGAATTTTGGCATCGATTATTTTCTGAAGCAACGCTATAATATCCGAAAAAATTTTCAAGATCGGACAACTATAGCATATAGCTGCCATACAAACTGAACGTTCAAAATCAAGTTGTTATATGAGAAACTTTTTTATTTCACAAAATATCTGCACGAAATTTTGGCATAGATTATTTTTTGAAGCAGTACTACAATCTCCGAAAAAATTTGCAAAATTGGACACCTATAGCTTATAGCTGTCATACAAACTGAACGTTCAAAATCAAGTTCTTATATGGAAAACTTTTTTATTTCACGAGATATCGGCACGAAATTTGACGTGAATTATTTTCCAAGTCAATGCTTTAATATCGGAAAAATTTGTATAAATCGGACCATTATAGCATATAGCTGCCATACAAACTGAACGCTCAAAATAAAGTTGTTATATGAAAAACTTTTTTATTTCACAAGATATCTGCATGAATTTTGGCATCGATTATTTTCTGACGCAACGCTATAATATTCGAAAAAATTTGCAAGATCGGACAACTATAGCACATAGCTGTCATACAAACTGAACGCTCAAAATCAAGTTCTTATATGGAAAACTTTATTATTTCACGAGATATGTGCACGAAATTTGGCATGAATTATTTTCCAAATCAATGCTTTAATATCGGAAAATTTGTTATAAATCGGACCACTATAGCATATAGCTGCTATACAAACTGGACGCTAAAAATCAAACTCTTGTAAGAAAACTTCAAGTTATAAAAGTTATAACAGCTGGACTTCACTTCTTTTCCTCTTTTTATAATTAATCTACATTTTTCTAAAGTATTTCGCTAAATTTTTTATTACTTTCATTCAGCACCAATAAATTATTCAACTTTATTTACTTTACCAATAAGAAGACGACGCATTTAAAGCACACAATTAAAGTAAAGCAATCCGCAACGTTAAAAGTAATACATAAATTAAGACTGAAAGTAAGTGAGTACTTAATTGTGGACTTCACTGCAATGTGTATGTGTGTATGCGCAACACTTTTAGAATCGTTTAACCAAACAACTGTTTATCTGCAGCAACAAACTAAATACAACAACTGTCAAGACGTTTCAATTCACAGCACGTTTTTCTGTACGATTGGCTTTTGGGGTCACCTACTTTTAATTTCAAACTCATTTACGCGCTCGAAAGGTGTAATGACAGCAAAAGTCGAGAGTTTTTCTCCACTTTTATGGGATATTCTTTGCTTTGTTGCGCTTTTGGAAAGCATTTTAGTAACGCGTAGGAATGTTAACAATATTTGTGATCCACAAAAAAAAGGAAAAATCTTTATGAAAGGTGGCTGAAAACACAGTTGAAACAGTTGAAAGTTAGATATACACTTAATTTGGTGATATATTTGAAAAAGCAATGGAGAAGTCGGTCCCTTACAGCTCGTCTTAAGACAAATATGCGTGAAGCAACCACATAACAAACCTTGTATGAAATATGTAATCGTTGAAAACCCTTCAAAAGGCTTGAGATCATGGGATAGTTGGCAGAAAACTAAAAATTGTTCATTGATTAAGGAAAGTGTAGACTTATCCTCGCATAGCCACCGAAAGACTATGTTAACTCTGGAGAGAACTGCTTGAGATCATGGAACAGTTAGCAGACAACTAAAAACTGTTCATTGATTAAAGAAGTGTAGTTAGTATTCGCGGTAGCCTGGCATTGCCAACGAAACACTAAGTAAACTGTCGAGAGTGAACTGCCAATACTTATTTGTTTGGGTTTTTAAGGAATTGTATTGCTAAAATTGTTGTAAAACTTCAATACGAGAAGCTGAAAATCATCGCTGTTATCGAGATTTATAGACGTGACCGCTTCGGAGAGCTTCTGAGTTTTGAAGAATCTTACTTCGTATCAAAGAAAGCACTGTCTGTCTTCTTGCTCACAGCCAAAGTCGTAATTATGTTATTAAATAGCGTGTTATCAAAAATAATCGATGCAATGTAGATACTGTTGGGATTTTACAATCAATTCGGACAGGTTTTATACTCTGAACAGGGTGTATTAAGTTCTTACATGGAAAACTTTTTTACTTGAAGGGGTGTCTTCACAAAATTTGGCACAGATTACAACCCAAGGCATTGCTATAACTTCCGAAAATAATGTTCAGATCGGACCACTATAGCATATAGCTGCCATACAAACTAAACGGTCAAAAACGAGGTCTTGTATAGAAAACTTTTTTATTTGAAAAGTTATCTTCACGAAATTCGACTTAGATTATTGTTCAAAGCAACCTTGCAATATACGAAAAAGTTCTACAGATCGGACCACTATAGCATATAGCTGCCATACAAACTGAATGGTCAAAAACGAGGTCTTGTATGGAAAACTTTTTTATTTGACGAGTTATGGTCACGAAATTCGACATAGATTATTGTTCAAAGCAACGTTGCAATATACGAAAAAGTTCTACAGCCACTATAGCATATAGCTGGCATACAAACTGAGAGGTCAAAACAAGATCTTGTATAGAAAACTTTTTTCTTTGACAAGTTATCTTCACGAAATTTAGCATGGATTATTGGCGAAAGTAGCGACACATTCACCGAAGAAATTGTTCAGATCGAACCACTCTGACACATAGCGGCCATACAAGTTGAACGATCAAATTCAAGTTCTTGTAAGAAAATATGCACCTGCGAAGCATATTATGGCTGCTGAGCAGCCGTTAACGTTTTTTCATGTTTCTTGCTCTTTATTGGAAACATTTATGAAATAACGCTCTTCATTGAAAACGTCATCGCAGCCAAAATAACGCAGAATACAAACGTCAACTACATTTTATCAGTTAATTAATTTTAAAATCAATTAGCTGCTCCACAACGCGCACAAATAATTAGCGTAAAAATTGCACGAAACAATACAGGCTTCTGGCTGCTGGAAGACAATGAAAAACATTGAACGCTTATCCAATCACTTAATTTCGCCACACACACTTTACGGCAGATGCCAACACTTTTTATTACAATTTTCTTATCCTTCAAACACATACTTCAATCACAGTTTATGGCACACCATTGACATCCATTCGATGAGAAACGTCAACCGCATGCCGCGCACTGCTACAAGCCCGCGCGACTAAGCGCAGCCAGTACGCCCGCACGCTTACAACACAATTCTTATTTGAATGGAAAATCCATTTGCATTTGAGGAATGGAAAAGCCGTTTCCTTGACAAGTAAATCGAAAGACACACACCCACACCCGCATACCTACCAACTGGCACAACTGACAGCTGGGCTTACGATAAACTTGCCGTGGTATACGAGTATCTGGCTGTTAGATTTGTGTATGATTCGAAGCAATCACGTCAAAAGGCGACGTTATTTAATATCTATGCAATTCAATCAATTTTTAAGTGGCAAGAACGTTGAAGGTAAGCACCAGCACACAGCGTACAAAGGCAGTGAGCTTGTTTGAGGCACCAAACGAGGCATTGCGCTTGTTTGAGGGTCGAAACGAGGCTTGTGAGAAGGGTATGAAGGCGCTTTTGCCGCGTTTAAATACATTTCATTTCCGGCGTATATTTATTTCGTGCTTCCTACTATCTCCGCAGCAAGCGGATATGATTTAAAGTAAAGCAAGATATTATAAAGCGATTGCTAGAAGTATGGACTTTGCATGCAGAGTTATGGACTTTGATGCTATGAACAACTACCAGCCGCTTGGCGCACAGCAGAGCCTACAAAATCTTTCATTTCCTAACGGCTGCTGAATATCTAATTTCCTGAAGGCTACCACAACCGCACAGCGCGCCGCAACTGTTTCCTCTGTTTCTACTTGTTCTTCTGCTGCTACTTCTAAAACCAAAGCGATAATTATGGTTATGGCTAAACGTCGCCAACAGCAATGCTTTCCTGCCGTTGCTGCTGCACTATCACAGTTCGCGTTGCTGACCGAGTGCCTTACAAAACGCCAGCAATCGACACCAGGCCAGACTGGATTTAATTGCCATTGCCCACTGCGTGAGTGGCGCTCGCTCAATCAGGCAACGTCAACGCGCCTATGCACAAGTGCATATGTGTTTATTTATACAAGTTTCAAGTGCGTTTCTTGCGCTGGCACAGTGGTCGACTGGCTCCTGCTTTCCTGACTGGCCGCTTGTTGACAGCCAGCCAGCGAACCAGCTGCTCTATCTCAGCTAGGCGACGTACTACTTGAACGCCTGTGGCTGACACAATTACGCTAACTTGTACGCCAACATCAATACAAACACGCACACACATACACATATACTGAAAAAAAATTCATATACTATGTGTCGAAATGTAAGCACGAAATTCGAGCTCTCCTGGCGGTCACAATGGCTTATACATATTTTAAAACAAAAACAAAAATTTTAAAGCAAGCAAGTTTCTATATAAATATTTGTCCATAGAAGGAGTCAGCGCATCCAGTCGACTTCTCAAATGACTTGAACGCTGAGAACATTCGTCACTGCGACGAAACTGCTGTTGACTGTGATTACGAGGATTATTGGCCCAAAGGCACACACACACATATATACACAGGCATACAGCTTTAAAAAGCACACACTTCGACTGTTTGGCTCACTCACTTAATTTTCATTTATAATTTTATTTTTTTTTTTTTTTTTTTTTTTGTATTTATTTCAACAAAAAGTCGTCGAATTTCACCAGTTTCGCAACTGTTTGCAGCGATTTTCTTCAAATTCAGCACATTTTTGCACACTCAACATCTGTTTTGCACTTTTCACACACGAAGAACGTTTCGCGAAATTGCCAAAGCATACAAAATTGCATTTGGCTAGCTTACGGCGTACGTACCGTTGTTGTTGTCACGCTGTTGTGCGCTTTTCAATGTTCAAAGCGTCAATTGTCGTTTTTGCGCGTCGTACGAAAGCCACAACAGTGAAACAGGTCAGGCCTGTAATGTACCAGCGACCATTTAAACTACCGACCGACCGACCGATCGAACTACTAAGCTGTATAAGCGTGCGCTCGCTCTACTACTACCGGAGATACAACCAGTCTGACCAAAAGAAATTTTCATACTGAAGCAACTGAAAACCGCTCTGGCTCTGAACAACTTGAGCTGAACTGCACTGTGTTGACGATGCCGCCGCTGCCAACGACGACGTTGATGATGACGACGACCAGTATGGCAAGCATCACAATCAGCCACAGCAAATCAGCCGACAGCCACTCGTGTACGTTGGAGCAGTCGGAGTCGTCGCAGTTGCTGTTGTGCTGCCTCTGTGTTGGTATGTTGGCACCATTGTGCTAAAAATACGAATACAAAAGGCAGTGTAACTGCGACTGAGACGACGACGTGCCGTTGACGCCACCGTTTATGGCAACGTCTTCGTTGGCAGCAACGCTAATGACGTTGAGATGATGAGAAACAGTGGTGAGAAATGCTACACGGTAGTAGTAAATATATTTTTGAAGATTTTTGAAGATTTTTGGGCAGATGTGTAGGCGTAAATATTTATTTATACAATATAAAGAAAATATATATTTAAAGCTTAGAAAAATAGTTGCAAAGCTGCTTTAAGAAAATAATAAGAGTTTTCCATATGAAATTATAGGAACTGAAATTTCATTGGGAGAGCGAGATTTGTCGAGTAAAAACCTTGGCAGTGGAGACGTAATATATCAGTAAGCGCTTAAAGCTTATTTAGAAGGATCTTACCAAGTTTGGTATGTAATATATACATTCATACATACATACATATATAGTATGTATGGAAATCGCAAAGTCGGTAAATATTAGTACATACCTGAAAAGAGAGAAAGAAAGCAATATTTAATAATAAATTAAGCTTTAAGATATTCTTAAAACAAAATTACAAGGAAAAAATAATTCCAAAATTTTTTCATTGGTTTGTTCACATAACGGTTGTTTGTTAAAGTTCGGATGTCTGTTTGTACATCCGTCAGTCAGACCGCCTGTCCGTCTGTGCAAGCTGTGAATTAAGTAAAAATCGTAATGAACGGTACACGTGTTCCTTGGCAAAAAGTGGGGATGAGAATGCCCCTCCAGGCTTAATATATAGGACTGTAATCTGGCACAGGGTATAGTGTGGCCCTGCCCTCTAATAGGTTTAATATACGTATCTTCTAAACCAGTAAAGCTACAAAAACCAAATCTATGGATCAAATACATAGGATGCTAACTCCGCCCACTCATCATAAGTCGTTGTCAAAAAAGTCTTGCGGTATTTTTATTGAATCAGCTCGTGTGGCACCCATACATCGAGTTTCTTAGTGACTCCAAGCTTCTTCAAATGGTTTATAACGGTTTGATGACTACTATGCTGGTCTCTTTCGACCAATTCAGCGATACGACAACGCTTCCGGAGCGTGGCGCATCTTCGACCACCTCTACACCAGAACGAAAACGTCGAAACCATCGTTGTGCGGTGGAAATGGAAACTAAGTATATCGGGTCCATAAGCTGCACAAATTTTATTGGCGGCTTGAGATGCATTTTTGCCTTTATCCTAGTAGTACTGTAAAATATGCCGTATTTTCTCTTTATTTTGCTCCATGTTTGCGACGCTATAACTCACGAACGACTTAAAAGAAACGACAGTCAATCAAACACGTGTTAGCGCGTGAAATGAGCTTTCCAAAAAGATATAGCATGACCCGATGCGACGAATAAAACTAGAACTAGGCGCTTTCAGCGCCAACTAGCGAAAATGCCGCAAGACTTTTTTGACAACATAATATAACGGTACTGTTAAAAACTACTTAAAGCGTGACATTACATTTTACTCCTAAGCGCTTTAGAGGAGCCGGTGTCTAAATTGAGCATTGGGTGTGGTAATCCCATACTTTTGTTGAAAACACAAATTGTGGGACTTGCTCGACTGATTTCAACCAAATTTGTTACATAACATACTATACATATGTACTTCTGACATTTCTATTCTATAGTGCGAAAATGGTCGAAATTTTACCAAAATATCGGTCAATGTGTGAGATATATAATTGAAATTTGGAAAGAATATATGGAATATACTTAAACGTCCGAATCCACGCTGAGAACGAATGAACTATGGACAATAAATGGTAAAAATATAATAACCGTGGACAACGAGTTCACTTTGTCTTTAATAGAGCAACAAGTTTTACTAAAAGTTTGGAAGAAAATAGATCGAACAGTTTTACTAAGGACAGGAGAGTACCTAAACGACGGAATCCGTGCTTAGAACGACTGAATTAGGGATACTATGCAGTGAACATATAATTAATGTGGACAACGAGTTCACTCTGTCTTTAATAGAGCATCAATGTTCTTTTAAAAGTTAAAAAAAATCCACCACTTTCGCCAAGAACAGTAGAGTACTGAATCAACGGTATTCAAACTAAGGCGGAATAAATGAATGAATTAGATGCAGTAAACGATACAAATTCAATAATTTTTACTTAAGGTATGAAAGAGTAATGGAAGTCCAGCCTTCTAACATCCAAATTTCAATATTGCCTTCCAATACATTCCAAACGTACAAACATATCTGGCAAAATGATCTTCAAGTCCAGTTTAGGACTTCATTTTATCATTCCATATCTACAAATATATCTGACAAGATGAACTCCAAGCCCAGTTTAACCAAACAAAAAATCGTTGGATCTCAAGAGAAATATTAAATGTACATTATTTTCAGCCTACTGCAGTTCAGTCAACACGACCTCATAATGTCTGCAGTCACTTCTATTGCCGGCTCAATCTTTAGTCCCATCTCAGACGTTGCTGCAGCGTGGTTCTATGCAATTGCGATAAGCAAACAGCCAATGGAGTCTTCTCGACTTTCCTATCCTACCTGACAGCCGCTATCAGCTACTTAACCATCAAAATGCAACGCGCTTAGCATACTAATTCCAATAAAGCCACGTTTGGCCAAAGCAATCCCAATACAACACTAACAACAGCAACAACGGCAATTTAATGGCACTAACAATTGAGCACTAAAACTTTACAAAGACCGAAGACACAGCCAAAAAAAAAAAAAAAAAAAAATGAAAACAAAGGGAAATGGACATGCTGAGTGCCGAGCAGACCAAGTGCTGTTGTAGTGAATGAATAAATAGTGAAGCAGAAAAGTGGTGCCACTGTGCGACCGAGAACCGAGTCATGGGCAGTGCAACTATAGAATCAACGCCACTGGAATACCAAATGCAAGGCATAAAAAGCAATAAAATGAACAAAGCAAGAAACAAGAGACAAGAAAAAACAAATAAAGAACGGAAAACGCAGAGAAACTTTGCATACAAGTAGAAATCTATAGCACAAGCTCCACTTACTGCAGTGACTGCATACAATTGCTTGCTGAGAGTCAAAGCTACGGAGAGCATGTTTGGTATTGAAAGTAACTGTGTTGGAGCAGCTGATGACAGGTGTGAGAGAAAGGGAGAGAGATGGCGAGCGAGAGTGCGTGTGTGTGTGTGTTGGGAAGTGAGGCAGTAAATGCCAGCGACCACTTGTTTAATGCTGTTTTTATAGCTTTGGCTTAGCCAAATGGCCTAGTCGTCATATGGTTTCACTGCAGCACTCTTTGCTGTGTTGTTTTTGTACTGCGCTTGTTACTTTACTGGTGTGTATATGATTTTACCGTTTACTGCAGTGCTTGGATATTGTCTCTCATTTGCCAGTTAGTAATTGTCAGCTGTGTGTTGGAAACATTGTTGAAGCGCTCATGTGGAATAGCAATAATTTTTAAGAGAGATTTATCAATGCTAAACGCGAGTCGACAGTCGGCAGAGCACGTGATAGTTAGTGAAGGCAGTGTGGTTTAGTTTTGGCAAAACAGTGTTGAAATTTGGAAAATTCTGATATTCTGACATAATATCATCAGGAAATGTTTTAAGATTTTAGAACGAAGTTAATTGAAATCGAAAACGCGTGTCGGCTTTAGGTTAAGATTAACTCAGGGAGCGCAGAAAAAATTTTTGAAGAAAATTGAACAAAATTCACATAAATTGATCCAGAAGAGCAGTGATAAAGCTAACTAGAAGACGGTGCTTACAATGAAGATCAGCTTAAATGTAACGCTTTCAGCACTGCTCACCACACAGCTTCGTTAAAAGCCTAACCACGCTTTTTCAAAGTCATAACTCAAAACCCTCACAGCTAATCAAATAAAAGAAAAAATATACGTACAAAGCTATATACGTGTTAACTTTTATGTAAATATAAATAACTGTTACACATTTCTTGCATCATCGGTTCTCATCTTTCTCACTTCCCTTTCTATCCCGCCTTGCTTCTATTAGCTACAACTGAATAGCACAAATTTTACGATTATCATCCAAATAACGTTTACAAAATGTCCATAAAACGATGAGATAAATGCTTAGAAATCAACAACAAAAAAAAAAAAAAAACAGAGAGTTAGAAATACAGTGAAATAAGAAAAGGCAGCAGATGAAGAAAGAGATTAACGGCAAACGAGCCAAAGAGTAAAGATTACCATAAATACAAAAGTCACACATATCTATATAGGTATAGGCAGTAACGACAATATGACAGACAGTATGACAGGTCCAAAAAAATGTTAATTTTGGTTACACAGAAGCTATAATACCCTTCAGAACCACATGAGATTCTATACAAGAACTTAAATTAGAACGCTTAGTTTGTATGACGGCTATATGGTGTAGTGCTTCGATCTAGACAATTTCTTTGGAGGTTGTGGCGATACAACGGACAAAAATCTACATATGTCGAATTGCGTGAATGTACCTCGTTATTGTCACAAGTTTTCTGTACGAGGCCCGCATTTTGATCGATAAGTTTGTATGGCAGCTATATGCTATAATGCTCCGATCTGAAAAATTTTTTCGGAGTTTGTGGCGTTGCTTTGGAAAATAAAAAATGCCAAATTTCGTCAAGATAACTCTCAAATTAAAAAGGATTTCAATATAAGGACTTAACTTCGGTGGTTCAGTTTGTATGGCAGCTATATGCTATAGTGGTCCGATCTGGACAATTCCTTCGGAGTTGGTACCCTTGCCTTGAGTAATAATCCAAGCAAGTTTTCGTGAAGTTATCTTGTCAAATAAAAAAGTTTTCCATATACGGACTTGATTTCGATCGTTCAGTTTATATGGCAGCTATATGCTATAGTGATACGATATCGGCGGTTCGGACAAATGAGGGACATCTATGTGAGAAAAGCACGTGTGCTAAATTTCAGATGGATATCTCAAAAACTGAAGAACAGATAGACGGACGTAGCTAAATTGACTCAGCACGTCCAGCTGGTCCCTCTTATACAAATCTTTCAGGCTCTCAGACGTTTCCTTCACTTTAAAACTGTTTCAAACTGTATACCAAACGTCGTGGCAAACTTAAGATCCCTCGTTCAGGGTATAAAAATATGCCCAACTTACATCTTAACAAGCATAAGTGGAGGCATAATGGATGTAAAAGCTGTGAAAGACAGAAAAGGGCAGACACATTAATGACAGCGGCTGACAACTGACACTTGCTGGCCCACTATAGTTAAACCGAAGACATACGAGCACAAAAAGCCATGTTTGTAATGACTGAGATTTTCGAACGAAAATAGAAAGAGGCAGGCAGCAAATTGCATCAAAGGAGAAGCTGTGTAGTTATAAAGGAAGTGCAGAGGTGAATGGTTTGTGGCCTGATAAGTATTTGTAATTCTGTCAATCTAATATATTCAGCATATATTCATGATTTGATTTCGTGAAAATGACTTTCAAACCCTAATGTGTCTTGAAAATGATTACAGAACTCAGTTACGATGTTTATTCGCTGAAAACTTTTTTGCACTTTTGGTAATGAGGGATCCGTGGAACAAATGAATGGAGTATAATTTTTATTGAGATAACTTACATATTGGCCGATGTATGCGGTATCCCTGGAACAAATGAATGGAGTATAATTTTTATTGAGATAACTTACATATTGGCCGATGTATGCGGTACAAAATCAATCGGAAGTTCGAAAATCTTACGAATATGGAGGCCAAGAGAAGTATTGATCAGGTTCAGCCCATATTTGACATTCTGTCATCAAAGCAGCAGGAAAGGATTCTCTCCGATACTGCGTCGGATACTTTCAGAACTGGAGTGTTTTCATCTCATGACTTCCGCTCTTCGACCAAGTATCTTTTGGGTAGTCAGTATTCGCCGTTGGCAATGTGCAAACGACTATAAATCTTCCGCAGAACCTTTCCTCAAAAGACCAATGGAATCATGTGTAGAAGTCCACGCAAGTGAGGAAAGTACCCTGAGCGCCATTCACTTGGGAGTGCCCAGAAACGATTCGTTTACATAAGGCTGAAGCAGCTCACGACTTCCGGTTTTAGACCAAGTATCCTCTGGATAGCCAAACATCTGTTTGAAGGCTAAAGTGGGAAGGCGAATAATCCCTCCACAGGGTTATGCGCTGGGTTCGGAACCCGCCACATACCATATAAAACACCCCCAATGAAAAGAAGAAAACAGCCTCGGAAGAAAAACCCCCTTTCGAAATATCTATACATTCTTTAAATTTTAATCAAGTAAAAGGCCTTTTGAAACACACTGTAACTTATTTTGTACCATGAAGTGCCAAAAACGAGTTTAATGACAAAATCTTAGAATCAGGTGCAATGGGTAAGGTGTTAAATTGAAAATGAAAACTAAAAAAATGATACTCGCCTCATTTTCACTTTGTAACGCTACGTCAACTACAGTGGAACCCCTGCGCTGAGGGAGCATAAAGAAAATAGCTGAAAGGGGAAGCAGGAGAACTGCTGTGAAAAGTTATTGTTTAAGGCAGCTTAACCGTTTTATGGAAGAGCCAACAAATGGCAGATGAGACAGCGCCAGCGCTGCAGTGTCTAAGCTGTGGTTATGTGTGTATTTGTGTGTGTGTAGGGGAACGACTCGAACTAGCGCACGCTCGTTGCTTTGTGGCTGCTTTAGTTATTGTTTTAGTGTTAATATTATGTATTATTACAGCTATTATTATTGCTGTTGTTGTTGTTTATTGATGTCAATGTGGGTCTCTATACACACTGCGGCAGTGTGACATACATACATACAGACAATGGGGACAACAGGAACTATTTGAATGAAAACAAACACATTTTCTTTCACCTTAATTTTATTTAATGGAATACTGAGAAAATCTGCTGAATGCCAGCAATAACAGCAAAAAACAATAACAATAACAACTTTGTATATACATACATACATACATATATCTGTGTGTAAAAAATAATGACAGCTTCAACGAAAACATGCAGATTATAGGCGCGTAGAGGCTGTGAGCTGGTAGAAACCGGCCAGCGGCGGCAGCGGGAACCGATTTACTAACAACAACAACGATTACAATAATTACGGCAACAAGCGTGCTAGCAAGTAGAGCGAGCGGAAAATAGCGTAGGCAAACGTAGTTGTCGTAAATAGCGCATATACTATATATATAAATATATATATACATATATATTGTATTTGTAACAAAATTAGAACTTTTGCTGTTGACAAATGTCCAATGACAACCCGGCGGCCCGTACATCCAACAATTAACAACAGCATCAATTCACAGTGTGGCGCAATGCGGCCGGCCGGCCAGCAAGGCTAAAATGCCAAAAATAGTTTCCAATGCCTGTAGTTACACACAATAACAGCAACAACAGAGCATCAGCATGCCCATAGTAACACGCACACGCAGGAAGCGGAAGAAAGCCACAGCGGGTGTTGCAACAGCGCGCTGTAATTTCGGGTCCCCAAACAGCTGTTTTCATTAATTGCTGTCGGCTTGCTGTCTCTCTATACTCCGCGTGGCTCCGCTGCAGTTCATATTCCACTTCCACCATGTGCGTTGCTTTTCATGCGTTCGCGCTCACATGACCCTGTTTCCCTTTTTACCAGCCAGCAGCACTGCAGTTAGACCTCTAACCCTTTTTCACTTCCTTGTAATATTTTACTGCCGGTTCTCAATGCACTTTTCTTTTGAACAACTTTTATGACCACCAGCGTGAGTAAGAACCAGTCGGCCAGCGATTCGGAGTCGAAAACAGCACAGCGCCGTCGGCATTTTGCACTCTGGGATATCCGTTTTCATCTGTCCGATCAGCGCGGCGAATTGTACAACCGAACAGCAGAAAGTCATTCATTTATACCCAGCTTATGCTTTTTTTCGGTAAATGAGATCAACTTTTTTTTATTTTCCACTTTGCTACGCCGCATGTATTTTTAGTGGAAAATTTTCGACCATTCGGCTAAATTAATGAATGAAATTGGTATCTGATCTGAAATTTTGCATCCGTCCTTTTCTTCCCAAGAAGCTTGTCATTTATCGGAACCGCCGATATCGGACCACTACAGCATATAGGTTAGGTTAGATGGCTGTTCCAGAGAGATCGCACTTGGACTGATATGTGAAGCCATAGAAAAGAAGAACTCCTGTGTTCGAACTAACAAATTCACAAAACGCTTTTAGAGGCCAATACAAATTTGCACAGGCGTTTAATTTCCATTCCCACCAGTTCGTTGGGATGTCTGAAGGTATGCGCTTCCTAGTCTTCAAGTCTTGACCTCCCAACGCGGGACAGTCAAGCAGGAAGTGTTGGGATGTTTCCACCTCGTCTTCTTCCATACAACTTTTGCAGAATGGACATCAATAGGGCAATGGTCTGTTAAAGCCCACACAATTAGGGAGAGGCTAGCTTTACTGAGGGCAAAGAAATCCTTAGATCTCTTGCGTTCGATCTTTGGGCAAAAGGAAACAAGCTTCCGCGAAACCCAGCTATTTAGTAGTAGAACACAAGAGAACACGGGTGCACCGTCTTGCTCTCATTCTATTGATAGCGGTTCTAGGGTGCCTTTTCTTTGCAAGCTCATCTGTTTTACAATCGCCTGCGATTCCGCTGTGGCCTAGCTATGTAAGCCAGTCTTATCGCAAAGAGGCTCGATGCTATTGATAACGAGGTCAGCCACTTCTGGACCAACCCTGAACGCACTTTTAATGAGTTCAAGGCTAGTATCGCCGCTATGCTATCCGAGAAGATTTACTCTAGTGGATAATGCGTGTCCTTAGAATCACTCGCCAGTGCGCGTCCTAGACGCTATTACTGCTGCGGAGCAGAGTATCAACGAAGACCCGACCCGAATGAGACCGTACGCCATCCCGGTCGAAAATTGGAGCTATGTCATTCCACTTTATGGAAGATTTTACGGATGGACTACGGTTTTCGGACTTACAAAATCCAACTCGTCCAAAAACTGAAGTCGAACCCTCAAGCGAGTGGCACGTTCGGTGAATGGAGCCAAAACAAGATGGC
Organism: Bactrocera zonata; assembly: GCA_037783105.1. Lineage (NCBI taxonomy): Eukaryota > Metazoa > Arthropoda > Insecta > Diptera > Tephritidae > Bactrocera > Bactrocera zonata. The sequence continues at coordinate 131,664 of JBAWJQ010002821.1, read as the reverse complement.
CACCGATCCCAATTATCAAAAGAATATTTTTTTCGGCGATGAAGCTCACTTTTGGTTCAATGGGTACGTAAATAAACAAAATTTTTACATCTCGAGTGATGATAATCCACTAGACAATGTTGAGACGCCGTTACATTTTCAAAAAGTCACTGTTCGATGTGCCTCCCTAGAGTTGCTTAGTCAAGGAGATCGAACCCCGTATCGTCGTCTTCCTCAGACTCGGACTCTTGTTTTTTTTTTTGGTTTCTTCCTTCTTTTCGGCAGCAGCGCCAGCACCTGCCGCTGGAGCAGTGGCAACAAATTTTCTGGGGTCCTCGTTGCACACCTTAATGGTAACAACTTCTTTGAAATCCACTTCGGTGGCAGCAACATAGTCAATAGATTCTTGAACCTATTGGAAACACTGTGTGGTTGAGAATCAAACGAGCGCACAACAATGCATGTGACAATAGACAACACAGCATGAACAACAGCAACAACAAACAAATGCAAAAAGCCAACAATAAACAACAACAGAGAACAACAACTAAAGTGGCTATAAGAATCATGGCAAAAAGTGCTGGAAATACACGTAGAGACATTGTGTTGTTACTATTTCATATTTTTTCCGGCACTTTAATATTCTACTATTGTGACGTTGTTGCTTTTTTCGCATGGCAATCGGATTGATGTGGGTACGTGTGTGTGTTGTTGTGCTGTTTTTATTTATCGATGGCCTCGCGTCAGTTGGTCACACCACCGACGAGGGCACTGGTGTCTGATTGCTGTTTTGATTAACGTTGTTGTTGTATTTGTAATTTATTGCCACCTTAGTTCGCAATAACAACATGAAACAAGAAAAAACGTTAACTTCGGTTGCACCGAAGCTAAATACCCTTCACAGGTGCATTTCTGTTAGTAACTATTTGTTCAGTTTGTATGGAAGCTATATGCTATAGTCAACCGATCTGAACAATTTCTTCGGAGATTACATTGTTGCCTTAGAAAATAATATATACCAAATTTCGTGAATATATCTTGTCAAATGTGAAAGTTGTCCATACAAGAACTTGATTCCGATCGTTCAGTTTGTAGGGCAGCTATATGCTATAGTCGACCGATCTGAAAAATTTCTTCGGAGATTACATTGTTGCCTTAGAAAATAATATATATCAAATTTCGTGAATATATCTTGTCAAATGTGAAAGTTGTCCATACAAGAACTTGATTCAGATCGTTCAGTTTGTATGGCAGCTATATGCTATAGTCAACCGATCTGAACAATTTCTTCGGAGATTACATTGTTGCCTTAGAAAATAATATATACCAAATTTCGTGAATATATCTTGTCAAATGTAAAAGTTGTCCATACAAGAACTTGATTCCGATCGTTCAGTTTGTATGGCAGCTATATGCTATAGTCGACAGATCTGAACAATTTCTTCGGAGATTACATTGTTGCCTTAGAAAATAATATATACCAAATTTCGTGAATATATCTTGTCAAATGTGAAAGTTTTCCATATAAGAACTTGATTCCGATCGTTCAGTTTGTATGGCAGCTATATGCTATAGTGGTTCGATATCGGCCGTTCCGACAAATGTGCAGCTTCTTGAAGAGAAAATGATGTTTGCAAAATTTCAAAACGATATCTTAAAAACTGAGGGACTAGTTCGTATATATACAGACAGACGGACAGACGGACAGACAGACGGACATGGCTAAATCGACTCAGCTCGACATACTGATCATTTATACATATACTTTATAGGGTCTCCGACGATTCCTTCTGGGTGTTACAAACTTCGTGACAAACTTAATATACCCTGTTCAGGGTATAATAATGTAAAACACTAACAAATGCAACGCAATTCGCACGTTTCTATGTATGTATATGGGACCATGCGAAGCTACCCTGTAGGAATAGCGAGCAATTGTGTTTTACATGAATTTCAAAACACATGAAAAAGACAAAACGTTAAATTTGGCTGCATAGCATCTTAAACATCCTCCACAGGCGCGTTTTATAAAGCAAAGAAGGTTATAAAAAGTTCGTTATCTTGATTTTTATCGGTGAGTTTGTGTGGCGGTTATATCCCATAGTAGTCTGATCTGAACTATTTCGTAAGAGTTTGTATCGTTGCCATAAACAATAATGCGAGACAAATTTCGGGAATATTTCTTCTTCTTCTTCTTTACTTGCGTAGACGCCGCTTACCGAGTTAAGAATACCTCGCAAGTCGTTTTTTCTGCTCGCTCTTTGCCTCCAATTCGACCTACCAAGTGCAGCCAGGTGGAGACCTGATCTTTCCCTTCCTCTTCTTTTGCTTCCAACGGCGGATACTGAATCTATAAGCGTCAAAGCTAGAGCGTTTTCATCCATCCGGACAACAAGACCTAGCCGGCGGTGCCTCTGTCTCTTGATTCACTGAACTATGTCAATTGCGCCGTATATCTAGTACAGCTCATTCTGCCTTCGACTTCGATATTCGCCGTTGCCAATATGCAAAAGACCATAAATCTTCCGCAAAACTTTTCTCTCAAACACTTCTTAGGCCTACGCGTCAGATGATATCATTGTCTCTGCCACCGTACCGTAATAACGAGACTGAGAATAACGGGGAACTTGTAGGGTTTGGTCTTTGACTTTACTTTTTTATTGCCAACTCAGTCCAAAGTAGCAACTGTCGGCAAGAGTGAAATGCATTGGATTTGAAAGTTGATTTAGTCGTTTGTGTTTATACTGGTTCCAAGATAGACGAAATTAGCTACTAAATCAAAGTTATGAACTGTGAGCCAAGTCGCGAATACGATGACTGTATATTTGATAACAGCAGCTTTTGGTCTTAATTAGCTCTGCAGCTCAATTATTTGCTCGAGCAGTAGATTCAAGACCAGCTCTGAAAGTATTCGACGCAGTACCCGCCGCGGGAAGCAGAGGAAGAGGAAGACCTCTACTCCGTTGGAAGGACCAAGTGGAGAAGGACCTGGCTTCGCTTGGAATATCCAATTGGCGCCAAGTAGCGAAGAGAAGAAACGACTGGCGCGCTGTTGTTGACTCGGCTATAATCGCGTAAGCGGTGCCTACGCCAGTAAAGAAGAAGAAGTAGATTCAAAAAGTCACACGATTGGAAATCTCCTCTGTCTGAAACCTCGCTTGGAAGCGAACGGCTCGGAGAAGTCCTCCTCGATCCTGACCGAGCCTTTGGTATTGCCCAACTTCAGCTTACACATCCGTATTAGCTTTGCGGCGAGACCCAGTTCAGACATGACGGCGTAGAGACAGTTCCTTTTCGATCTGTCGAAGACGAAAAAGGTGGTGTGTGTCGATCATTCTTTCACGGTTCTTTTCCAAGATTTGGCGCATGGTGAAAATCTGGTCGATAGTAGATTTTCCAGGTCTAAAGACACACTGATAAAGTCCAATCAATTGATAATGTCTTATATGCGATATTAAGGAGGCTTATTCCTAGGCAATTGGCGCAGATTGTGGGGTCCCCCGTTTTGTGGATTGGGCAGAGCACCTTTAGGTTACATACCTTCATCCGACTATATCTTGCGAAGAAGCTGATGCATGCACTTTGTCAGGTCTTCTTTGAATAGAATTATAAATTCATTTATTAAACTAAAAACCTCGATTAACACCTTAAAAATATATTCATCACTATCGCGTTTCCCCACAGGGTCGCATATAGTATTCGCACACAAAACAAGACACTACGATCTAGTATAAAACTGTTTGGGAATAGTGGAGCACGGTCGTGCCGCTGACGCAGTGGGTTGGCTGCAAGCTGCAGTGGAGGGGGCCACAATACTAAAACCGATGGGAACGCTATGCGGCTGCGAACGGCGCAACAACAAAAAGTTTGTGCGTGTGTGCACGGCAATGACGTCACAATTACTTCGCGCATTTGCCGTAGTACTAGACTACTCTACACATTTCGCTGGTGTTGGTGTTGTTATTGCATTTACTGGTGTATATTTGCTTGTCTGGCGAAATTTGCCGAACTCAACAGGCACACACACGGGTGTATGCATGTTTGTATGAATATAAGTGCGCCCAACCGGCAGGAGTTGTAGCAATAAAATGTGGATATGAAATGAAATGGAAATGGAAATGAAATGAAAATACGCAAAAACCCATAAAACGAAATAAATAAGAAATCTAGGTAATAAAACCACCGGGAAAAAGCACACAAAAAAGCTTATTGCGCCGCATGGGCAACATGAGGCCACAGATTGGAGCAAGCGATAAAAAGAAAAACGCTTTAAAGGCATAAAGTTGTGGGCAAGCAGACACAATAAACAGGAACTTGACAGAACTAGCTGAGGGAGAAAATTAAAATAAATCAAAAGACCATAGCGAGAGCGCACCAAAAATGGCGAAATGAAATCGAAATCGAAATCCACTTCAGCGCGCTTACGGGTAAAAACGCAATTGAAATAAAGTCAAATGCGATTTAAAGTAAAGTAAAGTGGAAAGAGAATAACAAAAAAGCTGAGTGCCCGTGATTTATGCGTTTTCGCCATTTACGACGCTAATCCAACAACGCTGAATGGGAGCATCAGAATGGGCGAGGAAAAAGCAATGCGAAAGCGTATGAATGAGTGGTTGATGGCTAAACGCAGCAAACTATAAAAGAAGCTTGAAGAGACGGCTCTTTGGAAAGGGTGCCGTCTTCTACACGCTCATATGTATGGGTGTGTATGTGTGGCTAGCTGGTTTGCTAAAGACCAGCGCAACGCATATGGAAATTAAAGCTGTCATAGGTGTTTATGCACATTAATATTGTGGTTTACATATAGAAAAAGAAACTAACGCAGAATAGCAAAACTTATACAGAAATAGAAAATAATATGAATAATGTAGAAAATATAATAAAGTAATAGCGAGAAAAAAAAATAAAAAAATAAAAAATACCGAAAAATAAAAAAATACAATAACAAAAAATTAAAAATAGCGAAAAAATAATAAAATAAATTTAGCGAAAATATAATGAAAGTGAAGTTGGTATATAAAAATCGCTGTGACAGCGAAAAGGTATGCAACGAAAGGGACTGAGTCACACAACAGACTTGGTTTGGCAATAAATAGACGCAAGCGGTGCAAATTGAAATCTAAAGACTTGTGGGAACTAATTAGATTGGCGTTAAATGGAGAAGAATCATAGAAAGAAGACAGAAATAAAACGAAGCAAAAATAGCCTTCACAAATAAAGAAGCTTCCATACAAGCACTGGATTTGGAGAGGTCAATTTATATGACAGCTAGATGCTATAGTAGTCCGATCTGGAACATTTTTTGGGTTAAAGTAGCCTTCAATTGGACAAGTAAAGACAGCTTGCCAAATAAAAATGTTTTTCAAACAAGAACTCAATTTGGATCGTTCAGTTCGTATGACAGCTATATGCTATATTGGTCCGATATCGGCGGTTCCGAGAAATGAGCAGCTTCCTAGAGAGCAAAGAACGTACGCAAAATCTTAAAGCGATATCTCAAATACTGAGATAACTTATCATGTTTAAATCAAAAAAAAAAAGGTTTTGTGATGAACTTGTTTTTTGATTTTTTAATCTATCAGAACCCCAAAAACTCGGTGCGATCTCATATAAACACTGTTACTCGCTCTGCTGTCTACCATTCCTCCTTTTACTAATTACACCGACTTTATAAGCTAATATTCAAGAACCCGATAACTGTACAAGCTGTCAAAAGCCGAACCTCATACAGAAATCTACAGAAACTCCGTTGAGCTGCTTTCATTGGGATCGAAATAAACCTTTATACACTTCATGCAGTATGCTGATGCATTCTAATCTAAAAATAAAATGTCTAAGTTCAATAAAGTGGTATTCCAATTTCAAAAAAAAAAAAAAAATTCAAAATTCAGAAAAGGGAGATTTTTGAGATTCTAAATTCAAAATAAAATTTTTAAAGTTTAGGGAAGTAAGATTACTAAGTAAAGTTCAAAAAAGTAATATTGTAAGAACTCTAATGTCAAAATAATATGTCAATAATTCAAGAAAAGAAGAGCTACAAATGTCGAAATAAAATGAAAAAAGTTTAGGGAAGTAAGATTCTAAGGATTCTAATTTCACAATAAAATGGCAAAAGTTTGGGGAAATGGGATCCTAAAGTTTCTATTCTCAGCATAAAATGTTAAAAACCCAGGAATGGAAGATTCAAAGGATTTTAATCTCAAAATACAATGCCAAAACTCCAGAAAAAGAAGATTCTAAAGAGTATAAAAGACAGAACCCAACAAAGACCAAACTCTGCAAGTCACACATCATCCACGTCCTGCCATATGCTGCAGAGGCATGGGCGATGACAACATCTGATGAGTCGGCGACGGCGAATACCGCAGTCAATAAAATGATGAGCCGTACGAGATATACGACGATACTGTCTTAGTTCAGCGAATTAAGAAAAAGCGGCTACGCTTTCTAGGTCAGGGCGTCTAAATCGATGAAAACACACCCGTTCTGAGAGTAATCGACGCAGTACTCTCCGGAGAAGCGGAGGAAGACATCGACTCCGTTGGAAAGACCAGGTGGAGAAGAAGCTGCCTACATTAGGAATCTCTAATTGGCGTCAAATAGCGAAAAGGAATAACGACTAGAGCGCTGTTGTAAACTCGTGTAAGCGGTATCTACAACAATAAAGAATAAGAAGAACATAAAAGGCAGATAACATTTTTCTAACTTGGAATGAGTAGGTTCTAGCCAGTCCGTAAATAACTTGGAGCCACATAATTGTTTTAAGGAGCTTTAGAAAAGACTTTTGTGCAGCTTCATCTGCCAAGGAAGCAGAAAGCTTGATGTCTTAACCACACATCAACCACAATTATACCTTCTCTAACCGATTATGTTGTTTATGGCTTTTGTACCGTCGCTTCGATCGCTATGAGATCACGTGTAATCTAAGCTATAAATAGTTGTTATTTTTTTGAGAATCCAATTAGAACAAAATGCTTATTATGGACTTAATCCAATGGCAAACGTAAAAGCGTACAACAAATAATAAACAATTCCGGAAGTTTGCGAAGAGGATACAAGTACGCGACACGTGTGCCGCGTCAGCCAAGAGCTCGTATGCATGAGCGCACGCCCCCGTCTTGGTGGCGAAATCGCCCCCAAGCCATTTGGGGCGCGCTGTAACTGCGTAGCACTAAATGGTTTGTGCAATCCCATAGCTGCCGCCGGGAATAAATGAACCAATCAAAATGTGGCGTAAGGCAATCGAGCTGATGACTGCACAAGCGACGCGCAATAAAAGTGGGGAAGCTTTGCTGCTTAGACCGCGTACATTTGTGTGTTTATGTGTGGTTATTTATAAAGTTTTTGCAAAATAGAAATTTACATATTGTTTACAGTTTTCTTGTGTTAAGTGGATGTCTAATTGTTGTTATTTAGCTTGCCCCTGCTATTTGCGAGCAAAATAAGACGTCGTTGGCGTCGCGCCCCCTCGCCGCTATTTTTTTTTTTTTTTGTGTTTTGTAAGTGGAGCATTCCTGAAGGTGAGAAATTTGCAAGGTTCCATACACAACGGCAGAATCTACCAGAAACAACAAATAAACAACAACACTCTGAACGAGAAACAAGGAAATACCCTCAATGAGTGCACAACAACAAACACACACACACATGTACGTACCTGCTGAGCACTTACTGCCAAAGAGATACACACAAACAAACAGGTCATAAAGTGGTTGTTGCTGTGAAGAAGGGTTGCTGGCGCTGGACGTGCCAGCCAGAGGGGACGGAGGAGAAGCAGCATCGAAACAGATGTTCAGCAGCAATCGAAAAACATATACACAACCCACACACAGCTACATGTAGTACGATATATGCTTATGTATGTGTGTTCAAAGCAAATGGCTCTGCGCAAAATCGAAAATCAGCTGTTCAGTGCTGGCGTCGCACGCAGTCACAGCTGACGCAAAAGGCAGTCAGCAATTAACGAGAGAAAAGAGAGCGCCACATGCCGTTGTGACCTGACTTCTAATGAACATACACACAGAGATGAGAAACAAATCAAATAAACAAACGTACGAGTAGAGGAGCGATTGAAATACTTATAAGAAAAAGTGTAGGTAACGACAACAGTTCAACCACCAGCCGCATTTGGCAGCGACGGAGGCGGACAACCTGAAAATAAACGTTTCTATGAGAACGTGCCGTGCATAACAAATCGAGAGTAAAAGGAGGCAAACACACTGAGGCAGAACTACAGCTGGAAGCACTCACATACCCACACATATACACTTACAAAGTAACAGTAGCAGCACAGTTCACGCCGACGCTGGCTGCGCAGTCAACGCCGACATACGAACGTCATTATCACCACGGCGAGGCAGCGCAGCGGAATGGAATAGTTTTGAACAAGAGACAAGAGAGCAGCCTAAGCGCTCGAACAGCTGTTGAGTCTATTTGAGCACGCGGTTCGTTGGCTGTGACAATGTATTTTTTGATTATTTTAATAAAATTACTATATTTTTTTATTAAAGTTTGACTTATACCCTGAACAGGGTATATTAAGTTTACCACAAAGTTTGTAAGACCTAGAAGTATACGGAGTTCCAATAAAATAAATATGACATAAATGAACGTCCGACTGTATATCCACCAGTTTTTGAGGTATCGATCTGATATTTTACTCACGTCGTTTTTACCCCAAGAATCTGGTCACTTGACGGATACACCGTTGTCGGATAACTGTAACGTATAATCCTGTCCTTGTATGGACTTGCTTTGCTCAACTTATGGTCAACCATTATGTGAGACCCAGCATTCATTATTGGATAATATTCGACCGAATAAACCACGTAAAGAAAATATAGCAGCCGTAGCTGGGAGAGTACACAAGGACCCTAGAGTGTCGATTCGGCGCCGTTCTCAGCAACTCGGACTGACGTATGGTAGGACTCGGCGGATTTTTCGTTGAGATCTTAAAGCGTACAAAATACAGCTTTGTGCTCGACCTTCCATAGCGACATCGCTTTTCCCTATGGGCTCTTGAAAAGTACCAAGAAAATCCGACCTTTTCGTGCCAAATTATGATAAGGGATGAGGCCCATTTCTGGCTCAAATGAGTATGTAAAACAAAATGGCGCATTTGGGACGAAGAGCAAACTGAAGAGATTCAAGAGCTGTCATTTCATTTAGAAAAAAAACAACGGTTTGGTGTGGTTTGTGGACCGGTGGAATAATGGTTTCATATTTCTTCAAAAACTAGGCCGGTGAGTACGTAACCGTCAATGGCGACCGTTATCGCGCCATGATAGCCGACTACTTGTTGCCTGAAATTAAAGCTCGTTATCTCGGCAACATTTGGTCGGTAACAAGACGACGCCACTTCCCACACATCGCATTAACCAATGGATTTATGCTGCTAGCAGATAAATTCAAGTTTTGGGCCGAGTCTTTTGGCCATCAAGATCGTGTGATATCACACCGTTAGATTTTTTTCTGTGGGGATATGTAAAGTGTTAAGTCTGCGCGGAAAATCCCGCTTCGAAATGCTCGAACCAGTCATCGAATTTGAAGTTTCTGCGTTTTTTCATTAAAAAAAAGTATATTTAATGAGCAACGAGTTCTATCAGATCTGCCGAGTACTCCAAAACAGACCGAGTAAATTTGAAATCGTCGTAAGATTTCTCTTCAATGGCCTGATTTCTCGAGAGATGGATAGATCAAAAATCATAGGCTGAGAATAAATCAGTTTCACATAGTTTCGCCGTTGAATTTATCGTCTTGTTTGGTCGTAATCTTGGGTAGGGTTGACGATGGTCAAAATGTTATGGTAGATAGATAAGCCTACGGGTCAGAAAGGATGTACAATCCGAATCCAAACTCTTCAAAACAAGATTCTTTCTTAGGTAGGGTTGACGATGGTCAAGATGTTATGGTAGATAGATAAGCCTACGGGTCAGAAAGGATGTACAATCCGAATCCGATCTCTTCAAAACAAGATTCTTTCTACAGTTGATCTAAAGAACATATTTGTATTCAGTGGCGGATCCACCCGTGGTTTTGGGTGTCAAACCTTAGCGAAGCGCACTTGTTTCTACATTAAACGTGTCTACATCTGTATGAAACACCTAACGGACTGGAAAGTTGAGCTAAAGGTAAACTCCCATATATTCAATGGCGGATCCCGGTTGGGATTTTTGTTAATCAAACCATAACAAAGCGAAACATGTTTTCCGTTAGTCGGGTCTTCCACCTCAGCAGTATTCCTCGAAACGAATTGTTGAATGTAATATACGAAAACAAAAACATTACACAGTGCTACGATAATCGCTAAAAAGTGGAAGGTTTCAGTTGCTCTAAAGGTTGCCAACCAAAAGTGGAACGTTTTTACTACACTCGTGTACTCGTAAGCTACATGTTACTGCCACATGCTCCAGAAAAGTACTTAGCATATCGATTATTGAAGAACAAAATTTGAATATTTCTGACCTAGTAAATATGTTTTCCAATCAAGGCGAAATCCAGCACAAACGCACATCAAATCTCGACCGGCTCCACTTTAAGGGAGCTCGTTTTTATGACTTATCATGATGTGTATCATACTTTTGCTCAAATTACGGTTAATGGGAATTATGGTGAGCGCCTCATAAGCAGACAAATAAATATGAAAATATATATTTTATATGACTGTGTATTTGTATAACGGTATTATGTACAGTGCGCGCGAAAAAAACGCAACGATGTGGAAACAATCTGACATGCAAAGCGGCAATTAGGGCGTTGGGTCGGCCAGCGAGCAAACAGGTCGTCCAAACAAACCGCCAGTCGCTCAGTCAGTCAGTCGGTTGAGTTAGTGAATGTGAACGCGTATGCTCATGGACCATAGCGTACGCTATGCCAAAAAAAATATATAAAACAAATGAGGAATAATCATAAATAATAAAGCATTGTAAGGTCACTCATTTTTTGTACAAATTTTCCAAGAGACGAAACAATTATGAGCAGACATAATGAAGCAGTAGTATTATTTACGCAGCCTATTTTCATAATTATATACGAATTTATATGGAAGCCGAGTTATAAGCAAATGTTGCAGTGATTTTTGTTAGATCGCAAAGACGGCAATATTTGGCTCCACTAATTGCAGGCCAGGCGGTTAGATCAATTACCGAAAAAAAAAAATTCAACAGAAGGAAGTGGTTTGTTGTTGTGAGTGAGCTTTTTTCTAATGGAGAGTAAAGAGTCTAAGTAGATTTGTGCTGATTTATACGAAAAAGAACCTTGTAGTTGCTGAACGAACTAGACGGAACCAACTGTCAAACCGGGAAGTAGCGTGAGGGAACCATTTTCAACAATATATTTTAGACTTATGGGTATAAAACAGTTAATTTTTGAGATGGTGTCTTTTATTGCGACAATATTTTTTTCTGAATTGCTTATTTGACAGCTTTTACTTGACTTAGACCCAGTTTGATTTATCATCTCACAATGAAAATTTCTAAACCGGAACAACATTTGCAATTAGACAAAATTTGTTACCAAAATAATGCTTCGGATCCGTTCCATTTGAGTTGAGCCGATTGCCGTGGGAACGATCTAATATTTGGTTGTTGTTGTTGTAGCGGCAGAATTCTACCGAGTTGACAGTCCTCGGCCGGATAAAAATCCGGGTCCGTTCCAATTGAGTAGACCCGATTGTCGTGGGAACGGTTTAATATTTGGTCGACATAATCGCCCAGCACAGTCGGTAATACGAGCAACCTTGGATCGGTTCCGCACCACATTTACTTTAAAGGATTATATGCATTCCCAGAGACGCCGTACAGTGCGTACCGTAGACGTTATTGCTGCTGTGGAGCAGAGTATCGAAAGAAACACGGATTGGAGCTGTGCCTATCCACTCCTTGAAGGCTTGCGGCCTTACAAAATCCAACTTGTGCAAGAATTGAAACCAAGAGACCATCAAGCACGTCGAGGGCTCAATGAATGGACCCAAAACGAGATGGAGCAGAGTATCAAAGAAAACCCAAAATAGAAGCCATAACCTTCCACCTTATGGAAGATTTTACAGAAAGACCTTCGTTTGCGGACTCACAAAATCCAACTGGAGCAATAATGGAAATCGAAGCGCGCCACAGGTTCGAAGAATGGACCCAAAACGTGATGGTCACCGGTCCCGATTTTCACAATTAATACCTCACAGATTTATATTTTATCAAAACTGATGCCGGGCACAGTGTTTCAGTTAATGTGGAACGCTATAGAGCCATGATCAATGACTTTTTGAACCTTGTTTCAGAGGATGTTGATGTGGACGACCTTTGGATCCAACAAGACGGCGCTATATGCCATAAAACCAACGCAACAATCAATTTCTTGAAGGTAGCTTTTGGTGAGATTATTATCTTATTTCCCGCCCTTTAAGCTCGTGAGGCTTAAAGCCGCTGGACTACTTTTGGTGGGGTTATGGGAAGTCGCTTGCTTACACAGATAAGCCCGATATGATCGAGGCTTTGCTTGGCGAGCTTTTACTAACGTAAGGCCCCAACAGCTGCCGAAAAGAAGGAAGAAGCCAAAATAGAGGAGTCTGAGCAAGACGACAATATGGGTTTCGGTCTCTTCGACTAAAAAGCTCAACACTAAAGTTGGTCGAAAATAGGGCCGTTCGGCTAGACTTTATTCGAGCCAGACGCGACGGTCAATTGCCTGCAGTCATGCCTAAAACATAATGCCAAAAACCAGCTAACTAAAAAGACACTCTTTATAAAGTTATATGCACTGATCAGCGGCTTGTGTGCCTATATCTTATATATAGACAGTATGGTGGTGATGGTGGCAAAACTGCGTTCGAACTTAACAACAACAAAAAATTGCAAAAAATATCGAAATATCGATTGCACTACAAATTGAAGAGACTTAAGCAGGGAGGCGAAGACCTATAAGTTTGGTGTAGTTTCACACCTCACCAATGCAATTTAGCATTACCGTTAGCTAAGACGAGAGTGTACGAAATAAGAAGAACACAAATACAAATTAGGCTGAAGAAATGAGTGGAACGAGGTAGACAGGTGTTATTTTTAGAAGGGATTAGAGCCAAGTAATTTGTGCAACTTTGTAGCGAAACAGCCATTTAAGTCGAATTTTGGTCAAGGGTAAAACAAAAATCTACATAGAAGTAAAATGTTTTCAATTTATTTAACACACAAGTTGGCAACGCGCGCTTGCAATTTACCTACAAAAACAGGTGACGGTCTCCTCCACATCCAGTGGCAGTGATAGCTGTGTTGCGGTGGCACCACCGCGCTGCTGTGGCACAGCGCGTCCAGGAACATGTTGGCGCGACGACGACGTCGAGTTGGACGCATGCAGGAACGAGGCACCCGGAAATGTTGCGGTCGACGCATTCGCGCTTGCCGCACCGGTAGAGGATGGTGTCTGCGGCACCGAATCCGCCGCATCCGAGGCCAACGGCACGGCGGAGTAGCGTACGAGTATGGCACGACTGACACGATTGCCGCCCGTCAAATTCGAAATGGCCCAATTCATTGTGGTGCCACTAGCAGGAAAGCAAGGATGCGCCGCGCGAGGTTTGCTTATGCACCGAGTGCGTATGAAATGTACCGCACGGTTTCACTGACAATGCAAATCTAGTGTTGGCGGCTAGAGTGGCTGCCACGGGCAGAAGCAGTAGCAACAAACCGCACGAAATTGCCAAATGCGACTGAAGCCTAAAAATCGCTGGCGCGCACACAAAACCAGCTGGCTGGTCGTGTGGAAAGTGCAAAAACCAGTGGTGGCACGACACTTGAAGCGCCGATGGTGGCAAAAATGACGCCTGACAGAAATACATAAGCGAACAACAAAGTTATTGGAGAAAAAATAAAGCAAAAACCGGAAGGAAAATGCGGCTGAAGGCACAGTGATATTTTGATGCAAATCAATGTAACTTTTTTTTTTGGAAAACAAATAGTATACTGTGGTAGCAGGAAATAAATGCAAAAATGTGTTTCGGTAAGTAATGCAATGTTAACGGAAATTATATTGCGAATAATAGTTGAGGATTGAATGCCGAATTTAGTGAATATAGCTTGTGAATTAAAAAGGGTTTTCATACAAGAACTTGATTTTCGACGTTAAGTTTGTATCACAGCTATATGCTATAGTGGTCCGATCTGAATAAATTCTTCGCAGATTGTGGTGTTGCTTCGGACAATATTTCGTACCAAATTTCATGTAGATATCTCATCAAACAAAAAAGTTTTTTATAGAAGAACTTGATTTTGAAGGAGCAGTTTGTATGGCAGCTATATGCTATAGTGGTCCGATCTGAATAATTTCTTCGCAGATTGTGGTATTGCTTTGGACAATATTTCGTACCAAATTTCATGTAGATATCTCATCAAACAAAAAAGTGTCCCATACAAGAAATTGATTTTCAACGCTCAGTTTGTATGGCAGCTATATGCTATAGTGTCCCGATCCGAACAATTTCTTCGCAGATTGTAGCATTGCCTTTAAAAATATTTTATGCCAAATTTCGTAAGGATTCCTACTCAAATAAAAAAAAGTTTCATATAAAAACTTGATTATGAACGTTCAGTTTGTATGGCAGCTATATGCTATAGCGGTCGATATCGGCGATTCTGACAAATGAGCGGCTTCTTATGGAGAAAAAGACGTGTGCGAAATTTCAGATCGACATAATAAAAACTGAGGGACTAGTTGACATATGTATATGCCGTAAGGTAGACGGACATGGCAAATAGTTTAGGTATGAAAAAGCTTAAAAATTTTAAATTAATTCTGTTAAAAGAAGAAGAATTTAGTTAATTTCATTTCGTTTAAATTTTAGATTTAATGATATATTTTTTATGCTATATTTAATTTTATTAATACTTTTTTTTAGCATTTTTTTACTTTTATTATTTTTATTTTTACTTTTATTTTGACTTTTTTCAATTACATTATAATTTAAATTTTTTTTTTATTTTTTTAATTTATTTTTTTTACATAAAATTTAATTTTTTTTCTTTTTATTTATTATTTTTATTTTTACTTTTATTTTGACTTTTTTCAATTACATTATAATTTTATTTTTTTATTTTATTTTTTTTTACTTTAAATTTCATTTTTTTCTTTTTCCATTATATTCTATTTTTTTATATTTATTTTTTTTATTTTTTTTGTTTTTTAATTACATTTTTATTCATTTTTTTATATTGTGTTTTTATTTTTTATATTACATTTTTATTATATTTTTTTACATCAAATTTCATTTTTTTATTATTTTGACTTTTTTCCATTAAATTAAATTTAATTTTTTTATATTAAATTTTTATTTAATTTTTTGATATTAGACTTTTATTTTATTTTTAGATTATTATATTTTTTTTAATTTATATTTTATTGTATTTTTATAATAACAAAATTTTTATTTTTTTGTGCTATATTTTTATTTTATTTTTTTTATATTTTATTTTTGTTATATTTTTTTCATCGAATTTCATTTTTTTTATTATTTTGACTTTTTTCCATTAAAATAAATTTAATTTTTTTATATTAAATTTTTATTTAATTTTTTGATATTGGATTTTTATTTTATTTTTAGATTATTATATTTTTTTTATTTTATGTTTTATTCTATTTTTATAATAATAAAATTTTAATTTTTTTATGCTATATTTTTATTTTATTTTTTTTATATTATATTTTTATTATATTTTTTTCATGAAATTTAATTTTTTTATATTAAATTTTTATTTAATTTTTTGATATTATTTTTATTTTATTTTAAGATTATTATATTTTTTTTATTTTATATTTTATTGTATTTTTATAATAACAAAATTTTAATTTTTTTGTGCAATATTTTTAATTTTATTTTTTTTTATATTATATTTTTATTATATTTTTTTACATCAAATTTCTTTTTTTTATTATTTTGACTTTTTTCCATTAAAATAAATTTAATTTTTTTATATTAAATTTTTATTTAATTTTTTGATATTAGATATTTATTTTATTTTTAGATTATTATATTTTTTTTATTTTATATTTTATTCTATTTTTATAATAATAAAATTTTAATTTTCTTATGCTATATTTTTTATTTTATTTTTTTTATATTTTTTTTTTTATATTATATTTTTATTATATTTTGTTACATTAAATTTTATTTTTTTTATTGTTTTTACTTTTATTTTGACTTTTTTGCATTATATTCTAAATTCGTTTTTTTATATTAAATTTTTATTTTATTTTTTATATAACATTTTTATTTGTTTATTTTTTTATATTTTCTTTTTATTTCATATTTTTAAATTTATACTTTTTATATTTAATTTTTTTATTTAAATTAAATTTAAATAAACTCATGTCACCGTACTCGCCTATGACCCGCGTTCGATCTCTCGCTACAATCACCGTTGACCGTGGTCGGAAATCAGACAAAACTGCGATTTAATGACCAAACCAACAACAACAACAGCAACCACAGCACAATAACCGAAAGCAAAACAATAAACTACCCCAAACCACTGACAGTTGCGGCAGTTGCAGGCATGCAAGTGGGGAACCAGTGCGCGCTGACCGCGTGGGTGGGCCGCCGCGCGTACGTAGAACCTCGACTTAAAAATGGAAATAAATTAAATTCCGATGCGGCGCATTGCTGCGACTGGCGAGCGTCGACTGCGTGTGTTTGCTTTTGTTATTACGTGCTGTGTTGGTGGTGTTGTTGTGCAAAAAATCAATCACGTACGCAAGCGAAAGTGATTTCCTAGACGCTTGCCAACACGGCATGGCATATATTTGTATATGTATGTGTGTGTTCGTGTTTACTTTGTAGTTGTCGCACTGCCGCCTTCTAATTTAATTAAAGTTTATTTAATGTTTTCTCAAGGTTTTATACCCCGCACCCCAGCGCGGTATGCGCACACAAAGCGTTGCTTATTCAGCGCTTCCATGCCATTTCATTTTCAATTTACAAGCTGCTATTTGCAACAGCAGTGCTTTACTGGTGCTTTTGTAAGGCAATTGTTGTTGTTATTGTGGCTGCAGTTGCAGTGCCATAAAGATCTTTGTGCTTCGTCTTCATATTAAGGCTGGCTGGCTGAGGACGCAAAAGCAGCTGTTTGCTGTGCGTGCGTGTGTGGGGGCACTTGAGTGTGCAAACTTATTCTGACGGTGTGATGTGTTTTGTGTTTATTATTGTTGCTGTTGTTGTTGTGGTGTTTTTTATGACAGTTGCTGCCAAAGTGTTGAAAATCAATAGTCACAATTTGCACGGCTGCCATCAGCCTGATATCCGACACTCACGCCGGCAGCAGTGTAATGCAAAGGCACCCACACGCACACACACACTCTCATATATATGCTCACCTACTCACCTACAAATGCCTGCATCTCCTTGAGCAGCATCGCAACAGCTCGATGAGCCTATGATGAGCCTGGGATTGAAGATGTGCCACTGTGGCAGCAACAGCAGCAGACATGTGTGACATGTGGCATAATTCCGAACACACACACACACACACACACATACAGGCGCATACTTGAAAATGCAAACCTTGCATAAGCATACCGCTGCACATAGTTACTCTTTGCCACATGTAAGTTCGGTGTGTTATAGACCACTTTTCATCTTGCCTTCCCCACATTATTGCAATTTCTTTATTATTATTTATTTTTCTTTCTTTTTTTGTGTAGCCGCAAAGGATTTTCTGTGCCAGCGTTGATGGCTGCCCTCTTTTCTCCAATTCCGTTTCCAATTATGCAGATTATAAATAAATAGATATGCCAGTGTTGCCACATTTATGACACATTCGTGCCATATGTTATAGAAGGCACCGAAATACATACATATACACATATATACATTAGAGCAGGGCGTGATATAATAACAATCGAAAGTCGGTATACTGATAGGACGAAGAAATCGCCGAGCAGAAGAAGCTCTGTCGCCTACAGCGTGACCAGGGAGATGAAAACGAAGTCCGCCTTAGAAAAGCATTTAAATGCCGAAAAAAGCTCCTGAAGTCAGCCATTACCCGCAGTAAAAGATCCTGTTTCGAAAAGCTCTGTGAAGAAGCAAACATAGAACCTTGGGGAACGGCATACAAAACAACGGCATATAAAAAAGGTTTGTCCGAAATGTAATTGGACTGATTTTCTTCCGCTGCGACTCTACTTTGGAGCGTACGCGCACCGACTGGATTCAGTAGAGAGCGTGCCTAGCTAACGAACGATCAGCTGTTCAGTTGTCTTCGAGCACCTGGAAAGTCAGGACAAACATTTCCGCGCTACATGTTTCTGTGAGCGATGCAAGCCGAAAATGTAGCGTTCGTTGGAGCAGAGGTACGCGATTATATTCTGTGTGAAGCTTAGTAAATCTGCATCAGAGACGTGTGATATGATCAAGCGGTCGTACCCAGATGTTGCTTTAACAAGAAGTGGCGTGTTTCGGTAGCACCAGACCTTTTTGCAGGGCCAGGAAGAAGACGCCCAAATAAAGAAAGAATGTGCAAATCGAAAATGAAAACAAGTTTTACGTGGAAGTCCTCAAAAAACTCAAACGAAGGTTTAATCGTCCTTAAAAGGCTGATGAAAGCCAAGCATTTTGAGACGACAGGGGGAATGCAAGCAGCATGCACCCCAGTACTCAAGGCTATTCCGAAGAATACCTTCCGTGACGCCTTCAATGCTTGGAAAACGCGCTGGCAGCGCTGCAACGATGCAGAAGTAGCCTATTTTGAAAATTTTTAAAGAATTGCAACGATTAGTTCAATAAATTTTTTTAAATCGACTCAGTCTTATTACTTTCCGGACAAACCCTGCATAGGTCGAAGTTCAAAAATAAGACGCAGCAACCTAAGGAAGCATCATTTATGAGAAATGAGCTACACTATCTCCAGAGGCAAGGCTCGGTTTTAGACCCACTACTATGGAACCTGATGTACGACAGATTGCTAGGAATACCGCAACCAAAAAATGGGAGAGCAATCGCATATGCGGATGACCTCATGGTGGTAGCAACGGCTGAACATCGGGATGACCTTCGGATCAAATGCGATGACTACATAAATGGTTTGCGCCGATGGTTGATACCATGAGTCTAGAGCAGTCTTAGCAGAAAACAGAAGTCTGGCTCATAAGCTCCAGGAAAATTGGAGAAAAAATATCACTCACCATATAAGAATGTGAGATTACTTCACAGCCACAATTGAAGTACTTTGGTGTAATATTGGAGTAAAGACTCAATTCAAGGAGCACATGGGAAATAGGACATGTTAAGAAAAAAACTGTAATGCTTTATTTAGAATTTCCGGACAAATATTCGTGGATAGATAGACAACATGGTGCATGGATTTCCACCTAACCCAAAATACTCAGTGGCTATGGGTGCTTTAGAAGCTATCTATACAAATATCGTCAAGACTTTAGTCAATATTGTCCGACGTATACAGAGTGTATAGAAGACTCTGAACACGTACTCTATCATTGCTCTCAGTTTTTACGTATAAGGGAAAAGCTGAAAACCACACTTGGAGCTAGAGTCACGGTGGAAAATTTGACTGCACTTATGGGAGAGTCCTCTGTAAAATTCTTAACGGTGGCTTAGCACTTATTTCACCAAAAATAATTGAGTTTTTTGAACCACTCTAATATATACATATATATTTTTGATGTATGTATATGTACCTATACATTTATATATATCTAAAATTTCTTTTTTGTTAAATTGTTGTTGTTTTGCAGCGAAGCGTACTTTCATTTCACTTTTGTGCGCTCATAAATTTTTTAAGAGCCAAAGGACACTACGTTTTTGCTCCGCAAACTCACCAGCTAACTAAGTGTCTACATAAATATGCATAGATATTTCGGTATGTATGTATACTTGTATATGTATGTGTGTTACTTAACTTACGTTTGCATAAATATTTGAAAGAAAGTGTCGAAAAGACCCAAGTAGTTAATGCTGCAACTAGAGAGTAAAGTAATGGCGTCGCTAAGGGATATCAAAAATAAATATTTCTCTCTAAAATGAAATTTTAAATGAGAAAAGGCTTTTAACAAATACTAGTTGTACCTCCAGGGGGACAAATTGACTTAAGTTTGCAATGTGGAATGAAATTAAGTGAAGCTGCAGCAATACATTTCAAATAAAAGGTGTTTTTTAGAAGTGTGCTTTTCAAGGAGGTATTATTTTTCCGACATAGGAAATATATGCAATGAGTCAGCGCTTACCCGCAACTTATCTAACACTCCTATTCTATGGTCCGACCGCGCCGAAACAGCGCGTTCACTAAGCTCACTGTTAGATGTCTTCGAGCACAATCAACTCGAACTCTATCACCCAAGCGGAGACTAGCTAACCGTAACCACAACAACAGCTGAATATCGAAGAGGATCCGAATAAGTTTAGTCACAATCAGAACTGTGTAGTATATCCATTTAAAGCAGGTCTTACTGCAGGAACGGGCTTCCAAAATCCAACTCGTGCAAGAATTAAAGCCGAACGACTATCAAACGCGTCGCACGTTTGGTAAATAGGTACAAAACGAAGCGCCCGTTTCCGGTTTTCACAAGTTAATTTTGATCAACGATGGCTACCAAACCCTTGCTAAAAATATCTCTCACTTTTGAGAATCGATCGAATATTCAGCAATAAATTCGTTTTGATATTTTTAGCAAAGGTTTGATAGCCATCAAATGTTCTTCTTAAGAATCTTGGGTGCTAATTACTATTTACTAATCTAAACAGGGTTAGATTGCCGAAATAACAGCCCTCGGTCGCTGTCGCCGGGCAATTCCGGTGACGTCGAAGCGGCTGTTGGAAGAAATGTTTGGTTCTGGAATAGGGTTCGGACCCCATATTGCATAAGTAAACTATTAATAACTACGTTTTATTATTACTAAGGCATCATTGATTCTTTTATCAGCGTTTAGGAGTCAGTCTTGTCCACAACCAGAAAACCATATGTCTCCGCTCCTACGACATTCTGGTATACTACTGTGCCCAAAAAATAATTTTATTTTGAAAATTCTTTATTTATTCTTCCAAATCAATTTCATCCCCTTCAAAGTAATCCCCTCCTGATGCAATGCACTTATGCCAACGGATTTCCCAATCTTCCAAAAACGGGTTGTAGTCACTTTCCGGGATGGCCTTCAGTTCCGTCGTCGCTGCGGCTTGAATCTCCTCTATCGTATAAAAACGGTGTCCCCGGAGCGGTTTTTTGAGCTTGATGAACAGCCAGAAGTCGCACGGCGCCAGATCAGATGAATACGGTGATTGCGGAACGATATGGGTTGAGTTTTTGGCGAAATGATCACGAATTACGAGGGCAGTATGGGATGGTGCATTATCGTGGTGTAAAAACAAAGAATTGTCTTTCCACAATTCCGGGCTTTTTAGGCGGATAGCGTTACGCAAACGACGCATAACGTTCAAATAATATTCCTTGTTGACTGTTTGAGCGGTTGGAAGGAATTCATAATGCACAACACCACGATAATCGAAGAAAACAGTCAACATGACCTTGATTTTTGAGCGACTTTGGCGCGATTTTTTGGTCTCGGCACTCTTTTGGCACGATATTCGCTCGATTCATAGGTTGTTTCGGGGTCGTAAGCATAGATCCAAGTCTCATCGCCAGTTATAATGCATTTCATGACACCCTGGTAGTCGGAAATCATCGTTTCACACACTTCAACGCGACGCTCTTTTTTTCCAAAAAATTCAATGTTTTCGGTACCAGTCGAGATTTGACGCGCTTGAGGCCCAAAACATCCTTCAAAATGGTATTGGCTGAGCCTTTCTATATGCCAACTTCATCAGCAAGGTCTCTAATTGTTAATCGACGGTTTTTCAACACGAAATCTTTGATTTGTTGAATGTGAGCTTCGTCGGTTGAGGTTGATGGTCGCCCTGGACGCTTTTCGTCTTCGACACGTTCACGGCCGGCTTGGAACTCACTATACCACTTGTAAACATTTTTTTTAGACAAAGCCTCATCACCAAAGGCTTTCTGCACCATCTTCAACGTATCCGCAGCAGAAAATTGATTCCATAAACAAAATTTAATGCAAATTCTTTGCTCAACAAATTTCGACATCGCAAAAAACGAAAAATACTTTTAGCAGCTCACAAAACGACACGTATATCAAACACTAATGAATATTTTGACATGACATTTGACATAAATGTAACTGACAGTACTACCAACCTAAAAAAAAAAAAAATAATTCTCCAAATCCTTCGACGCGCGCAGTTTAAATTCAGATGTCACCTTATTTTTTGGACACAGTAGTACATAATCGGAATAAACCCGAATTTTTATCCGGAAGTTAAAATCGGCCAAGGAACGACAGTTACAACCGCAAGGTAAAAAAAAAACAAAATAAATTGCTTGTAACATTTACATATAAAATATTACAACAACAACAGTACAACAATAGTATACAATATTTGTTACACAACAACACAAACCTCTACGCAGTGAAAGTTCAATAGAAGGTTGAGTACAAAATCAGCCAACTAAATAAAAATGAAAGCCGAAGAGAAGGCATAAAAAAAACAGATTTATTGCCCACAGATTAGAGACAGATATGAGCACGAGGTCAACGCATTCAAAACGCTTAAGAACCGCACGATAAGCTAAGTCGACATATTAGAGGATTGAGTGAATGCCGAATGACCTTCAGACGAGTGAAATGACAAGGTGAACAGAATAAGCTGCGTTAGGCGGCCGAAGCGTTGATATAGAGAACTAATATTGCAGTAAAAGTAAAAGCGTACGATGATAAGATGCTTTAAGAAATCGCTTGCAGGTTGGTTGTTGGGGACTGCGCTGGACAAAGTGGCGTAAAATTTGGATTTTCATATTTATATAAAAGCGTTGCTAAGTGCATGGTGGTTTGGCAGGCAAATAATTTTTGTCATAAGTTTAATTTTCTGCTGTCGTAGCATTGTGCTTAGCCGTTTGACAGCTGTCAGTTTTCTAATTAAATTTATTTTGCACAGATTTATTTGCAGAGAGTTTTCTTTAAGTTACGAAGTTTGTAATACCCAGAAGAAAGCGTTGGAGACCCTTTATAGAATATAATTGACAGCTGTCAAACGGCAGCGAAAAATTCTTTCGATGTGAAAGTTGCACCTCGCTTTGGTCGACCTATCGTTGAAAAAGTCGATGAAATTATGGAAAAGATTTACCAAGACCATTACATAAGCAGCCATGACATCGCTAAGGAACTTAACAGTCATCATCAAACAGTTTCGGACGATTTAAAAAGGCTGGTTACAAAAAAAAAAGCTCAATGTTTGGGTACCACATAAATTTTCTGTGAAAAATTTTAATGGACCAAATTAACATCTACGATTCTTTGCTGAAACGAAATGAAATCGAACCATTTCTGAAACGAATGGTAACTGGAGACGAAAAGTGGATCAAATACGACAATAATGTGCGATAAAGATCATGGTCCAAGCGTGGTGAAGCTCAACGAATGGTCAAAACCAAAGGTTGTGCTGAATGTTTGGTGGGATTGGAAAATATTCATCCACTATTCTGAATCGAATGGTGACAGGAGACAAAAGGTGGATCAAATACGACAATAATGTGCGAACAAGATCGTGGTTCCAGCGTGGTGAAGCTGAACAAATGGGCGCAAAGCCAGGATTGACGACTCGAAAGGTTATGCTGAATGTTTGGTGGGATTGGAAAATATTCATCCACTATAAGCTACTCCAGCCTGGCCAAAACGATTGATTCTACATTTTACTGTCAACAACTGATGAGATTAAAGCAAGCTTTTACGATTCAGAGCGCGTGAAAGCGACACCATGCATAAGCCACTCGGCGGAAGACCTGTGACGACGAATACCGAACAAATCATGGAAAACATTGTGTTAGACCGGCATGTGGCATCCCGTGACATCGCCCAGAAGATGGAAGTTAGTCACCAAACCATTTTAAACCATCTGCAGAAGGCTGGATACACAAGAAAGCTTGATGTTTGTGTACCGCATGATTTGACGCAAAAAAACTTCTGGACCAAATCAACGCCTGCGATATGCGGCTGAAACGAAACGAACTCGACTCATTTTTGAAGCGGATGGTGACTGGCGACGAAAAATGGATCACATACGACAACATCAAGCGAAAACGGTCGTGATCGAAGGCCGGTGAATCGTCCCAAACAGTGGCCAAGCCGAGATTGACGGCCAGGAAGTTTTTGCTGTGTGTTTGGTGGGATTGGAAGGAAATCATGCAGTATGAGCTGCGCCCATATGGTCAAACGCTTAATTCTACCATCTACTGCAAACAACTGGACCGCTTGAAGCTGGCGATAGACCAGAAACGTCCAAAATTGGCCAACAGGAAGGGAGTAGTGTTCCACGAGGACAAGGTCAGACCACACACTTCGTTGATGACTCGTCAGAAGCTACGGCAGCTCTGTTGGGAGGTTTTATCGCATCCACCATATAGCCCGGAAGTGGGCTTCTACGAGGAGGGTATTCTGAAGTTGCTGTCTGGATGGAAACAGATTAACGAACGAAACGGCGCATATTTGAACTATATCCGATCACTGTAACACTTTTTATAAAGCATTGAATAGAGAGCAAAAAGGCCGAAGAGAGATATTTGACAACCTAATATGTGGTTCCAACAGGTGCTACTTCGGACTGAGTAGGCAATTGAAAAGTAAAGTCCTCTCTCGACGAACAAAAGCCAAACTCTATAAGTCGCTCACAATTCCCGTCCTGCTATATGGTGCAGAGGCTTGGACGATGACAACAACCGATGAGTCGACGTTGCGAGTTTTCGAGAGAAAAGTTCTGCAAAGATTTATGGTCCTTTGCGCGTTGGCCACGGCGAATATCGCATTCGATGGAACGATGAGCTGTACGAGATATACGACGACATTGACATAGTTCAGCAAATTAAAAGACAGCGGCTACGCTGGCTAGATCATGTTGTCCGGGTGGATGAAAACACTCCAGCTCTGAAAGTATTCGATGCAGTACCCGCCGCGGGAAGCAGAGGAAGAGGAAGATCCCACTCCGTTGGAAGGACCAAGTGGAGGAGGACCTGGCTTCGCTTGGAATATCCAATTGGCGCGAAGAAGAAACGAGTGGCGCGCTGTTGTTGACTCGGCTATAATCGCGTAAGCGGTGCCTACGCCAGTGAAGAAGAAGAAGTAATATGTGGTTCATTAAAATTCATTATAAATATAAAAAAAAAATTTAAGTTTGTTTAGAAATACGAAAAGACTTTTTCGACTATCCAATATTTAATGAATTTTAGTACCAGAACTTGTTTACAAAAAAGCGGCGCACAGCAACCTCTCAAACATAGTTCATTTATGAATCATATAAAACATTTGGCAACGCATTAGTCATACATCGATTATCTAAAAACGGGTTTAATCAGTGCTCCGCTGGTAAACAACGCAAACTCGTCGCAATAAACGACGGACAACATCGTTTTAGTTCTGATTGATTTTATCTAAAGTTCAAGCTGTTTACATACAGGTACATAGTATGTATGTATGTATGTATGTCTAGGTGTAGACGAAACAAATTATTAAAACACGAAAGCAATGAATATTAATTGCCTGCATGTACCTACAATTACAATTAAACTTTTCAAAAATTCAACGGGAGCGCGATAATTCACTGTGTAATTAAGATTAAGGTGATAACAGTCGGCAAAGCAATCAAGTCAGCTGTCTGGCGACTGAGATTGTGGCCTACGTGCCACGCTACGGAGGCTGGCAGACTGAGCGGCTGCCAGCTTGAGTCGTCATTCCCGGGTAAGTGGCTTTAATATTAATTAGCATTAAATAATTTATTTTAACAATGCAATTTTCAAGATGCTATAACACTCGCAAACGCAAATACGCTGACACAATTGCGTTTATCTGTCAAATGATTGTTAAATACAAACATTAAGATGGAAAATGATAAACAATAAGTTAATGTAAAATTAACAGAAAAAAAAAGCAATAATAAAAAGAACAAAAGCAGTAATCTTTCGTCTGTTTACCAGCAAGTCAATGAACTGATAAAAGCAAAGTCGTACTACATTATGGTGTGATACTGTTTCTGGTCGCTGATCGGCGACTGTTGGCATTGCGTATTATCTTGAAAATATAAACAAATAATAAATATTTGAGCAAAAATGTCATGTGCTTTGTTAATGTAGTAGCACTTAGTTTATTTGCGCTTATTTTTGCTGTAATAGCTTGTTATTGTTGTAAATAGGTGGGCGGCAGCTGCTAGTTGCTTACACAGACGCAGCTACAACTATATTGGCGTGTGACGTTTAGACAATTCACAGTTAATTAGCTGCTAGAAATAGTATACAGTCGCATGTCATAATAGAAAGTCACTTGAGATAACGTATTTCCGCAAATACCATACATATACTATTATTGAACAGGGTGACCTTAATGGCAAATGCAGTTTAGAACTGTCAGTGCTGATTTCTATCACAGCTGACTTTCATTCAGCTGAACAAGTGAAACAGTAGAGTCGGTAATATTGTACGACAATGGTTAAAGATATAATGACAAAGATTTTCAGAGATTTACTAGAATTTTGTGCCAGATGTGTAGGGTTAGCTGGACATGCAAAGAGCTGAAAATTAAGAAAAAATGGTTCGACATTTTATGGTCTCAATGTAAAATTAATATGATAGCTTATTCAAAGTATACCGAAAGCCTATGATGCTAGCGCTGCGTACTTTAGTTTGTATAATAATTTGTTATTATGTAAGCTTTAATAAAATAAAAAAAAAAAAAATATAATATGATAGCAAATGATAGTTGGGCGTGAGTCCGACGTCCAAAAAACATAGAAATGTGCGTCCGCTACACGTCGAGGTCCTTCAAACCCCTTGGGGGCAATATAATGGTTTAGTATTGTTTCCCATATTGTGTTCCTGGGCCTATATTTTGGATACAAGAAAACATAGACCGCCATATATCCGTTAAGGTTTTAGATAAGGTCATACTACCAAATGCTGAATGGAATTCGCCTTACATTTTGGCAATTCCAACAAGAGAGCGACCCGAAACATACTTCGGGACTTGCAAAAAATGGTTTTCAGATCAAGGTGCTAATACTATGGCTTGGCCAGAGTAATCAGCAGATCTGAATCTCATCAAAAACTTACGGAAAATTGTTAAGGAAAATATTGCAACCCTTAAACCGAAAAATAAGGCAGAATTTTGAGAGAAGGTACAAAGGTCTGGTATTCTGTTCCACAGAACACTTTCGGTAGCCTAATTAGGTCTATGCCTAGATCTGCATCGGTATTAGACGATTAAAAATACACTAAAATGTACTACCAATCTTTCTATTAGTTCCCTTAAAAATATATGTTTTTTTAATGTAAAATTCTTTTTGTATCTATTTTTTTGTCCATCGATTTTTTGAAATATATTATTTACCTTTGTTTTTGTAATATTTATGAATTGGTTTTTTCCAATATTTTTACTGCTACCAGTAGCACTTGGTATGAAGTACATAATAAAAGTATAAATTAGTTGAATTTAAATCAAATTCATATTTTTTTTTTTAGAACGAAAAATTAGTACCATGGATGATTCTATTTTATTGTCCGTAACTGTATATGATATGTTGGAGTCTATTCCTGATAAGTAGGAGTTTATTCTGCTACAGTTTCCAGAATGAAGCGACGCAAGGGTCACTCTCGATTCACACGGCAACTCGAACTATTCGTCAATACTCCAATGGGTGGTGGTTTGATTCCCAGTATGCCATACACTGAGAGGGAGTGGGTAAAGGGGTTTAGTTGCGTCCGAACTCTGGTCAGCGCATTGTTTTATATTATCAAGGTAGTTGAGGAAGGACTTCTGGATACTGCTAGGGAGGGGCGGTTCCGCTTCAAGCAGGTGACTGCAGAAATTGCTTAGACAGGAGTTCATTATGTTCCTCGAAACAGTACGGATGATTGCCGATTGCTCAGGTAGTTCCTAGCCCACTTCTTCAACCCTGAAGGAAGCGTAGATTTTTCGATTCGCTCAAGTAGCGTTGTGTGGTTGACTATGTTAAAGGCTTTTGACAAGTCCAACGGTACGAGTATCGTCCTGTTTCAGGTGGTTTTTGGTTGAAACCAGGAACTATCTGGGCGTTCAAGACTCTTAATGCTTTGGTGCTTTGTGGCCTTTACAAAAGCCATGCTGGTGGTTTGCTAGACACAGGCGGTGGGTGAAATACGGAAATAAAAAGACCTCAAGTGCTTTCACTACTGGGGAAAAGAGAGTTATCGGGCTGTTGGACTTCTCTTTGTTGGTGGGTTTCCCAGGTTTCAGTAGTGGGATCACTTTTACAATTTTCCACACATCGGGTTTTTGAAGAGTGGTCAGCGATAGGTCAAGCATCTTAGTGAGGAAGCTTACTACCATCGAGCCTAGGTGTTTTAGCTTCTGCATATTTATACCATCAGGTCCAATGGATATGGAGGATTTTTCTTTATTGATGTCTTTCCGAACCTCCTAATCGGTGATCGTTTGGCTTTATCTACCGAAGTGTGCAGTGTGAATTGCCGGCGAAAATAGCACTTTGAGGTGGTACACCGATGGCTCGAAGACATCGGAAGGAATAGGTGCGGGTGTCGTGGGTCCGCGTACCAAGCTCTCCATTCCGATGGGAACCTTTCCGAGCATTTTCCAAGCCGAGGTTCTAGCCATTAGTCGGTGTATCGAGATAAACCTCTACCGCAACTATCGCAACGAGCGAATTGCTATACTCAGCGATAGTCAGGCGGCACTAAAAGCGATCTCATCTCATGAGATCAAATCGCTATTAGTCCAAGAGTGCAGAACAAGGCTGGACAAACTGGCCGAGAGGAACCAGGTACACCTGATTTGGGTGCCTGGTCACAGGGGTATAGCCGGCAATGATCTGGCTGACGAGCTTGCCCGCTCCGCAGCCACCACTGCTATGGTGGGGCCCGAACCATTCACTGGAGTGGGTCCTCATACGGTGAAGGAACTGTTTCGTAAAGAAGAAAGGGCGTGCAGGGAGGCACATTGGCAGCGTGCGCACGGGATGCGCCATGCCAAACTGTTAGTAGGGGGGTATAATCAGAAGAGGTTCGAGACTATAATCAACCTCCCAAGGAACAAACTCAGGCTCCTAGTCGCATTTTACACCGGCCACTGCAAGCTTAGAAGGCACTTATCGAACATGGGCCTCTCATCTTGCGCTAACTGCCGGTTCTGTGACAGTGAGCCTGAAACCCCGGAGCACCTGCTATTCGACTGTAACGCAGTCTGTAGGCGCAGGTCACAGGCCCTCGGATCCATGTTTCCGGATAGGGATCACACTGCCTCGCTAGCACCCAGTAGAATATTGGACTTCATCAATATACTGGGGCTAAGCGAGTCCCTGTGAGTTAGGTGAGGGCACAATAGACCCATGGTCGCAGTGCATGCCTCAATTAATAATCTATCTATCTATCTAGCTCTCACACTTCCACGGGTCCGAAGAGGCATGGTCTTGTCAGTAGTCCAAAGCTTACTACCGCCGGTATGACGTAAGTTTTCGCACTTATTAGCTAAAACAGCTGTCCCGACTGGAATATTAGGACAGAGTTCCGCTATTCTTTCAGCCGGTATGAACCGAACGGTAGTAGCTGCGAACACCTTGCCGAATTGACATTCCTCTACGACTACGTCCATAGGAATGGGAAGAGTGGTGAAGTTGCTTTCGGTAAATTCTGTGAAGCCGACCCTGTTAGTTTTATTAATGTTAACGAAGGTACTGTTATCCACAAATTTGGGGTGCTATTTGGGAATCATGCTGCCTGTTTGAACTCATATGGATCGTAGGGTGCTTTGTTGGCGGCTCGGATGGTGCGGATTGCACGGCAGTAGAGGCTAATGTCGCAGTAGTGGCAGAATAAGACCAAGTGCGTAGTAGTCCACTCCCGGTTTGTCTTAAGGCCTGAGCAAGTCTTAAGATGGCTTTAACCATAGCCGTTCCCACGACAGTCGGGTCTACGTAACCGGAACGGACCCGGATATTTATCCGGCCAAGGACTGTCAACTCGGCGGAATTCTGCCGCTACAACAACAACAAAATGGCTTCAACCATTGCAAGTATTTCAAGGTAGAGATGGATGCAGCCTTTTACCACAGACGCAGCAGAAAAACTCCGAGTCAGGAGGATATGGACCAACGCTGCTGCAAGGAGTTGCTCCAGTGATGTCAAACTTAATTTAAAACTCCGATAACTTAGAACCAGTCGTCGTGAGAATTGTATGGAATTATATAGTGGTCCGATCGGAATATTTTTTTCGGAGATGGTATCCTTGCCATGGAAAACAATTTTTGGCAAACTTAATATATCCTATTGGGGTTATAAACGGTCGAGCAAAGCAAATTTCAGATTTGGAGAAATCAGAGTGCCACTGCCGAGAACCAGAATACCAGCATACCCGAAATCACAGCACTTGTAACTAATGAAGCTGTAAATCACATACACACAAGCACGAGATCCTTCTCGCCAGCAGAGAAAATTGTTTAGAATATTCTGCCATACAAATTATGGAGTGACCCCAACACAAGAGTATGTACATATGTCTGACAGACGACAATGCGTAACAAGAAAATCTTTGTGCCCAAAACAAAAACAGTTTGTAAGTATTTGTGCTGCAACAAAAGCAATAACAAATAGAAAGACCAAAAAAATAGAAAATGCAGACGATACTTCAGAGAAGCTAAGGAGAGTAAAACGATTGAGAAATCAATAAGTAACATCGATTTAGCCGAACTTTGAATGTGGAAAAGTGTGTGAAAAATGCCAAACCTACAACAAAACAAGCAGGCAGAAAATATTCCCAAAAACCGATTATGCATTCATACATACATACATACAAGTGAGTGTGGCAACTATTTTAGTAGTAAGGCAGAAAATAACAAAAATACACAACAAACACTTTGATGAGTGATTCGTGAAACGAGCTGCAGCTTTATTGTTGGGTATGGGCTGGTGTATATGGTTTTCTTGTGCTGTACGTGGATAAGTGGGTGATATGCTACATAGATGGGGCATGTAAGTGAAATGAAAAATGACATAGTATGACATTAAGTTAAACATAAGCAAGCAAGTGTATAGAAAATGCATAAAACAGCAGTAAGGAGAATATTGTGCCAAGTGACAGTGGGCAACAGCAGGACAGCGCACGCAAAAACAGCAGAAGCAGCAAGATTACTACTTGGTGGCTGAATTAGTGGCAAAATTTGTTGAAATGAGGGCAATTGGCAAGCCGCCAACTAAGCGACGAAGCAATCGGCAAAAAGTGGCAGGCGGTCACAGTACAAAAAGCAGTATTTATGCATATACGCGCATATGTAAAATGTACATTGTACAAACAGCAGCCAAAAAACGAAAATGTACAAAAGTATTTGGCTATGACATGTACAACATGTAGCTATGTATGTGTCCTACAGCAGGTGCACCCACAGCGATCACCCAAGTGACGGCTGACGTGAGTGCTAAGCGTTGGGCCGCGTTGACATGGGGACGACATTTTTGGAGAGGATTTTATCACAGTGTAAACTGTAGTGCAGAGCTTGTTGAAACTGGACACTGTCAGCTTTACAATGGTAATATTTATATGCAGTTGCTTATGTTTCTAAAATGTAATATTTTTATTAAAACAAAATTAAACAATATTTGCAGTATAACTGTTAAAAAAGCTATGTTTAAGCTAAAAATTGTAGTTGCCACTTACCCCATAAGCCAGTCGACGGTGTCGCGCAAGTACTCCGGTATACGCTCCAGTTTGACGGCTGTGCGTTGCGTTTAAGTTAAAAAATGTTGTAGATTATGCTGATAAGTTAGGTTGTTCGAACTGAAGGTGCTCAGCAGTAGGGCTTCCGCGCTTATACTTGTGCCTAATGACGTTAAAAACACTTTCTGGTAGGGAGCTGGACCAGCTGCAGCGAGTGATTTATTAAGGGGGTGGGAGCACACACAATATATGTTAAAACTACCACCAATATCACGAGCACAAAAGCAGCAGCGCTATGACCTGGGCCACCGATAGCTGGTCGAAATATAACGAAAACATTCACTTGCACACTAATACCGATTTTATCTTACGCTTAATTGCTAAATTACTTCTTATATTTCACTTGTTTTCCAAACATAAATAATATTGAATAACGCAAAGAAAATAAATTGTGAAACACTTTTTTCTCACTGTTACTGCAACCACTTTCCTGTTTGTGTCCACTCGCCACTTTTTTCTTATTCGCTCAGTTATCGCTCTGCTTTTGCTTCGCAGCTTATTTCGACACTTTTTGACAATATTTCTTCGTCGCAGTGGAAATTCGAAATTCGTATGCAGAAGATGCCAAAGCAGAAACCATGAAAACGAATGAGATGACCATAAAAGACGTAACGATACGTAAGCAGATAAATGTAAATGTTATTGCACTGCCAAGCAGAACTAACAAAAACAATCACCGACTACGTCACACAATACGTACTAGCGCGAAAGAGAAAGCACTATTGTTTATCCAATTCGAATTTATTTGCTGTGCACAACATTTCAGTCCCACCAGTAGCACTATAGCGAGGTCAGATGTAAACGCGAAACAGCTGATCGCATGAAAATTATTCATCCACTCAATAAAGGTACACAGCATAGATGTGAATGCATCACATTAACGAGTTTTTTACCTTTGTCGTCTTATTTAACTGTGGACAACTGCACACTGACGCCAAATATTCGTGTATCTATTTTTAACTTTGATGTCCGACGTCAGCACAGACTTTTGCTTGCTCAAAATTTAAGGATTTCGCAAGGAAGCCTTCAATCAAACCACTATTTTCGCTAAAGAAAAGTTAATTCCACTGCTGACTTCCCAACTAGACAATTTTTTAGTCTCGAGTCTAGTTAACCAATATTTTCTGGATTCTTTTAGCTTGCTCTTCACCAATTGGCACTATCCTTGATTCGTATTTGCACTGCTTATCAAGAATTATTGCGCATTATTTTTGAACTATTTTTCGCAAAATTATAAATTACAAACTAATTCAAAACACGTTTATGCAATTGGCTCGCAAATATGTAAAAGTATTTCTTATATTTTAATACACAATTTTAATCCAATTTTTTATAATTCGAAGCTTATCGGCGACACACAAAAACTTGCAAACTTCCTTTGCAGAAATTGGCAAAACAACACACCAACACGATAAAGAAGAGGCAGGCGATAAAATAGCATAGTGCTGCCGTATATTCAATAACGCGCACAGGGTGACACGAGTTACACTAATGTTTGAAATTTTGATATACAAGAAATAAAGATAACTTGCAATTAACAATAATATAAAGTTAATTAACTTGACTTTCAATGTTTCATAATTGTATATGATAAGTTTTCTTAATTGTATATTCCGTTAAGTATAATTAATTAAATAATGTCAGTATAATCAACTAACAAAATATGGCACTATTGCATTTTCCACGAATTTTATATCATCATTTACAACAGCTGCTTTTGACATTTGATTGTATAAGAAAAATGCGAAAACAACATTAAAATTTGTGAAATTACTAGAATCATACAGCTGAGGGAATTCAACGATCTTACATAAAATGGTATTCTCTTTGGAGTACTTTGCTGTGGTTATTTATACACCAAACTAATTTATTTCGCAGGCAAGTTCTATTATTGTTGCAGGCATTGGGCTGGCCGCGGTTGGTTTTGCTGGCAAGCACCTCATGCGCCGCATGCCTGCTATGGCCACTAAATTGAATGAGACCATGAAAAACCTACCCAAATTTGATGCGGAAACTTTAGCGAACTCAAAGTACTACAAAGGTGGTTTCGATCCGAAAATGAATAAACGTGAGGCGTCTTTAATCTTGGGCGTGAGTCCCAGCGCGTCTAAATTGAAGGTTAGTCTGTTTGCTATGTCCAAACATTTACAATGTCCTATAATATGCTTTATGGTGTCTAGATAAAGGATGCGCACAAAAAGATTATGTTACTGAATCATCCTGATCGCGGTGGCTCACCTTATTTGGCGGCGAAGATTAATGAAGCCAAAGATTTCATGGATAACGTTAAATGAGCGTTGTAAATTGGAAGTGTAAAATAAAGTAGTGTTTAAAATTTAGTAATAGTAAAGCAGCAAAACAATTTTAAATTCATGTTTTGGTTATTTTATAGAAAATAGAGTCACCAATGTCATTATCTTCCAGGTTTTTTTTTGTAAAATTTCCCCGACTATTTTGTAAATTTCCTAATATTGTTGTAAAATTTTCCCAAAATTTTTGCTATTTATTCCAAATTTTTTTATCAAATTTCCCACAATTTTTGTTGTAAAGTTTCTCCAAAATTTATTGTAAAATGCCCCCAAAGTTATTTTAAAAGTTCCCCAAATTTTTTAAAATTTTTCCCAATTTTGGGGGCACCTTGTATTGCGTTGGCAACATTGCTGGCCCCAACTTTCTCCGCTGCCTAAATATGTGTTGACGTAGTCAAATGTCAAAAATCACTCGACAAGTGGTTGGAGCAACAGTTCCGCAGCAAGTGCTTTTACATTTTTGTTTTTATCACCCGATTTAAACCAACAATTTTACAAGTAAGTGCACAAATTAAATCATAATCCATTTTATTTATAAATATTATTTTGTTTATACAGTTTCCCTTGCAAACGCGCTGCCAACTGTAATAATACAGCACAATGCGCCAACTTCGCGGTAAGGTGAAAGAGACACGCAAGCAGAAGAAGGAGCGTAAATTGGAGAACTTGGAGATACAAAATCAGTTGAAAACCGTTGTAATACCAGCCGTTTGCGTCTTTGCGCTACTCATTGTGGTCTTTGTCTATTTCAAAACACGTCCGGCTGTCGAGGTGTAAATTTAGTGTATATAAGGAAAATTGTGTGTGTCCAGAAATGTGAGCCTTCTATGGCGAAAACGTATACTAGCTTAAGCGCCATGAACAGCAGCAGGCAATGAGAATTTTTAAATATTACTTAAGGAGGAATCCTCAATGACACAGTGCACTACCAGCAACTTTTCCGTTTGTTAGAATATGTATGGCGTATATATTTTGGGACTGAGGTGCAAAGTTCGCTAAAAATATTCTATTGAAAATTTTAAATTTATTTTTGATACTTTACAAATCGCATAGTTATAAAATGTATGTACAACCCACCACTTGTTGTGTGTCTACGGCTTTTCTAGCACGTCACAGAAGCCCGTGTTTTTTAAAGAAAACATCTGTACAAATATAAGACCAGTTGACGCCAGTACTTCTCCTACTTAGTAATAGTTTATATACTTAATACATGTGTAGATTTGTGCGCACATACTATTTATTTAGACTATATATTTTAATATATGTATATGTATGTATATATAGTGCTGTCTGTTGAAGAAAAATAAATAAATAAATATTTTATATAAATTTTAGGTGAATAGCTTGTTTTTTAGTATTCTCGAAAATGCTTTTAATGCACCGCGTATGTATGTAAATATATTTATATGTGGGATTTCTTATTGAGTTAACCAATTGATAACGTATTATTATATCCTGAACAGGTTATACACGAACGGTCGCTCAGTTTTTGAGATATCGATCTGAAATTTTGTAGACGCACTTTTCTCGTGAAGCTGCTGCTCATTTGTCGAAATCATCGATATCGAACCACTATAGCATATAGCTGCCATACAAACTGAACGTTCAAAAACAAGTTCTTGTATAGGAAACCTTTTTATTTGACGTGATATCTTCACGAAAATTGGCCAATATAAGTGGCCATGGTAAGGCTATATTCTTCGAAGAAATTGTCAAGATCGGACCACTATAGCATATAGCTGCCATACAAACTGCACGTTCAAAAACAAGTTCTTGTATGAAAAAGTTTTTTAGTTGACGAGATATCTTAACGAAATTTTGCACACAGAATTGTCCAAGGTAATGCTACAATCTTCGAAGAAATTTTGCGGATCGGTTCACTGTAGCATATAGCTGCCATACAAACTGAACGTTCAAAATCAAGTTCTTGTATAAAAAATTGTATATTTGTACAGGATATTGTAGCTTTCTTGCTGCCGAAGTTAAATTTTTTTCTTATTTTACTTGTTGTTGTATTTTAAAACGCTTTAAGTGTTCAGCAAGCATATGCAAACACACATCCCTAAGTAAAGCCTTATCAAGAGTTCAAAGGTGAGTAACAGTACACACTCACCTCACTCTACTTACCAATTATAATCAACTTTTTTATAAACTTTATTTAAATGCCATTTTGTTTTTATTAATTTTGTATACATTTATTTGTTATATTTTAAATTTTCATAATCATCACATTCTCTTCTACATCTTCTCACAAGTGTCAGTTGCATATTCATATACTAAATATATATGTATGTATGTATGTATATCTATGTATATGTTCATAAATTAAAGAAGTTGAATTAATGGTTGTATGTATTTAATTTGCATATAAATATATACTATGTAGCACATGATTTCAGTAAGAGGTCATAACTACAGCTAACACACTGACTTATGCTTACAGCATAAATGCATGCATACACTATTATTACCCGTTACGCTTTAATTTTATGTTCGAATTTATGAAAATGAAAATATTCGAAAATATATTTGAAATCTATTTTTTAAACAAAATTATTTCAGTTGTGCTTTGAGTCAGCCTAAAAGTAGGCTTTATTTTTGTATTCCAATATTCGAAAACGATAATATTCGAAAATGTTTTTGAAATTTATTTTTTAAACAACATTATTTCAGTAGAGGCTTGAGTCAGCCTGCTTTAGTTTTATATTCGAATTTTTCAAAACGAGGGTATAAGAAAATATTTTTGAAATTAATTTTTTAAACAACAATACTTCAGTTCGAGCTTAGAGTTAGGCTAAAGGTATGCTTTAATTTGATATTCGAATTTTCGAAAATGTTTTTGAAATGTATATTTTAAACAACAAAAGTTACGTATTTTGAAAGAATTTTGAAAACGTTGGCATTCGAAAATATTTTTTTAAATTTTTTAAACAAAAAATATATGCCATATCGAGTTTACTGCAAGTAATAACGGAACTTTCATGAAACAAAACGATTTTTATGCGTTGAAAATTCTTGGGTCTTTGTAAAAATTCTATGGTTTCTGTATCTTATGCTTATAATTTTACACAGATTTTACGTATACTTCACGGTTTCAGCAGGTATAAAAGTATGTTTGTTTGTGTTGGTAATATTTCTTATTTTTTCATATTACAAAAAATCATTTTTATAAATTTTCATACAAATTCAACACCTGCAGCGAAATCTTCTTTGAACGCAAATAAATATTTTTTTTTAAATTTTTTCGAAACTATTTTTAAACCCAAAAACACAAAAAATATGTTTAAAACCCAAAACAAAGTATTTTCGAAACCCCCCCCAAAAAAAAAAAAAAAAATGCGCCACAATATATTTTAAAAACAAAAAATATGTGTACATACATATATACTATATATTGAAACCAAAAATAAATATCTTACACCCAAAAAAATATTTTTTTTTTAATAAAAAGAAAGAAAAGAATATTTTTTGTGATTAAAAGAAATTTTTTATACACAAAATAGTTTATAAAACGCAAAAAAATATGTGAATAATCTTTTTTAAGCCAAACGAAAAATAATATTAAGACAAAACAATTTTTCATACCATAAATATTTTTTAAAACCAAAAAAAATGTATATTTTCCAACAAAAAAAAATTTAAAACCAAAAGAAAGTTTTTTATACCCGAAATATTTTTTAAAACTCAAAAAAAAATTAATTAAAAATTTTAAAACCAAAAAAAATATTCTTTAAAACCAAAAGAATTTTTTAATACAAAAAATATTTTTAAAACTAGAAGCAAAGAATTTTTTTTAAACCTATAAAAATTTTTTTTTTAGAATTTTTTTCTTACCCAAAACATTTTGTAATTTTTTAATACAATTTTATTGAGTCACCATGCAAGTATCGCTGTAAAAATAATTTTTCATTAACATTTTCGTATTCTAAGACTTCCCTAAAGTGCCGTTATGCCTATGCTTACATTACTTTTGTTTTCAGTATTATTTATTTATTTATTTTTTTACCATTTCAAACGTACGCAATTGTAAAAACAAAAAATACATTTTACAGTTTTTTTAATACATAAGTATATCAGTTTTGTTTTTATTAGAAAATGTTTACATATATAAATTATTATAAGCTTATAAGGTAAATACTTCATTAGAGCGCCTAAACTGCTACTACACTTTTCAACACACACATGTCACACAATTTTTTTCGCAGTTAATAGTAGTTTAAATATAATACAGAAAAATGCACTTAACGGACATGCGTTTACAACAAAAATTTTTTACGAAAGAAAAAAAATCAAAGCTGCCATAAAATAATTTCTCTTTCACTCACACACATACATGGAGTGGTACTCACAAACAAACATACATACACATACACACATTAGTTAAACATGACTCACTCTCACATACACGCACACATGCATACATATCGCCCTTTTGTATGTATTTTTAAGCATAATTGCTGGTACACAAGTATTAATTTAAATTATTTCATTATATAATTTTATGCTTAACGGCTATTGAACTTTTTATAACTGTTTTCTTGTTTTACGTATATAAATGATTTGCTTCGCTTCAAGTTCAATTCATACTTATGCTAAACATGTTTGTTCTTGTAATTTTTGTTGTAAATAAGTAGTTATAATACAAGTTCACATAGAAATGCGCCTAAAAGCAGACTTTCACTTGGCATGCACTAACTGCTGTAGTTTTGGAAGAGGTTTGTAAGTTTTTGAACTTCAATGCTATGATTTTTTCGAGTTATTGATAATTAGGTTGGTTGATGTTACTAAAGCGCCTAAAAGTATGCTACAATGAAACATTGGAAGTGCAAAAATTGCAGCATGCCAACAAGAAGGCGAAAATTATGGGCATACTCAGGCTAATAACTTGCTGAGTTTCGGTATAATACACGTTTACATAAAAATGCGCCTAAAAGCAGGCCTTGGCTTGGAAAAGTTCAAAAGTTCAGGACAGACAGCTGCAATGTTGGAAGATATTTGTAAGTTTTTGAACTTCATCACTTGGCTTTTGAGTTTTGAGTTCGAGTTATTGAGATTTAGTTAGGTTGATATTACTAAAGCGCCTAAAAGTATGCTACAATGAAACATTGAAAATACAGAAATGCAACATGCAAACATAAATCGCAAAATGATGGTCAACCTCTGGCTAATAATTTGTTGGGTATTTTCGCTACAATGTAAGTTTACATAGAAATGCGCCTAAAAGTAGACCTTGAATTGGAAAGCACAAACAACTGTAGTGTTGGGAGATATTTTCAAGTACTTGAACTACATTGCTAGGCCTTTGTTCGAGTCATTGTTTCATTAGCTAGGTTGTTATTACTATAGCGCCTAAAAGTATGTTACAGTGAAACTTTGAAAATGCAGCAAAATTAATAAAAATACTTTTTAGTGTGCACAATCTTTGTCGGAAATTAAAAAAAATTTCTTGTTTTAAAACAAATCACTTTTGCCGCCTAAAAGCATGCTGCACTATTTTCACACACGCTCCAGCCAGTGCTGCCACTTAACCTCAAAACACAATATATAAATTATAATTCATACAAATTCGACGCGACGCACTCCGACGCCACACAGTGTTTGTCCGTGTCCTTAATACGACTTAAGCAATAGCAACAACAACGCATCACAGCATATCGGCAACAACACCACCAAACCACGCCATATATAATGGCAGCAAATACAATAACAACGCGCGCCGCAAAGTCATTTTAGGCGCCGTCTTC
Organism: Bactrocera zonata; assembly: GCA_037783105.1. Taxonomy (NCBI): domain Eukaryota; kingdom Metazoa; phylum Arthropoda; class Insecta; order Diptera; family Tephritidae; genus Bactrocera; species Bactrocera zonata. Next base: position 91,830 of record JBAWJQ010002821.1, on the reverse strand, counting down.
GCGCCCGCGTTGCCACTACCACTCTTCTGCTCATTCAAATCATTATCGTCGTCGGCATCCTCGTCCTCGTCAATGGAGTTCGTATTACCGCCAGCAACGGTATCAATACCCGTACCGGCGCTGCCAGGATATTTGGGACGTGTCGTATGCGAGCTGTCCGTAATGCGACGCTCTTCCACATCTTCTTCATCCTCGTCATCAATATTATTCGCTGGCATAGAGCCCGGACGATCGGTGGGTTTCATATGCGGTGGCGTGAATGGACCGCCGCTCAAGCCAGAGCCTTCATCGTCATCCTCGTCATCGCTGCCGGCGCCAGAGCCAGCACCGCTGCCATAGAGCGCATCGTCTGTAACAGAACGTCATAAAATGTGACTTTATTTGTGGCGCTAAAAAGTATGCAATGTTTTTTAGACTTACCTTGATCACTCCAGTCCACATCCTGCCCATTGTACGCATTACGCAGATGGTTGATAACATTCTTCAGGTAGAAAAGTTGTGTGGCAACTTGTGATGTTTGACTCGTAGTGGCCGGATTGCCAGGGAATTCGGGATTGCGGCTCTGTTCGCTCGTCACCGGATGCATATATCTGCAGCGAAAGTGAATAAAAGTTTACAATTTGTTTGCTTAGCAATGTTGTATGTGTCTGCGCTACCCACCTATCGATCGTGTGTCCGTTCCAGCACATGCCGTCAACATCCGAGGACGTGGAGATCTCGTCATTGCTGCAAATCTGATGTGGCAGATTCGACCAGAACTTCTTCGACTCCTTCACGCGCTGTCTAATCTCGCGCACCAACTTATCGAGATTCGGATCGCGTCCATTATCATCGTCGTTTTTGCGATTTTGTGGGTTCTTGCGACGCTGCTTGTCACGTCCACCGCCACGGCCGCCACCATTGCTTGTCGCGGCGGTGGCACCGGCATCATCATTTGTCTTATCGCCATCCGCGCTCTGCTCGTCCGTGATGGGCTCAGCGGCGCGCCGTTCACGCAATACAATCGCATCGTCAACGTCCGCGTCAATGTCCAAGATATCCGATTCGATTTGCTCGGCTGGCACGTCCAGCGTGGCGCGTTTGCGTATGACTTTCGAATCGGAGCTGGTCAAAATTACTGATGACGACTGCGTTTGCGGCTGTTGTATGGCGACGGGTTGGCTAAACTTGGGACTCACGGCGCGGCGCGTGCGACCGATGCTAGGGCGGCCGCAGCCCTCGAAAACGCGCGAGGTGATTGATTGGCTGGATTCCTGTCGGAGGCGAGAAGAAATATGTATGTGTTTAATAAAATGTAAAGAATTTGAAAAAAATAAGTTATAATTATGTCAACTGAAAAGTCACCAGCCTGACACAAAGATGACGCTACTAGAATTAAGCCCATTCTATGTTAACCCTAACCTTCAAAAGTTTGAAGCAAAAACTTGGCTTGATGACGAGTTACCGGACTCTGCCCCAGGAAAATCAATCATCAAGGATTGGTATGCTCAGTGTAGACGTGGTGAAATGAGCTCCAAAGACGATGAACTCATTGGACGACGAAAAGAGTTTGTTATCGACGAAAACCAGAAAAAAGTCCAGAAAATAATGTTGGATGACCGTAAATTGAAGTTGTTCAAGATAGCAGACACACTAAAGATATCATCATTCACGAATATTTGGGTATGAAATAGCTCTGTGCAAAGTGGGTGCCGCGCGAGCTCACTTTTGACCAAAAACAACGACGAACACTGAATCGGAACAGTTTTTGGAGATGTTTAAGCGTAATGAACCCGAGTTTTGGAGTCGATATGCGATAACAAATGAAGCATGGCTCCATTATTTCATTCCGAAGTCCAATCGACAGTTATCCGAGTGGACTGTTCAAGATGAACCCGCTCCAAAGCGTGGGAAAATGCAACATTCTGCTAGGAAGGTGGTGGCGTCTGTATTTTGGGATGGACATAGAACAATTTTCATGGACTACCTTGAAAGAGGAAGCACCAGCGACTATAACAGAACGTTATTGAAATGTTTGAAGAACGAAATCCCTGAAAAACGGCAATATTTGAAGAAAAAGGGTGTGCTATTTCACGAAGACAATGGTGCCAGGTCACAAGTCAGTGAAAACGAAGGCAAAAATACATGAATTAGGCTTCGAATTGCTTCCGCATTCACTTTATTCTACAGATCTGGTCTCCAGCAACAATTTTCGATTCTCAGATCTCAACAGAATGCGCGCTGAGAAGAATTTTTTGATCGAATGAAGAGGTGCTCGCCGAAACTGAGAGCTATTTTGAAGCAAAAAAATCGAAAAGTTGGAGGGCCGCTATAACCATTGAAGGGAGCTATGTTGTATAAGAAAAAAAAAAAAAGGATTTTAACAAAAAATTTGTTTTATTTGAGGTTATGGCCTACTACTAGGCGCAAGACAACAAACTTTATAATATAAGGGGCAATTGAAAAGAGATCGCGGACATTTCAAGTAGTTGAACTGTTTTTTATTATAAATTATATTGTATATATTATTATAATTAACTCTCGCGCCTAAAAGTAGGCTACAACCACAAAAAATATTTTCACATATTATAAATAGTAAATGTGTACAATCACAGCATGCGCACGAAAATATAAATGAAATATTTTCATTGAAAAATATTAACAATTTACAACAACAAAAACAACAAAGTGGTATACAACAAAGAAAACCACAGCCGCGTCGTTGGTTTCGCCGCAGACATAAACGTCTGTGGAAGCACTAAAAAAGTGTGCATATGAAAGCAACAACTTCGAAAATGTTTACCGTAAAATATACTCATACACATCTACGCATGTAGCTCTACATCTGCGTAATGTTGTCTACCACAATTCACCTACTTTCAGCGCAAATGACGCGCAATGGCAGCAGATTTACCCAACTGCATAATGGAAAATGATAAGCGTACAGTGAAATATGATGAATTACCACTTGATAGCCAACAAATACAACTACAAAAGTGGCACGCATATATACAATAAGGCATAACGCACAAACGCACACACTTTTGTCAAGCCCAACGCTGCTGATAGAGTGCCATAACGCATCAAGTACTGAGCAAATATGACTGGAGGAGCACTGAAACCCACTTGCAAGCGTAGTTATCAACTGCAGCACATATACATACATATAAATATATTTACAAGCGCATATCTAATCACTGGCAGCGCCGCATTCACACCGCGCCACTGCAAGTTGGCACACGAGGCGCGCATATCTCATGCTGACACGCATTCTCATAGTTACCGGCATGCCAATTATAAGCCGCTAGGTACTTTGTGTGTATATATATATATCTACATATATATATATATATAAATATATACATATGTATATATGTGCCTGCCTGTTGGCCGATTGCAGCAAGTTAACCACAAAAGTGGTTTTCAATAGCTGCGATAGGCGCGTATATCATATTTTCTAGGCGCTGGCGTGTTGACACCTTCCCGGTAGGCCCACACTAACACACACACAAATACACACTTAAGCGCTTGCTGGTGTGTTAACTCAACACTTTGTTTAGCTTTCAGCTACCAATAATCGATTATTATGAGTCCACCGTGTATGTGTGTGTGTTTGTTGCCCGCGCTGCCGTGCAATGAAAGTGAAATGCCTGACAACTTAATGCTATCAATTACAGGAAATCAGATAAAAACGCATACGATGGTATATATTTATCACACGACTACTAGGCGTCCATAAATGCCACACTCAGGTACAGCCATAAGTATGTAAGCCTCAGCGATTATGTGTTAATGTGGCAGCTTACTGCATATTAGCTATTGTATGCGGTTGCAGTTTTGTTTGCTTACATTACACACACTTAACTAGCGGTATCGTATGCATAATTGAAAATATTATATATTCGCTAATCTGTGGTGTTCACGTAAGCTGGAACAGACATTAGAAGTCATTCAAGGTCCTAGTATAGGGTTTGCATAAAAAGCTCCTTATTTGTAGTATGATAGTTAATACTTTTGTATACTTTATTATCATTAATTTTTTCATTTTAGTTGGTTTAATGTTTATGTAATCATTAATTTTTTCTTTATGATTAGTATTTTCGAAATAATCATATTAAAACCGGTTGTAAACTCAATACCATTCCTAATACTAAAACCAATACCAATACCAGTACCAGTACCAGTAAAAATACCAATACAAATGCCATCACCTATATTAAAACCACTACCAATACCAGTACCAACACTCAACAATACCAATACAAATACCATTATTTATCCTAAAACCAATATCAATACCAGTATTAATACCAAAACCCATAAAAATATCATTACCTAAACTAAAACCTATACCAATACCAATACCAGTACCAGTACAAATACCAATATAAATACCATTACCTATATTAAAATCAATACCAATACCAGTATTAATACCAAAACCCAATACCAATACCAGTACCAGTACAAATACCAATATAAATACCATTACCTATATTAAAATCAATACCAATACCAGTATTAATACCAAAACCCATAAAAATATCATTACCTATACTGAAACCAATACCAATACCAATACCAATCTCAATACAAATATCAATACCAGTACAACTATCGATACCAATACCAGTACCAGTACTAAATACAAATACCGTTTCCTATACTAAAACCAAGACCAATATCCATACAAATACTAATACCTTTCCTAATACCAATACCATTCCTGATACCAATACCAGTACCAATACTAATATCAACACCAAAACCAACCGAAATACCATTACCTATACTAAAACCAATACCAATATCAATCCCAATACAAATACCAATACCAGTCCCAGTAATAATCTCAATACAAATACCAACACCAACGCCAATCTTAATACAAATATCAATACCAATCTTGATACAAATTCCAATATTAAAATGAATCTCAATGCTAATGCCAGTACCATTACAATCATCAATATCACTACCAATACTAATACCATTACAAATAAAAATACATTTACCTGTACTAAAACCAATTCCAATACCAATACCAATACCAATCTCAATACAAATACCAATACCATTACTAATACCAATACCAATACCATTACCAATATCAATACCATTATTAATATCAATCTCAATATAAATACCAGTAAATATACTAATACCAATATCATGACTATTACCAATACCATTACTAATACCAATACCAATACTATTATCTATACAAATTACAATACCAGTACCAGCAGCAATGAAAGTAATAATACTAATAACAATACTCATTAGCAAACGTTACCAAATCTTATGTCAAACCATATGACCAAGCCTACACCTTACCATTTCCAATACCAATACCTCAATTACTACAATACTTCTAATAACCAGTAATGAAATTTCAATACTTATACTTCTGTAGAATCCCAATACCACCGATTTTCGAAAACCTATAAAATTAAACTTAACTTCGGTCCCCAATAATGCTTTCACTACCAGAGAAGAGTGGAAAAGGGGTTAGAAGGGCAGGGATACAGCGATAAGTATGTACACGCATGAGTCCAAATTAAATAATCGATTGGAAGGTGGGGTCTTTTCAGCAAAGTTAGATACCAGAATTGCCTTACGCCTACCAGACCACCGCAGTATCTTCCAAGCGGTCACAGCGATTACAGAATGCCTTCCAATTTTTTTACTTTGGAATCACTATAGTCTCTTGAAAAACGGGAAACCGCGACCTTAGGTCTGTTATGTCCTCTACTAATCAGATAACAATAGTATCTTAGAGTTAAATCAAAGATGGCGAAAGAATGTCTTGATCTTCTATGGGGTCTAGCATCCTATTTCACGATAACTCTGCAATGGGTTGCGGGTCATAGCCATATTCCTAGCTCAGTAGATACTACTCTACTGTAATTCCTAGTACTACTGGGCAAGCTAGACAGAGCAGGCACTACATTACCATTAGACGCCGAAAAAGAGGTTATTTATATGCCTCTGACTCTGGTTGTAATTTAATTGAGAATCGGTAGTTGAGTCTCTGGGGCCAAATTCCTAATTTGTTCAGCAATCAGACAAAGGTGGCATGAATGGAATATGGGCCGAACATACGGTCCATTAAAATGCAAAAAGAAGTGATATATGAACTCTAATAGGACTAAGTACATATTTACAGGTCCCTGTGTAATTAGCAGACATATCAGCTGCCTGGCGACGCCATATAATGACCATTGTGGTAGCAGTCAAGACGTCGTAGAGGAAGTGAATATAGCACATCTTTTATGGCATAAATTTTTATTAGAATGCAAGTCTTTTTACAGAAAAATAATGTTTCGGGGGCTGCAAAAATAAAGCTTTTTGTATTGATAAACGTCAGCAAGAGCTCTTGGTGGTCAGAGGTCGAAGAAGAAGTGACTATAGAACCTCTTTTATGGTATAAATTTTATTCGAATGTAAGAATATGTGTAGGAAAATAATGTTTTTATCAGGAGCTCGTAGTGGTTCAGGGAGAACCTAATGGAGTGCAAGGATTTAGTCCCGTCGATTTCACTATGCTTTAGTAAGCTTTACGATGTGTCCTTCCCACCTACCTTAACTACATTTCTCCTTCAATAGACAGCCTATATAATCTCCATCGTTTACGTATTCTCTCTAAACTCGTAAAGCGAATAGAATTGTTTATAAAATTTACATAATGGCTGTGTTTATTGGTGCAACACCCGTCGTGTTTGCTTTGAAGTACTGATTTATCTGCCTACACAACAATTGCTCAAGGTCTCAAACAAAATAAACTGCTAGTCGCTGTGAGAACTAACCAAATGTTATATCTTGTTTACCGGCAATAAATTAAGCGGATTTCTATGAATTTTCTATAGGAAAATTTGCTGCAGATAATATTTGCAGATAACCCATTTTCGCGCCAAAAATAATACACAAGTAAACAACGCCCAATAAATAGAGAAATTTAGGGCAATAAATTATGGCGTGCGATATGATAGTAACGGGTGGTTCGATATATTAAACTGAAAGCGTACAAAATATAGCTTGCGCAAGAACTGAAGCCACTCAAGCTTCCCAAGCGACAACGCTGCGCTCTAAGAGCACTTGAAAAGTTCCAAGAAGATCCGACGTTTTCGAGCCAAACTTTGTTAAGCGATGTGACCTATTTTTGTCTCAACGGGTACGTAAACAAGCAGATTTGGAACGAAGAGCAAACTGAAGAGTTTCAAGAGCTGCCATTTCATCCAGAAAACATAACCTGCTTTGTGGGCTGGTGAGATCAGCGGTTCATACTTCTTCAAAAATGATGCATGTAAGAGTGTAGCCCTCAAGAGCGACCATTAACGCGTCATGATAGCCGATTATTTGATGCTTGAAAATGAAGCCCGTGATTTCGGCGACATTTGGTTTCAACAAGACGGCGCCACTTCCCACACATCGCATTAATTAGTGGATTTATTGAGATAACACTTCGGCGAACAGATAATTTCAAGTTTTGGGTCGTTCGATTGGCCATCAAGATCGTCTGAGATGTCAGACTGTTACACTTTTTCCTGTGAGGATATATAAAGTCTAAAGTTTATGCGGACAATCCCGCTTCGATACAATCCTTAGAACAAAGCACCAATCGAAATGCTCGGACGGTTCATCGAAAATTGGTGTTAACGAGTGGACCATCTGAGACGTTGTAGCGGTCAGCATTTGAAGGAGATAGTCTACAAAAAATAAATGCCAAATCATGTTCTTTCGAATGATAACAAACATTCCATCTTAAAGTTGAAGTTTTTGTTTTTTTTTCTTTAAAAAAAGTAGGGAACCTCGAAATCGATCACCCAGTACAACTGAGCTGTCAAATTGCGGAAGACAGCTTTCGCCGGCACGGTAAAGCGGCCCACTCACGACAAATTTGTTTGACAAATCTGTTTGAGTTTGAGGTGGTTTTTGGCGTGAGTGGGCATGTTGTCAAACGGATTGAAGGTTTGCGACAAATTTCAAAAACTAACAACCGATTTGTGGATTCGTTTGTTGTGAGTGGCATGGTTTGCAAACATTTGAGCAGTTGGTTGAAATTTTTGCAGAGTAAACATCAGCGGATAAAAAATGGCAAGCGTGAGCAAAAATTTTTTGGAAGAGTTTATTGAATTATTTAAAAATGAACCGGCCTTATGGCAATGCAAAAGTGAAAATTATATGAATAAATGCCAAAAAAAAAAGTCCAACCTGAGGAAGTTTTTAAAATCGTCAGGAGCAGCCAGCTCCATTGAATTTAACAGTTTTACATGTGAGTGCTTATATCTCTCACATAACCACTCTTTCATCCATTCTTTCTTCATTATTATACCCCGAACAGGGTATATTAAGTTTGTCACGATGTTTGTAACACCCAGAAGGAAGCGTCGGAGGCCCTATCCGTCTGTCCGTCTGTCCGTCCGTCCGTCTGTCTGTATATATACGAACTAGTCCCGCAGTTTTTAAGATATCCTTTTGAAATTTTGCAAACGTCATTCTCTCTTCAAGAAGCTGCTCATTTGTCGGAACGGCCGATATCGCACCACTATAACATATAGATGCCATATAAACTGAACGATCGGAATCAAGTTCTCATATGGAAAACTTTCGCATTTGACAATGTATCTTCACCAAATTTGGTATAGATTATTTTCTAGGGCAAAAATGTAGTATCCGAGAAAATTGTTCAGATCGGTTAACTATAGCATATAACTACCATACAAACTGAGCGATCGGAATCAAGTTCTTGTATGGACAACTTTCACATTTGAGGAGATATATTCACAAAATTTGGTATATATTATTTTCTAAGGCAACAATGCAATCTCCGAAGAAATTGTTCAGAACGGGTTACTATAGCATATAGCTTCCATACAAACTGGACACATAGTTACTAACAGAAATGCACCTGTGAAGGGTATTTAGCTTCGGTTGCACCGTTTTTTCTTGTTTTTTTTTTTTTGCATTTGGCTTTTTTCGCTTCATGCACTGGTGTATTACTAGCAGCGCAATTACATCATCCGCGTTATAATCAGACATGTTCACTCCGCGAAGCACACAATGGAAATAAAGTTTGTCAAATCGGTTTGTCGTGAGTGCTCAAGCGTCTTCAAACAGATTTGTCAAACAAATTTGTCGTGAGTGGGCCGCTTAAGACTATATATTACGCATAGCCAACTGTGCCAGCCGGTGAGCTATTTTTGGTATTTTTTTTTATTTTGTTTTGTTTATAATTTCACACAAATCAACGCAAAATCAAAAGAAAAGCCGAAAATTGGCGGATCAAAGCGAAGGTGCGAAAAACGGAAATAAACACAAATTGAAGAAAATTCGCCGGCAGGCAAGCCGAAAAGCGCCGCGCGTCATAAATTTTAGCGCGAATTTGGCAGTAAGGAATGTAAATTTAATTACAACAAATAAACCAAATAAACAAATTATCAAAGTGCTAAGCCAAAAACACACGGCGAAATTATAATAAAATCAGAGAAATGAAAACGCAATAAAAGTAAACAACGCAAACATTCAATAAAACTGAGTAACAACAAGTTCAAATAAATTAAAGTGCAAACGAAACGGAGCAATTTAATTTGCCACAGCCACAGTCAATGTGGCAACTACTGCGCGCGAGACATTGCGAGCAGCTGACACACGTTCGGTTTGTAAACAGAGGCAGGCGGTGTAATAAATTTGCGAAACTTGAAAGCTCGATTGTAGAATTTTAATTAGCAAATGGAGTGTAAACAATGCCTAGCGACTTGAATGTCGAATATCGAATCAAATGGAAAAACTTGAGAAATTGAAAATAAGAAGAAGTAAGGAAATTGATTATAGCGCGGCTAAATTTGGCAGATGATGCGTACCAGCCGAGCAGCCATAAATTTAAATGTTAATTAAGCGAAAATCGAAAATATATAAATTTTATTTATACTAATTTCCGCCAACAACACCAACAATAGCCGAAACAAACAAAGTTCAAAGCCTCTAAAGTCATTAGCAACAGCAACCGCAGCGTTAAAAGCTTTGATTTGCCAGCAGCGACAATACATTGACGACCCATTGCGAGTTTTTTTTTTTTGATTTTGGAGGGGGAATCTTGCGTGTGGGCTACTGTGAAAGCATTAAACAAGCAGGCGCGCCGCACCCGCGGCCAAAACTAATGGGCGCTAGATTTGATTAGACAACTGATGCTGATGTTTTTTGCACGATTTAACAATAAGTATGCGCATGCGCAGCGGAAGTTAAAATGAGTTGAAGAGATGTTTATCGATTTGCAGGCGAAACCCTTTGAGGAAAATATTTTTGGTCGCTCGAGTTTAGTATATGGAAGCGAAAACGCGTGGTTCAAAGCAAAATATCCTAAATAGACCGGGGAAATTATGGAAGGAAGACCGGGGTTCTTGTAGAACCACCAGAGGTAATCTAGTAACCGATACCCAGAGCATACTTTTCCAGTCTGCTGAATGGCAGTGAAAGCATAACACCAGGAGATGTTGAACCCGATTCCCCAATCGATGACGATTTAGCAGATGTTCCATTGCCTAACCATGAAGAAGTTCGAATAACAATTATCCGTCCGAAGAACAACAAAGCAGCGGGAGTCAATGGGTTGCCAGCTGAGCTATTCAAATACGGCGACGAAAAACTGATAAGGAGTAAGCATAAGCTTCTTTATAGAGTATGGGCGGCCGAAAGTATGCCTGACGTTTGGAATTTAAGTGCGCTCTGACCAATCCACAAAAAGGAAGCTCCCACAATCTTCGGCGATTTTAAAGCTGCTTTTGAGAGCACGTAAAGAGGCTGCCTTTATGCCGCTATGTCTGAATTTGGTATCTCCGCAAAGCTTATACGGTTGTCTAAACTGACGTTGAGCAATACCAAAATGTCCGTCAAGTTCGGGAAAGACCTCTGCGAGCCGTTCGATACCAAGCGAGTTTCCAGAAAAGACGATTAACTATCGTGAGACTTCCTCAATCTACTGCTGCATAAAATAATTCAAACTGCAGAGTTGAACAGAGATGGTATAATTGCTCGAAATTGAATCTCAGATGACAATCCAGCTTCTGGAATACTGCAGTATGTTTTATGCGGAAGTCTTTGAGTCCTGGAAAGCGGCTAAGATAGCTAGCAACGTTAAAGATGTCGGGGTCAAAATCTTTTGCTCGAAGATTGTTCTCAAGCGTGATGTACAAGCTTCCGGAATACTGTGATATTGGGGTAGGCGGAAGCCTTTGTGGTCAAGAAAGTGGCTAAGATAACTAAGAGTGCTAAAGGTGTGGGAGCCGAAATGTTTTGTTCGGAGCTCGATCTCAAATGAAAATCAAGCTTCCAGAATACAGCAGTATTTATTTTCCAGGCGGAAGTTTATGCAGTCAGGAAGGTGGCTGAAATAGCTAGCTACGCTAAAGGTGTTGGAGGGGAGATTCTTTGTTCGGAGCTGGATTTAGGCGATCCTTCAAGCTTTTGGCATACTGCAGTCTGTCAGAGTGCCGAAGAAGAATATGTATGATTTTTAATCACATGGTCTCGAAAGGACTGCAGAACGTTTGTTGGCCTAATGACTGGTCACTGGCATCACATGCGAGTCGGTCGGGCTTAAGTAATGACGATACATGCAGAAAGTGCAGGGAAGTAGGCATGAGAGATAGTCTGGAACATCTCTTACACTTCTGTCCAGCTTTAACTAGAACTCGTCTTAGATAACTAGGAGCTTTTTGGTTCAAGCTCCTATGAACTGAACCGTCATCTAGCAATACTAAGCACCAGTAGGTCTATGTATGACGTGACAGTTGTTCAATATAATCTAACATAACCTAAATTATTCACCAAGTTAAATCAAGCTTAGACGCGTCATTATAAGCTTACAAGTTTCTAAGTAAAATTAGCACTTTAAATGGTTAATAAAAATTCATTAAGCCAAACAGTTAAACTAGTTACATTAATAAAGCGCCATAAAATCAAAGTTTAAAGATTTGTCAACTACCGCGGGGGCTTATGCTATGGTTTTTTGACCCAACTAAGATCTAAAACCGGTTTTGGGCTTAAACTATATTTAGTTTTCACAAAATTTTATGTAAAAAGCAACAAAGTACGACTTTTATGGGCTTCGATTCTAACGTTTGCATATGATTTAAATTTTACGACTTTTCTGAATGAATGTTGGGGTTATATTATTTTTATTCTCAGCTAACATCACTTTTCATAAGTTTAGAGGCGAAGGAAAAATTATAGCTCATATTGAAACAAAACTAGAGTTTTGGTTATAAACTGGTTGTCTATGGGTTATCTATAGGTTATCTATTGGTTATCTATAGATTTATTGGTTATATCTGACATATGAGAGGTTAAAATTTTATGATACGATGACGTAGTAAGACGTAAGTAACAAAGAACTCAATTTCGATTTTTTGGTGATACGTTGGTTTACATTTCAGGTGACGAGATCTAAAAATCTTGAAAATTATTTCTTTTCGAAGCAGTGACGCAGCCAGCATTGATTTTTCAGGGGGTCTGCATGCAACATATTTTTTTATATTGAAACTAATTCATAAATTCTGCTGAATCAAACTTAAAATCTTCGATTTTAGTTGTGTGAGGCTTTTTGACATACCACCTCCCCCCTGAAACCCGCCACTGCTTTCAGTAATAATCGCAGTACTTTATCAGTACTTTAATCGCACAGTTCATTCAACTCACCTGAAAATTCATAATCGCTTCGGAGATTTTGATATTAATAGGCTCGACAACCATGACAATATTGAATGAGCCCAGCAAGCGTTCGGCAACCTTGTCCATGGCGACGGCGAAATTCTCCCACTCCGTGTCGAATTCGTGCACAAAGTGCAGACAACCCTTGATCACATTGACGCAGTAATTTGTGCAGGGCTTTTCCGCATAGCCCTTGCAGGCGCCGCAGTGTTGCATTTTCGTGAGCGCGGCCGTGCAGTCGGCGTTCAAACGTACCTATGGAGAGGTAAAAAAAAAAAATTATTTTAAAAAAAATATAAGTAGATATTTTTTTTTATTTTATTTTTTTTTTTTAAGGAGAATTACAAATTATTATTTTTATTGTTTTTTTTGCAACTCACATTCATCATCTTCTTCGACACTTCGGCGGCTGTATGCAGCGCCTGCCAGTAGGTGCGCGTCGCCACAAAGGAACGTTTGATTTGTACAGCCAGTTTGTCGGGCACATCGCCGAACGGTTTCAGTTCTTTCATATGTTCGCTGACGCATTTTAGGAATCTGAAAAAAATTATAAAAATTATATTTAATAATAATTTAATAATAAAATAATAATAATAATAATAATAATAATAATAATAATAATAAAATAATAATAATAATAAAAATAATAATAATAATAATAATAATAAGAAGAAGAAGAAGAAGAAGAAGAAAAAGAAGAATCCCTCGAAGTAGTCTTGGAAAAGCTCGACAAAAACAATTTTTGTAAGATTTAAAACATATGCGGGTCCAAAACATCTTTCTGGAACATGTATTTTCTGGATCCGCTGGTAAAACCCAAAAATATTTTTAAGCGTTGCAATTCAGCGCCTTCGTCCAGATTACTTTATCTATACCACTCAAGTTATGTCAGTTGTTGTTGGTATAGCGGCAGAATACTGCCCATTTGACAATCCTTGGACGGTTCAAAATCCGTGTCTGTTCCGTTTACCTAGACCAGACTTTCGTGTTAATGAAAGTGATGTGAGTATGCGAGTTTGCGAGTTTGCTAAAACCGGACCTATGTTTGTTTGTTAGATCCAGAGTCCTAAGTCTTTCATATACTGACTTCACCTCAAAAAATTTTAAATCTAAATCTAGTTGGAGCTCGCTAAATCTGAACTTATAGTCGAGAGTTCTTATGAGACATCCGTGTTCTGTTTGGTTACGTAGACCCGACTGTCGTGGGAACTGAAAATATGTGCGAATTCAAGCTCCCTAAAACTGAACCTTCAGTTTTTCTTAGATTTCAACTCATTTCATAGTTAATTCAACGAGACTTCTAATCATAAGAAACGCTTCTTCCATAAGCATTTGTCTAGAGCACTTTCTACATAACATTATTGGAGCTCGCTTACCTGAACCTATAGGCTTTCTTAGGCGTCGAGTATTCGTTATAAGCTGACTTCTATTCAGAAATGTTTAAATATAAATTTCTGGTTTATTCACCGAGTTCTCAAGACATAAAAAACTCTTCTTCTATGAACTTTATTCATATATTAGGTTATGTCCGGATTTGAGCTTACTAAAACCGGACCTATAGTAGTTGTTTAGGCATCCAGAGTTTTTCACAAGATGTTTTCACTTATAATATTATGTTTTGAATATCACGTTTTTCATATTTTAGGTTATGTGAGTAAATGAGTTAGCTAAAACAAGACCTATAGTGATTTCTTAGGCGTTCAGCGTATTTGAAAAGATGTTTCACTTAACAAACTCCCTGCTGAATACCACTTTTATTTTAGGTTATGCCAGAATTCGGGCTCACTAAAACTGGCTTTATAGTCTTCCTTAGCCGCCGAGAGTCTTTTACAAGATTTTTTCTGCTAAAAAATTACATTTTTAATATCACATTTGCCATATTTTAGTTTATGTGCGAACTCGAGCCTGCTAAAACCGGACCTTTCTTGGTCATCCACAGTCTTTTACTCCCAGATTTTTTTTTTAACATTTTTTTAAATTTTAAATCTATGCTTATTCATCGCGTCGTCCAACACTTTAGTTCAAGGATAACAAAGAAAGAGCGAAAGCAGCAATGAAAAATGCGAAAGATACGTGCTTCACGTTTGCACTTAACCCTTTGGAAAAGCAAAAACAACAATAAAATTAATGTAAAGCAAACAAAAGATGAATTTTAAATCAAAAGCGCGGGCAATAAAGCGTTGATTGTTGGAACTTTAAGTGAAAACAAAAAAGTAAATAAAGTTGAAGAGAGTTGCTGAGGCTTGTGTAAGTTAGACACGCTGTATGTATGCTTAAAGAGTATTTATGTATTTTTGCTTGTCAGTATGTACATTAAGGGCCATCATATCGCATAATTTCCAAGAGGTGTGAAAAAGTGCAAGATGCTAACTATATATGCCTGTTTGTGGGTGAGTATGTGTGCGCAAAATGTTTGCGGCACTTGTAGGGCTGCACTGTACTTGATTGTTGTTGTTTTTGTTGATTTTATTACTGTTGCAGTTGCCATATTTACAACGCCGCCCCCAAAGCTATAAAACTTTGCTGCGAGTATTTAGAGAGCGTTAGAAAGAACGAGGTGGAGGAGAGCTGTATTGGGACAATACAGACGGTTTTTATAGCAGTGTACACTGCATATGCTTGTGTACGTATGTAGTTGTGTGTGTGCGCTTGCCTACGCTGTGTGCCTAAGATCATTTGAACGCGGCTTGTTGGCCCAGTCACCGCGCTTCCGGCCATTTTTCGCTTTTATTTGCTTATGAATGAGGTGTGCTTGGTTACACTTTGTGTTTGTATGTGTGTATGTGTATATTTGCAACTAAACGAGCTTGCATATATGATAGTGTAAACAATTGTGTGTTATTGCATGCATCTGGATGTGTTTCTATAAGCCGACATGTCAACGCGCCTTTTAACAAATTCGTTGTAAATGACTTTTGGCTATTTTGCCGCTGCTTTCATACATCTTTCGCTGCTAGTGGACATTTGAATGCCTGTCAGAGTGATGAAATTCAAGCAGATGAACTTAAACGTATATAAATGTATAAATTCGTGCATACTTGTAAACATTTTTAAATACAAATGCGGCATTTGTTTATTATACTCTGAACAGGGTCTGTAGACAGACGAAGTCAATATCTGTCAATTAGTTCCACAGTGTTTGAGATATTGATCTGAAATTGTGCACACGTTCTTTTTTCCATAAGGAGATGTTCATATGCCGGAATTGTTGATATCGGATCACTATAGCATATAGCTGCCATACAAACTGAACGTTCACAATCAAGTCCTTGTATGGAAAACTTTTTTATTTGATAAGATATCTTCACGAAACTTGGTAGGAGTTAATGTCCAAAGTATTGCTACTAACTTCAAAGAAATTGTTCAAATCGGTCAACTATAGCATATAGCTGCCATACAAACTGACCAATAAAAATCAAGATCTTGAATGGAAAACTTTTTTATTTGATAAGATATCTTCACGAAATTTGGCATGGCTTTTTAATGAAGGCAACACTATAATATCTGAGGATAGTTTTTACATCGGTTTACTATAGCATATAGCTGCCATACAAACTGGCCTATCAAAATCAACTCCATCATCATCAACATCATTTTTTTTTGTTAAAGAACGTTTTTTTTCTTGCTTTTCTTTTTGTTTTTTTTTTTCTTATTATTTTCACACACTATTTCCCGTTATTTCCTACATAGCCTGCGAAAAAACTTCATACTTGCTTTGTTTGCAATATTTTAAACGCTTTGGTAAACCGAAATGCACGCGTGGGTAACACGAGCTGTTGCGGTTCGACCGCCCTTGCTGTTGACCATTCGCTGACCGTTGCTTTTACATAGAAATGTATGTGCTAACAAGCGCTGTTTCCGCAAGAACTTGACCCTTTCATACTCGTTTACTCTTTCACTACTTTTTTTGGTATTTTTGCTTGAAGAAAAGCAAAGCTCATGGTAGCTGCTGAATATGTTTATATACATGTATGTTTGTGCATTGGTTTACAAAGCCACATAACTCATAAATGCTCCGTTTGCTAATCAAAGCGGTAATTTAAGCTGTTTGTCATGGTACTTGACTTTCGGAGACAAGCTTGGTCATCAACGTTTCCCCACACACTTTCGTTGCTCAAAGTCAGCAAGCAGCAGTGAATGAATGCAGAGTTTAATATATGTATGTGGGTATGTATGCGTGCGTGTGTAAGTTTCAGAAATTTAAGCCAATGCTGTGATTTTTTGGTGCGTGGCAATGCTTTTGTCTAAAACGTGCTGTGGAGAGTAAAGTATGCAGAATTCATATCAGTTTCCTTGTGGTCTTGCTATTTCTTGACAGTTGAACACACTTTGTTTTATTCTATAATTCCTTTAACCACATTGAATTTTAATTTCTTTGAGAATGTCAATGGCTTACTTGGTTTTAAAATCATACAAATGTGAACTAATTGAAAAATTGCTGTAAAAATCATATTTGTAGATGAAAAGTCATAGCCTAAAAACTTAATTTCACTGAAAGCTGTCTGCGGAGGTTTAAGCTCAAAGCTTATAAATAATCGATAATCAATATTAAAAAAGCATGAAGACTACCACTCACTCAAATAAATATATAAAAAATGTTGGAAGTAAACAAAAAAAATTTAAAAGAAATTAATTTTTTTTTTTTATTAAAAAAAAAATAAAAAAATAAAAATTAAATTAAAAATAAAATTAAAAAAAAATAACAAAAAAAATATAAAAAAAATTTAATTAAAAAAAAATTAAAAAAAATTTAATATACAAAAAAAAAAAATAAAAAAATTTTAATTAAAAAAAATAAAAAAAAAATTAATTAAGAAAAAATAAATAAAAATAAAATTAAAAATGAAATTAAAAAAAATTAAAAAAAAAAATTTTTTAAATTAAAAGAAAATTTGAAAAAAAAATAAAAAAAAATTAAAAGAAAAATTTAAAAAAAATTATAAAAAAAAGAAAAAGAAAATTTGAAAAAAAAAAAAAATTAAAAGAAAAATTTAAAAAAAATTTAAAAAAAAAAAAAAAAATTATAAAAAAAAAAATATTTATAAAAAAATTAAAAAAATAAGAAGAAATAAAATCAGTCAAAAATCGTCTCTCGCACTTACTTTTCTTCAAACGTTTGTCCGTTCAGCACTTGGAACATTTTCTGGTAGAGCGTGTTGAAGAATTTGTCCATCACTTCCAGCAGATCGACGCGTCCACGCGTGTAATAGTTTTCCAATTCGTTGAATAAATCGGAGAAGACATAGGAATTTTGCTGATAGATAACGCCATAGGTGCGTGTGAACATCTTGTGGAATTCCTCTTTCGATTCGCCCAAGAGCTTGCGAAAGATAGCTGGAAAAAAGAGAAGTTAATGAGATTAATTTGAAATTATTAAAATTATTTACAAAAACAAAAAAAAAAAATAAAAAAAAAATAAACAGAAAAAACGTTAACTTCTGCTACAGCGAAGCTAGAATACCATTCACAGGTTGAAGTTTTCCTTCAAAAACTTGATTGTGATGGGCCACTTTGTATGGCAGCTATATGCTATATATGTTCGATCCGAAATTTTTTTTTAGAGATTATAGCGTTGCTCTAGAGAATAGTCTATGACGAATTTCGTGACGATAGCTTGTCAAACAAAAAAGTTTTTCATACAAGCATTTGAGTTTGATCGGCCAGTTTATATGGCAGCTATACGCTATAGTAATCCAATTTGCAAAATTTCTTTGGAAATTATATTATTGCTTTGGATAATAATTTATGCCAGATTTCGTGAAGATATCTCGTCAAATACAAAAATTTTCCATAAGAGAACTTGATTCTGATCGTTCAGTTTGTACGGCAGCTATATACTATTGTGGTTCGATATCGACAAATTTCGACAAATAAGTAGCTTCTTGAAGAGAAAATGAAGTGCGCAAAATTTCAGAGCGCTGTCTCAATAACTGAGGGACTAGGTCGTTTATATACAGAGGGCCGGATATGGCTAAATCGACTCAGCTCGTCACGCTGTTCATTTACTAATATGTTTTATGCTGTTCAAGGCATAAAACTCAATAAAACACGAAACGGAAATTGTGTTAATTGAAGCAATGTTTGCATTAATCATAAACTAAATCAAAAACTAGCATCCGTCATGGTGGCTGCTGGGCGTTAAGTAAGCCGCGCGGCACCCTGTACCATATCAGTTGGGGCATGCGCTCGAGACATCCGCTGGCGTTACTGCGCGCTTATTAGGCGATTTAAATTTGTTTATGACTTATTTGGGCACAGCAAATTCGATTTGTCTTGTTTCAGCGCGCGCGCACAGCATTAATCGAACATAATTGGAAAACTCCGCATCCGGCAGTGCTCAGCTTGTTGACACAAACAAGCGGTGTAATGCAACGACAGCAACCACAATAACATACATTAAATAAACAGCAACAATTTCAGTTAAGTATGTGCATGCCACAATTTGTTGCAGTGCGCCGCATGCGCAACACGCCGGGTGCAACGAGTGCATGGTTCATTGGGTAGGCACTTGAGGAGGGTCGCGCCTAAGCAGCAGCCACAGAGCAACTGTATATTGACAGCGTGTCATGTGACATGCCACAGATTTGTGTAGCCGTTAGATGAAGCGCAACCTTGTGCTATACGGTCGTTAGCTGCTTTGCCGCTCATCCATCTTATTTTTGTTTTTGGGTTCAAGTGGGTGTCAAGTTAATCGTGTCAGCGAACATTAAGCAGGCGTATGCGGCGTAATGTTTTAATTTTTCAAGTAGCGACTTCGGCTTGCGCACTCGACCTTTTGCTCTCTTATGCGTGGTCTAAATTTAAACTTCTTGTAATTGAAAAATGATGCTCTGCCGTTATTTCGGCAACATAGAATTGGTTTCGGTTTACCAAGCGGCGTACACGACGCTAAATTAGTTGAAATTATATAATTTCTGACACCCAAATAAACTGTGACACGCCTCCGTGAGGGAATATGACATTTATTTGGTTTCTTAGAACCCATTGCTATGCTTTTTCTAGGCGATTATGCCAGTATTTTTCTGGTATACCAGTTGCTTGTTCAATTTGTCCCTCTCTATGACATTTATTTGGTTTTTTAGAACCCATTGCTATGCTTTGCCTAGGCGATAATGCTAATATTTTGCTGGTATACCAGTTGCTTGTTCGATTTGTCCCTCTCTAAGTAAATGTTATAGCTTTTTACACTATCAGCGCTGATTGCTATGCTATCCCTAGATATTTTATGCGAGTTTGTTTCAATTATACCAGTTGCTTGTTCGATTCAGCATTTTGCTACATTTGGTTGCGGTTTACCGAGCGGTAGAAAGTACTAAATAAATTGTGACTTGCTTCGCAGAAGGAACATCAAAGCACCCAGACCTTTTAGAACCACTCACTATGCTAGCTCTAAGTGTTATATTGCATTTATACCAGTTTCTTGTTCGATTCAGCACTATTAGTCATTGAGTGAGGCTGAAATATGTTATATAAGCGTACTGAGCCTGAGTTTCCAATAATATAATACTCTGTCTATAAGCAATTCTGCTAGTATATTGTTTTTATACCAGTTGTTTGTTCGATTCAGCACTCTTGACCAACGAGTGCGGTTGAAATAAGTTGTGTTAGGGTAATGAGCTTGAGTTATCAATCATATAATACTCTACCTCTAACCATTTATGCCAATCCTTAGCATTTATACCAGTTGCTTGTTCGAATCAGCACTCCTGATCAGCGAGTTAGGCCAAAATAAGTTGTGTAAGGTTAATGAGCTTGAGTTGCCAATATTATAGTACTCTGTCTCTAACCATTTATGCCAATCCTTAGCATTTATACCAGTTGCTTGTTCGAATCAGCACTCCTGACCAGCGAGTTAGGCCAAAATAAGTTGTGTAAGGGTAATGAGCTTGAGTTGCCAATATTATAGTACTCTGTCTCTAAACAATTAGGCCAGTCTATAGTAATTTATACCAATTGTGTGTTCGATTCAACATACGCTAAGGGCGATTACTCGGGCCACCGTATGAGAAAAGTATAATCTATGAATCTTAAAGCTTAAGTTGGGCAAGCAACTAGAAGTCGTTGTTTAAATATTTTCAAAATTTTACTTGTTCTAGCATCTCAGGCAATAAGAAGCTGCATTTTTGCTTTTTTAATTGAATTTCTGTTGCGTCTCTAACATTTTTACTTAGCAAAGTTTTCGTGATCCTCAAATAAATATCGATAAGTCTACTTACAGTTATATTTCTGCGCTTTCGCCGCCAAAGCATTCGACAATTTCGTAATCTGCTCCTTGGACTGCTTCTCCAGCTGCATGCGCGATTGCAGCGCCAGACGTGTTTCCATATTAAACGTACAACAAGTGCCGACCGAGGGTGTTTCACAGTAGCGCAGACCCATTTCTGGAAAAAATTGAAAACATAGTTGAGGATTAGTAAATATTTGTAGGCAAAACAAAAGAAAATAAGAATAATAAAGTGATAATATTGAAACGAAACTAAAAATGCAACACTGCTAATTGAAGTGTAAATATTTGTATGCTTACTAAAAGTTCCAAAGAAATTAGGTTGCAGACTAAGCATTGTAATGGAAAAGGAAGTCATATCGCGAAGAGCGCTAAGGTTTGCATTGTATTTTTTTTTACTCACACAATGGTGAGCAGCGATGAAATTCGGTATGATTTCATTTGTATTTAAGTAACTAATGACGCGCTGCAATTCTTATTTGCGTAATCTTGATAATTATACATATTTATGTATGTGCGCGCTTTGTGTTTGGACGCGCTTCCACGAAATGCCACTGTACATGGAGTGCGGTGGAGCGCTTCCTGAGAATTCGTTGCCAGCGCTTCAAACGAAACACGATGCGCAATGCAATAGAGTGGACAGTGGTGGCTACGTGCACATAAATGTTGGAAATTGCAGACACGTATGTACATATTTACATATGTACAAGAGTAAATCCAATTTCGCGCAACACATACTCAAAGGTTGCCTTATTAAGCGCTGACTACCAACGTTTACTCATTGCGCGCTGCACTTTTGGCTGACCAGCTTATTTACCTTAGCCTTTAGCATCGACAACAGCACCGCGCGTACTTATATACACACATGCATACATATTTTATTTGAACGTTGTATGTGTGCGCGCATTCTTTGCGTCGCGCTTCAAGTGCAGCCATTTAAGACGCGAATTCGCGAGTTCAACGTCGCTACCTTTAACACCATCACCTTTGTGCGCGCGCGCGCTGCTGTTGCATTATGCCATTGCCGCGGTAAGCGCTTCGGTTGAAGTATTCGGAAATGAAGTGTAAAGAATCCCAAAATCAATAAGCGCACTGTTGCATGCCACCACGCCAGCTAAAGTATGCGCACCTTACGCCTGCATAAAGCATATGTATGTACGCGTTACGCGCGCTTCTAGGTGTCTTTCGCATACATATACATACATGATTATGTGCTCACACACACCACTTCAGCGCCGGCTTTCGACTGTCCGTTTGAATGCGCGCAATTACATCGAATTATGCGGTGATTGGGCTGCACGAATTGCGCGCCCAGCCGCGCGCCGTCCTAACGCGTCCTGATATGTTGGCCCAACCGCGCGCTGCCGTACCGCGAACTGCGATGTTGGCCCGTCAGCGCGCTACCCTACTGCGAGTTGCTATGTTGGTATGTATATTTGTGTTCACGTGTGCAACAGGCATATCGCGTAAAATAAACACCGCAAAGCAAATAAAATGTGGAAGTGCAGTTTTTAATGAATCATCTGCTAGAAATGCGCCGCAGTTGGGCACAAAAAATAAACACAGCAACAAATTTTAAGCGCAGCGCCCACAAAAACAGCATCACTGACTGGCATTAGAGTTTTGTGCTGCAAATCAGCTTTTCATTTCAGCGCTATTTTTACTCGTTGCTGTATTTTATTGCCAGCCACCACCTACAGTTGCTGCCGCATGCAATGCAATATGTTCTTGTTTTTGTTTTTTATTTCAATAAATAAATTTCGACATATGCTTTAATGTAGTTGGTGAGTTCGCGCACTCTCATACACACACGCGCTGACTGTGTTTTAACATATGCCTTTGCGTGTGTGTGCGAATGACGTGTGAAGTGGCAAGGCTGCCTTGCGTATGCGCCACAGGCTTCACGATGCAGCGCGCTTTGTTTGTGTTGAAAAGCAATTAATTATTTGAAGCAAGAAATCGCTGCCTATTAGAGCACTTAATTGCCTCAGCAAACTGCTTTGTTGGCGCTCAGCGTGAAGCACCTGCTGTTTTGGGTGGCACAATGCGAAGACGGCGTAGTGGCGGTGGGCAAAATTGACGCTTTTGTGCTCTTTGATTGCAGAAGTTATGCTAAAGATGTGCTAAATGAAGCGCGACGTTCCAAAAGCTTTCAAAATATACAAGTAATTTACGAAATTTAAATATTATTCTTACTAAGTGCTGGAATTTCTCAAATTCCGAGAGGTTGCCACACAACGAGTGACGCACATGGAAAATAATTTTATAGGAGTGGAATTTTCTTGCATTTATTTTGTTCTTTAGAGCATCAACAACAAATAAATTGCATAATAAACAACTCCAGTACAACAAAAACTAGAAACTAAATATATAATTTCGACAAAAACATAAATTTTCTTTCAAACACTTGATTTAGAGCGTTCAGTTTGTATGGCAGCTATATGCTATAGTTGTTCGATCTTTACAATTTTTTCTGAGATTATACTGCTGACTAGGAAAATAATTCTCACCAAATTTGGTGCGGATATCTCCTTAAATATAAAAGTTTTCCATACAAGATCTTAATTATGAGCGTTCAGTTTGTATGGCAGCTATATGCTATAGTTGTTCGATCTTTACAATTTTTTCTGAGATTATACTGCTGACTAGGAAAATAATTCTCACCAAATATGGCGCGGATATCTCCTTCAATAAAAAAGTTTTCCATACAAGGTTTTAATTATGAGCGTTCAGTTTGTATGGCAGCTATATGCTATAAATATCCGATCGTAAAAATTTTCTCAGATATTGTAGCGTCACTTTTGATAATATTCCACGAAAATTTCGTTAAGATATCTCGTCAAATAAAAAAGTTTTCTATACAAGGACTTAATTTTAATCATTCAGTTTGTATGGCAGCTATATGCTATAGTTATTCGATCTCTACTATTTCTTCTGAGATTAAACTGCTGTCTTAGAGAATAACCTGCACCGAATTTGGTGAGGATATCTCTTTAAATAGGAAAGTTTTCTATACAAAAACTAGATTTTAATCATTCAGTTTGTATGACAGCTGTAAGCTATAGTCAACCGATCTTAAAATTTTTTTCAGATATTCTAGCTTTACTTTTGGGAAAGCTCTGTGCCAAATTTGGTGGAGCTACCTCGTCAAATGAAAATGTTTCCCATACAAACACTTGAACCAAACTCCTTCCCCAGCATTCATATACATGTGTACGAATTTTATTGTAAGTAAAACAACAACAACAGTTTTTTATGGCGCTAACTGGCGTTCATTTCGCTGCTGTGACAGTCTACATACATTAAACGAGCGAGTGTCGCGAGAATTGGCGAAACATGCATGTATGTTGCTGCTACAAAATGTGGTTACTTGCAGCACACAACTACAAACATACATACATGCACATACATGTATATATGTTGTGTATGCATGTTGTTCGTTGGGAATTATTCGTTTTTGTGCCGTCGCACACTTTTATTGCCAACAATTTTGTGTAATTGTTATGACGGCAAAATGTCAAAAGTGTTCTTATGCGCGCACACATACTTTAACACAAGCACATACATGTACATATGTAATGGGTGCTATGGAGCTACGCGCTTGTGGGCACTTGGCATAACCATATCGACCTTATCTAAATTGCTCGGACCATAATTATAACAATTTATGCTAACGCGACAATTTAAGTGAGTTAGTGCAACTGGAAATGCGATTGTGAGGCGAAAGCGTTGGAGGTAAATCAGCAGTTAAGTGAGTGGTGTAGTAGAAGTACTGAAAATTACATGAAGTCGAAAAATTTAGAGTATATTTGTAGTTTTGGTATGTGAAATAATAGTTTTCGGGGCTAAATTGGTTAGTTTGTGTGTGCATAAAGCATACTTTTAGGGGTAGTAAGTTATGCATTTATATTTTGATGTTAGAATGTGAAACAAATGTATATAAAAAGTATAAATTCAACTTTTTTTTGAGTGTGTGTGCATATAATACCCTTTACAGTTCAGATTTTTATAAATAAAAGTGTTTAACAGGGTTTTTATTCTGATTTTTTCAGTCAGTTTGCATGGCAGCTATATGATATAGTTGTCTGACCTGAACAATTTCTACATAGATTGTAATGTTACTTTGGACAAAAATTCACACCAAATCTCGTGCCGTTCTCTCATTAAATGAAAAAGTTTTCCATACAAGCACGTGCTTCTGAACGTACAGTTTGTATGGCAGCTATGTCTTATAGCTACTTGATCTGAACAATTTCCACAGAGATTATACAGTTTTTTTGGATATTAATTTTTGCCAAATTTCGTGAAGATACTTCATCCAATAAAAAAGTTTTCCTTATAAGAACTTGATTTTGACCGTTCAGTTTGTATGACAGCAATATGCTATAGTCGTCCGATATTGACGGTTCTTACATATGATTAGCCTCTTATGAAGAAAACGATGTGTGCGAAATTTCGAGCCGTTATCTCAAAAATTGAGGTACTATTTCGCATATATACCGACGGAGATACCGACGGTTATGGCTAAATCGTTTCAGCTCCTCATGCTAATAATTTTTTTTATATTCTGTGGGCTAATTGTTTATATATATACATATTTTATACGATGTCCGACGCTTCCTTTTGGCAAACTTAATTACCCTCTTCGAAAAACATAAGTATATCCTCCGAATGTCTCTATATCAAAGCTTCTTTAACCACAAGAAAAACAGTAAAATAGTAAAATCTTATAAAAAAGTTTCTAAAAACTCTGAGCAACCTTATTTAAAATGGAGAGCAATTTTTCGTCATAGGAAGGCCATGAAATTAAACCAAAATCTTGGCTATAAAATTCTGGCTCAAAAAAATGTTGATAAAAAGCCTTAAGTCGGTGCTGAAAATGACTTGATATGGCAAGAATTGGGACCTCGTTCGGGTTATTTGAGATTAAATGACATCTATCAGGAAAAGACAGCTTTTCGAAGACTTCCCTGTAGGTTCAATTATTAAAAGATATAAATCCACTTGCAAGATATAACTCCACTTGGTCATCCACTTGACTTGATATAGCAAAAAGTTGAAGATCGTTCGGGAATTTCCACATAAAATGAGATCTAACAGGCAAAAACAGCATAGATATAACTCTAAATGGTGATCCATTTTATAGAATCAAAATTGGCCTTGGACGACTTCTTACTAGGTTCAACCTTTACAAGATATAACTCTACTTGGGGATCCACTTGACTTGATATGTTCAATTTTCGAAATAAAATGAGCTCTAACAGGAAAGAAACTGCTTTTCAACGACTTCCTACTAGATTTAACCCTTACAACATACAATTCCACTTGGTAATCTGCACTGGTTTAAGTTTCGAGATCCGAAGATCATTGCCATAAACTATTATTCAGCTTTCCTCTTCCAAAAGTATAGTTAACAATGTCTGACTCCCCGAAATATATTCAAAAATCTCAACAAAAATCTATTGGAAGATACTCAAAATATATATTTATGTCTGCATATCTCCCTCAACCCATTTTATCCCAATTAACTTTCCATAAAACTCTGAATTATACAAAATTAACTCGCATAAACGGAGTGTGTACGCCATCAGGAAGTCACTTCAAACTGCCACAACCAGCAGAAAGCGGATACCGTCAACAACTTGGCAACAATGAAAACAAATACGACACAAATTTCCAAACACAAAGGCAATAAACTCAATAAAATCCAATTGTTTACATAAACAAATTTGTTGAATGCTATAAAAATGCAGTTTAAAGTAAACGAAAGCCAATTGAAGCCGCCACGCAGCAAGCGGAAGACTGGCAGAAAGCAGCAAAAAAATCAATATTATTGACTTTGGGTAAAGACTGGCGAGCTGCGCGTGATGTCGGGCTACGAAACACACTCAGACAAACAAGAAACTGAGCGACTGAGTGGAGAAATTTAAAGCACGAAGTGTGGCACGAGGTGGAAACTTAAAATAAAAGTAAGCCATTAGCCAAGGAAAGGCACAACAAAAACACATTAAAGTGAAGCATAGAGATTTGGATAGACAAGAAAACGTATAAACAACAACAACAAAGCAAACAAACTAAAGCGCTTTTAATGCTTGCCAAGCGAGGGATGGTGTTTGGCGCAATTGTCTGGCAATTCAGGATTTCAGGGTTGCGCACAACAACAAAGCATAATCAGTCAGAGCGCACACAAGGCACGGCAGCCACCAGCCAGCGCACACAAAGAAGGTGTCAAGCCAGTATAATAAATGACCTTTACCAAATGGCAACAGTGCACACTTGCAGTTATGCTGCTGTGTATGTGGGTGTGTGTGTATGCGTGGTTGAGGGTGTTGTGGGCGAGTTGAAGAGCTGTTCATGAAAAGTTCAAAACTCCAGGGCGAACCAACTTTGAAGCAAGCGACATAGACAGGAGTGCATGCATACATTTCTTTGTGAGTGTGAGTGTGTGTTTTAGTAAGCGTGTGTTGCTGAAGTGATTGCTTGCTTTGGGGCGCTAGACCAGCGGAAAATAAACAAAGTGCTTAATTTTATACCCTGAACGGCGTATATGAAGTTTGACATGAAGTTTGTGCGACAGTATAAAATATATTTATAAATAAATGGGCAGCTTGAGGAGCTGAGATTTAGCCGTGTCCAGCTAATCGAAATCAAGTCCTTGTATAGAAAACTTCTTTATTAGATAAGATATCTTCACGAAATTTGGTATAGACTATTGCCCAAAGCTACAGTACAATTCTTGAAAAAATTGTTTACTTCGGATCACTATAGCATATAGCTGCCATACAAACTGATCTATCAAACTCAAGTCCTTGTATGGGAAGCTTTTTTATTTGACAAGCTATCGGAACGAAATTTGGCTCAAATGTTTAGAAAAGACAAAGGTACAATCCCTGAAGAAATGGTTCAGATCGGACCACTATAGTATATAGCTGCCATACAAACTAAACGAGAAAAATCATGTCCTTGTATGGAAACCTTTTTTATTTGTCAAGATATCATCACAAAACTTGGCTCGGATTATTAACTAAGACAAAACTACAATCTCTCCAAAAATTGTTTAGATCGAATCACTATAGCATATAGCTGCCATACAAACTGAACGATCTATAGCATATTCTTGTAGGAAAAACTTTTTTATTTGATGAGATAAATTCGTGAAATTTTTCATAAATTATTGTTCAAAGCAACAATATAATCTCCGAAAAATTTTTTTTAGTTCGAACCACTATAGCATATAGCTGTCACACAAACTATTCGATCAAGCAAAAGTCCTTGTATGGAAAACTTTTTTACTTGATGAGATATTTTCGTGAAATTCCGCACGGATTATTATATAAAGTAGTAATACAATATCTGAAGAAATGGTTCAGATCGGACTACTATAGTATATAGCTGCCATACAAACTGAACGAGAAAAATCATGCCCTTGTATGGAAACATTTTTTATTTGTCGATATATCATCACAAAACTTGGCTCGGATTATTGATTAAGACAAAACTATAATCTCTCCAAAAATTGTTGAGATCGAATCACTATAGCATATAGCCGCCATACAAACTGAACGATCTATGGCATATCCTTGTAGGAAAAACTTTTTTATTTGATGAGATAACTTCGTGAAATTTGGCAAAGATTATTATCCAAAGACATAATATAATATCTGAAGTAACGGTTTAAATCGAACCGCTATAGCATATACCTGCCATACAAACTGAACAATCAATACCATATACTCGTAGGGAAAACTTTTTTATTTGACAAGGTATCATCATGAAACTTGGCTCGAATTTTTGATTAAAACAAAGTTACAATCTCTCCAAAAATTTTCCAGATCGGACCACTATAGCATATAGCTGCCATACAAATTGAACGCTCCATATGAAGTGCCTCTAAGGAATCTTCTGTATTTGTTTATATTGTGAAGGGTAATATCGTATCGGTGCAACCAAAGTTAACGGTTTTTCTTTTTTTAATGAAAACTCAGATAAAAAAATAACATTTACATATACAAACACATACAAGCCTAAAAATACTGCGCATTGTGTATAAAAATCGATTTAGCTTTGTTGCAAAAGTAGTACAACTTCAACGGTTAACTTCACATGTGGATAGTAACCGAATGTGTACATATGTATGTGTATGAAAATATGTAAAGTTACAAAAACAACCCCACACTATGGTAAAAAGTGGAAATATCACAGTAGCGGAGAGTAAGGGTAGCAAGCAAGCTGTTTTTAGAGGAAAAACTCCACAGAGGAAACGGAAAACGCGCTGGACTGGGCGCAAAACTGCAGGAAATGATGCCGAACGCATTTTCAGATTACAAGAATTCCAAAAAAAATAAATAAACAGTTAAAAACACAACAGCAAAGGCATGTAAGCTTTAAGTTTTTAAAGCAAAAAAAGCAAAAACAACAAACAAAAGATAGGAAAAATGCACAGGCGTTAAAGCCCGAAGGAGTTCACTCGAACCAGCGACGTTGGCAAAAGCAAATGATGAAGAGTATGCTGAAAAAGTGAATGAATGGACCGGCACAGAGCGACAGCACACAAATTTGTGTATGCGTGTGTGAGTAGATGGCGCGTATGCAAATGAGCAAAAAGCCCGCTGTGGAGCACGAAATACAGGCGTACGCTGTGTGCGTACCGGAGTTGAATGGCCAACAACAATGGCGTACAGAACATTAACAAGCGGCTGTAGAACATGCAAAATAATTCATGCAGCATTAGCCGAACACAACTAGGATACTGCTGCAAGAACCGTTAGCAGTTAGCACAAAATGAAATGAAACGAGCTGGCGTACTGACAATAGCTAGCATACGAACGGCTCTAACTAACAAAGGCAGCTACTAGCAGGCAAAGCCATTCATTGAGCCCAACTAGGCCGGCTTGCGAATGTGTCGTTTGCGCCATGCCGACTAAGAAATCCATTTAAAATGATTTACTGTAACGAGCTAAAGTAAACAAATGCGCAAAGAGGACATTCAGTGCGAGCATTAGGATGTCGAGGCGACGAGGTGGGGCGCTGCCAAGCAGCAAAACAGCGCGACCGCATCCAATATGCAGGCTGTGGTGATAGTGCGGAACTACGCCAAACAATGCACACCCCTTAATCAACACTAGTTATATGTATCTATATGTATGTATATATGTGTACCGTTGTACATATTTCTTACATATTTTCAACGTTATACATATTTCCACTTCTGTAGATATTTCCACCGCTCTATGCGTGTAAGTAACTGCTCGAGCTTGATTTACCAACCACCGAGTACCCTTCAAGCACATGCCGGCCGTATTGGTACCGAGTTGGGGACTCTGCTATTTAGGGCAATAGCCCGTTGTACTCAGGTCTGTAAGCGCTCTGCTGCCCTCCTGTCGCTTTGCGGTGTGTGTTGCCTGAGGGTGGTGGTGGCAGTCGGCAAACTTTGCACTAGTGGCAAGTGTGGCATTTGACTGCCTAGTTGTGAGAGTGGACTAAATCTTGCCCTTGGGGTAAACTGTATGTTGACTTGAGGTGAAGGAGTTAAGAAATGAAAGCTGACGGTAAAATGACATTGAACAAAATGTGAGGTCTCAAATGGTATCTACGAATTTTCGAAAGTTCGTAAGACAAATAGCGTAATGTTATGGTTTTCTGGTCAAAAGAACGCGATTTGAGGGTTTCTAAAACCTGAACAGGGTAAAGTAGGTTCACCACGTTGTTTGTAACACTCAAAAGTGAACGTCGCGGATCTTATAACGTATATATCCAAATACAAACTCATGACGAGTTGACTCACTTTAGTCATGTCTCTCTGGCTGTCCATCTGTATAGACGCGAACTAGTCTCAATTTGATATCGAGATATCGATTTGAAATTTTGTATACGTCCTTTTCTTACCAAGAAGATGTTCTGTGGTTGGAACTGCCGATATCGGAGGCCTATAGCATATATTTATAATAGTCCCACTTAGACTTAGACTGCTGGAGGCTCCTGTCCATTGTGATGCCCAGAACTCCTGAATATGAATCAAAAATATTGTCGTACGAGTATATCTACAGAGTGGAGGATGGAGTGAAGTGTGGAGGATGGAGTCACATGTAGAAGTTTACGCAAGTGAGGAAAGTTTCTGAGGGCCGTTCATTTGAGAGTAGTCACAAACTATAGCCAAAGAACATCCGTTTGAAGATGAGCTAAAGTTAGAAGGCGATTCATCCCTCCCCAGGGTTGTGCACCGACTTTGGGACCCGCCAGGTAAAAAACGGCTAGAGCAAACCACAATTTTATTGAGCTGGCTCCAGCCAAATCACTGGGTTCGTAGAAAGTGTGGAAATTAAGATTGTACGTCTGGCGAAAGCTGAACAGTGGAAAGAAAAGTGGCCGAATGTTTCCAACTCATCTCTTTAGTCTCAGCGCATGCAGTTAGGTCACTTTTACGGCCATGTGAACCTTTTTAAGAGTTAGTAGCTCCATGAATCTTTTGCGTTCCACTCTGGGCCAGAAAGTTTTCGCAACCTCACAAGAGCTGGTTGCCGACCAACGCTTACGGAGCTCGCGGGAGTCCTATAGATCCAGCAGGGGAATATCTTCTCGTTATCATTATAAAGAAGTTTGGATTGTACCAGACTCATCGGATATTCATAGATCCAGCGCCCAAGTACACGACGACAGAGGAATATCTACGCGTAACCATACTAAGGATATTTGGATTATAGCGCGCTCATCGACTTTACAGTTTCCGAAGAGTCCGCTGTGATCAGACACCAAAACAAATTAGCTTGATGCTACAGCTGATGAGGTCATGCACTCCATGACTAGATTTGAGCACACTGTCAACGAGCGTTGAAGTATATCTATTTTAATAGCTGCCACTGCTGCGTGAAAGACAGAACTGTGGTCTGGCAGTCTAAAACAAGAGTTGATTCAGGGCTTGCAACAGAAGGCTCCACCTCTAATTTTCTACCTGAGCTTCGACCTAACCGTGAAAAAAAATCACTGCGCTTACTCTCCAGCAACTCCGTCCCACCCACATATGTAAGAAGGTACCGCCAGTTCTTTACTGATCGATATTATCAAGAACATGTTCTAGGCCTTCCAGACCATAACAGAAAATTCTCTGATGATTTTCCGAATATTCTACCTGCCATTAAAATGGCAACCCTGACGCTGCGTATCAAGCCTTGCTGCCACAGTTACACTACGCGACGTATACGCAAAGACACCCAAAAATGTTACGTCGCAGAAATAATAGGCGCACAGCTACCGGCAACCAGCCGCTACGAGCGACGCCACTGCCTGGTAACGGTTGATAGACGCACATGTTTGAGTGTTTGCTTTTTGTTGTGCCGTTTTTTTTGTGCCATTTTTGTCTGAGTACAAAAACTGTCTGGTTACGAAAAGCGAAAAGGTAGTAGAGTAGAGACGAGCATTTGTGCAAATCGAAAAGGACAACGGCGAGAGTAGCGGATGGAAAAGTGGCAAAAGCGGAAGTGAAAAGAAGCTGAAAGCTGTTGAATAATGGAAAATGGCAATGTAATTGTACGCATGTAGTGGTGTAACGCAGTGTGGCTGAATGTGAGTATAAGGTACGTCAGTGCGCGCCGGTAAATGGGAAAAATAAAAATGGAAAAACAAGAGAAGAAACGGAAAATAAGCCAGAATAAGACAGAATGGGGTCGTTGTACGTTTTCAATTTCACTTTAAATGCATGAATACACGCAGGAAGTGGTGGAAAGCGTACGAAGCGTGGTGCAGCAGGTGTGGGCAGCAAAACAGTTTGCGCTCGCAAGCAAATTTCATTTAGGCACTTTTCGATTTCAACAACCCTGCAAGCCTCTGCTTTATTTAGGTGATGGGAAGTGAGGTTAGTTTATTTTCGTAATTTATTTTCGCTCTCATTTATTTTGCTGCACATTTTTTCGACGAAAGTTGAGCAGCTTCGGTCGTCGACGGTGCTTTTTCGAAGTAGACACAAAAAATATGCGGAAATTATGAAAAATATGTGCGCACATCAGCTGGCTGCCACTTTTTTTCGTGCGCATAACTCATCCATTTCGTTTTTTGTTTTATTGGCAATTAGGGAATGCGACTTTTCAGTTGGTTTTCTTCGTGTTTTGGCGTCTCGCGCGGAAATTACATTAATAGCGTGTTGCTGCCGCGCCTGTCTGTGTGCCTGTTTCGCGTAAGCTTCGGCAGACGTCGCGTTGTTGCTCAAGTCCACAACTTTTCAAGCGTTTCCTTCCTCACTTACGTTCTGTCTTAGCGGCTGTAGTGCTGTGCGCGCTTTGTTTGTTTGCCTGCTTTGCTGTCTGTCGACTGCCAGGATGTGACAGGAAGAGGTTAAGTGTTGCCTAAGGGCGCATATCATTTGCCGCGCAGCCTTGC
The DNA here is from genome assembly GCA_037783105.1 of Bactrocera zonata. Taxonomy (NCBI): domain Eukaryota; kingdom Metazoa; phylum Arthropoda; class Insecta; order Diptera; family Tephritidae; genus Bactrocera; species Bactrocera zonata. The sequence continues at coordinate 58,550 of JBAWJQ010002821.1, read as the reverse complement.
TCGTTCGTCTTTTAACTCTTCGACAACTGCAGTTATGTGTTTTTACTGCTCTGCGCTTCGACTTTGGCAGTGTAACTTATGTCTTCATTTGGCACTTGGCTGACGCATCCACCGCTCTGCCGACTAAGTTCTTTTCGCCTTCAATTACTTGCCTTCTTCCTCTATATTTGATTGAGTTCAACAAAAATTTTAATTTAATTTGCTCTCAGTCGTAACTTTGTAGTATGCAAAGAACCCTCGTGTGTATACCGATTTCCGTGCTGCGGAAATGGTTTCGCTAAAGTTATGTCTATCTAATAACTGACTTGTATAGACCCTCAAATGTCTGACTTTCATTTTCAAGCATGAAGATGCCACAAATTTATTAAATGAGAATGAAAGGAAGCACTAAATCGAATTTTAATACAATTAAAAGTAGAAATATTGAAGAATCACGCTTAGGAAATATATTCTGCATTTTTTTATTGAATTAATAAACCTTTAGCCTATGCAGACGGCATTGTTTACTAGACGTGCAGAAGTTATCTGGAAGGAAAGCCCAATTGAGTATCTGTGATGTGATCAACGCATCTAAAAAGTCCGATGGTACTACGATGTGTTATCGAATAGGCTAAGCTAGAGGTAACATAAATCTGTAAGACGAATATGATATGAGCAAAATCTCATACAGGAAACCAGTGGAGTTGAAACAGCGGCTCGTGGTTCTCTATATAAAAGAAGCTCTCAGACCCCCTACAACCACTGAACTAGAAAGGTTACACAACCTGCCACCAAACATTGCAGTAGAAAGCTCTACATCAAAATCAGCCGAAAGATTGATGGCGCTAGGTGGGTTCTCCGATAGATAGAGTTTGATAAAGACGATAAAAACAGAGGTTAGTGGCTAAAATAAATCGCTCAACCTCACGCTCTAGCAGAGAGAGCAGGTTTTAAGTCACATTAAGGACCATGGATGACGCAGAAACATGCAATTCGCCAGCGGCATGGTTAACTTCTACACAAAAGGATCAAAACTGGTTGATGGAGTGACGCCAGAATATATTACGCGGAGCTAGATCTCGAACCTTCAACTTTCAGAACACTGCAGTATCCTCTAGGCTGAAGTCTTTGCGCTCAAGAAAGCGGCTGAGGTAGCTAATAACGCATGAAACGGCATATTGGATATCAATATATACATACGTCGATATCCAGGAGACAATTAAAGCTATAATCATTAGAGAGGCTATAGATGTAGTGCCTGCCAGAAAGCGGCTGCATATATATGTATTGGGTTCCAGGCTACTAAGCCATTCCGGGAAACAAAATAGCTGATTAGTGTGCCAAAAGTGTCATTCACTTGACTACCGAACCAGTACAGGAAATTCATAAAACATATAAAACAATATGTAATGAAATTTCTGATACGGCTGACAGATGGATCAGGGTAAGATGGAGTACCTTAAGTACAAGGAGGATCACCAGTATCACATGTAAGCACTACGAAAACACGCATGCTTTTTACTCACACAGCTTCGAAAGGACCGCAGGATGGTTGTTGATCCAATGACAACTTACTGGCATCTCATGTGGGTCTGGTGGGCATTAGTAACGAGGATACATGCCGATAGTGCAGGGAAGTAGGCATGCGAGAAGCACTGGAACACCTTTTTTGCATCTGTCCAGCTGTATCTTGTACTTGTCTTAGATAGATCGAACTTCGCAGTGCAAGAGACTCGATGAAGTAAAGTTCGCGAGGTCCTGTATGCTGAATACTTCAGTTCGAACTAATTGGTCTATGTATGACATGACAGATGGTCAGTATAACCTAACCTAATAATTTTTTAAAGGCGTAAATTCGTGTTTACTACCAAATATGTATTCAATTGCACGAAATGTTATAGAGTTGGAGCCAACTAGGAGAATTCGGGCACTTAAAGTGCCCTTTTTTCTCTCAACAAATTTTATATGCATATTTAGATTTTGTGTTTTATGATGTTTACTGACGCCAGAGTATGTTAAATGAATCGAAATTGCTAACTCATAGCCACATTTTCTTCGGTCTGCCTTAGCCGCTATACGCGCTTGTTTATACTTCAAACACGTTTTTGGGTTGATTTTTTGTAAACAAAAATTTTGTATTTCTAATTTTTATTTTCCCGCCTGGCTGCTAGAGTTGCCAAACTTTAAACATATTTTTGGTTTTTTTAGAATTATATGGCAACTCTAGTGTTAATGATGAAACTAATTTGTCAAATATGTTGATACACTTTTTCATCTCTCTTAGTTATGCAATTATAAAATTTTTTATATAAATTTGCTCAATGTGGCAACTCTTCTTAATGAAAATAGTAACGTTGGCACTAAAGAAAACAATTATAAAGTACTTTATTAGGCCTTCAGACCCTTTTTAACTTTCCTTCATTCAATAATAATATTTGTTCTAATAATTCGAACAACGTGGCAACTCTTTTCAATGAAAATAGTAAGGTTTGTACTAAAAACTACAATTCTAAAGTATTTCATTAAGCACTCCCGGCCAGAGATCCCTTTACACTTCTTCTTCATTCCATAATAAAAAATCCTCGCTTCATTTCAGCTACGTGGCAACTCTGTTAAATGTTAATAGTAATATTACCTCTAATAACAACAAGTCCACTACATTTTATTAAACATTCCGCGTTCTCAGACCTCTACTTGATTCATTTGTAAACATTTTTCCATTAATTCGATCAACGTGGCAGCTCTTATTGTAGGAAACAGTAACCCTAACACCGAAAGCAACAATTCTAAAGTATTTTATTAATCACTCCTTGCCCCCAGACCCCCTTCCACGTGACATCTGGTCGTACGTGGCTTTCTTTAGCGCATTTGGCATTGTTCTAACAACAACAACATTAACTGCTTGTTGTTACAGCACCCACTTTTATCGCCGGCTTTTACTAGCTTACAGTCGCCACACAAATCACTGCAGTTTACTGCGTAGTGCGCCGCATATGTTGATTGTTACCGCAATGGAGCGTATCCGCCTAGATGCCATAATTCCGTTGCCGCTGCAACAATGCCAACGCAGCTGCTCTTGTTAGGTTCCGCTCCGGTGACGCCTTGACATTACGAGGAATTGCGCGTTGCTGTCGATTCTGCTGCTGTTGCTCATTAAAGCAGCGTCTATGCTGCACTTATTTACACAAGTTTGCGCTGTTGTTGTTGCATATAAGCAATGTTGCTGTGGCATGTTTGCATTGTTGTTGTGATGTGTGTGGCATGGTTGCATTTAGAACATGTTTTAGTGCCGTTGCATTGCTGCACTTGTGCGCCGCTTGTTGTTTAATGAATATTGAATAATGAATAATGTTGTTGTTGTTGTTTTTGTTAAGATCATCAATACTAAACTCAATTAAATGTGAAATATTCGGAAGCATTGAGCACATAACTGTTTGAATGAGCCTGAGTTTCGCGGTTGGTTGAAGGTCAACGCTGACTAGTGGGTGCAATCAGTAGGCGGTGGCAAGTAGAATAATAATAAGGAGCTTGTTGCAAGGTACTTATTATATATACTTGTATGTACTTATATACTTGTTTCTAATTTACATTAGTTAATCAAATATGTTTTGATTTTCATTCAGGAGAGACCGTCTCTTAAATATTTTTTATGCTGCGATAGGCATTCTAGATATTTTGATGCCGGAGCCAATGCGTTTGGGTACTAAAGCGGAAGCTGCTGCTTTTCAGCGAATTCTTGGAATATTTATTCAAACCGATGATTATTTAAGCAGGATAAAGCCATCAGTATCACAGTTAGACTAATGTTTATGTTTATATTGCGAGTCTACATACTCGACTGACTGAGAATCCTAGAAACAAGTACTTCATAATACCCAAGAGAAAGGTCAATAAACTGATTAAAACTGTGGAACAAATTTGGTAATGTTAAACTTCGTATACAATTTTTATATATCGTTTACTAAAATGCAACGTTTTATCAAAAAGAAAAAAATTTAAATCGTTAACAGTTATAATAACCAATATATAACCGATCAATATGAGTGTCTGATAACCAACATATAACCATTTAGTAACCATTTCTATATGTCGTCAAAAAAAAAAATCGTTAACAGTTATAATAACCAATATATAACCGATCAATATGAGTGTCTGATAACCAACATATAACCATTTGGTAACCAAAACTGAAATTTTCTTCCTATATGAGTGGTTTTCTATTATATGGTTTTTCCGCTAAAAGATTAACAGAGTGGATTGCTGCTGGATTTTTGTATTAGAAATTGTGTAGAAAGCTCAAAAGAGCCTTGAGGCAAATACTATAACATCAGCAACATTAGGTTAGGTGAGAAATGTTTTATAGCCACCATCACAATTAAGAATCTGTACATTAAAAGATTAGTAGTGTAAACTACTGCTGGATTTCGAAAAACACAAAACAGCTTTGAAGCATATACTATAACGTCAGGAAGTACATAGATCTTAAGCTCGAGGAAATGCAAAGCCTTGAAAGCGGTTATGATCAGTCGTCAGAATTGAAAATTATACACAGATAAAAGCATTTAAAACATAAAAATTATTAAACAGTCAGAAGATTGTTGAAAATTAAGCAGATTCTATTAAATTCACTACAATGTTTGCAATACCCGAAAGAAAATGTCAGCAACCCGACAGATCAGCGTGACCTTGTGTAGGCAACTTCTTTATTTGACGAGATATCTTCACGAAATTTAGTACAGTTTACAATCCAAAGCAGCGCTATAGTCTCTGAAAAAATTCTTCAGATCGGACCACTATATTACATAGCTGCCATACAAACTTACCGACGAAACTCAAGTATTTGTATGGAAAACTTTTTTATTTGATGAGATACCTTCATGAATTTCGGTACAATTTACAACCTAAAGCAGTCCTACAATCTGTGAAGAAATTGTTCAGATCGGACAACTGTAGCATATAGCTGCCATAGAAACTGAGCGATCAAACTCAAGTACTTGTATGAATAACTTTCTTATTTGATGAGATATCTGCACGAAATTTAACAAGGAATTTTGACTAAAGCAATGATATATTTTTTGTAGAAATTTTTCTGATCCGACCACTATAGCATATAGCTGCTATACAAACTGACCAAACGAGATCTAGTCCTTGTATGGGAAACTTTTTTATTTGATGAGATATCTGCAGGAAATTTAGCACAGTTTACAACTCCAAGCAGCCCTTTAATCTCTGAAGAAGTTATTTAGATCGGATCACTATAGCATATAGCTGCCATACAAACCGATCGCTCAAGCGCAAGTCTTTGTATGGAAAACTTTTTCTTTTGACAAGCTATCGGCACGAAATTTGGCACAGATTATTATCGAAGCTATCGCTATAATATTCTGAGAAATTGTTTAGATCGGACAACAATAACATATAGCTGCCATACAAACTGACCCATCAAAATCAAGCTAAGAGCCTTTTTATACACTTTTATGCTACAAAATTGCAGCTATGAAGGGTATTAATATTTTTTCTTGTTTTTTTTATTTTTTTTTTTTAATTTCTTGAAACAAACCAGCGCATTTCGTCTGCACAGCAATACATACGTGCCACACAAGCACAAAGACTGCAATTTCGCTGGAAGCAGTGCGAATTCTGGCGAGTTAAAGACCTCAACCAAACATGTCATAGTTTTGTTGCACACAAACGCAAATACACTTATTACCTGCAATGCCAGTTGTAAACAATTTGCAATATGAGAAACGTAGATGGCTGCTTTGCAGCTTCTTGCTGCAAATGGTGCTAAATGTCTCCGCATATGCATTTGTCTAATTGAACGCCGATCGTTCGCTTTGTCTGGCAGTTGCCGGTTGCTTAGCTGGCTGTATGTGTGTGCATCTAAGCGTCTTTCGCCTGTCGATATGTTAGAGATTGTTTACACAGAACTCTAACTGCTTGCTGGCAGTGTTGTTGCTATTGTTATTGTTGTTGAATCAGTGTTGTTGCTGTTGTTATTGTTGTTGTATCCGTGTGTTGCTTTAAAAAGTGTTGTGCCTGCTGCTCTCACTTGTGCTGTAGCTTATTTAAATAATGTTGTCGCTGTTTGTTGCTGTTGCTACACGCTGCTCCTGGCGTACTGCGTTGCTTGCTTGCATTTGTGTGCTTGTTTTTGTTGCTGTTGGCTGCTGTTAGCTCTTGGCAATGCACAGCGCGTTGTTTTGTTTGCTTTTTCTCATTTCAATCGCTACTCATTTGGTTTCCTCACTACTTTTCTAGCACAACTATTAATGTAACTATGCATACATATGCCACACGCACATATACATTCCAACTTGTGGTTGTATATATGTTTGTAAGTTGTTTTCTGTGTTTGCTCTGCAGCATTTTCATTCAAAAATGCTACTGACTCCATCTAGCCACCTTTGTTTCTATCTGTTATGCACTCTAGAAGTGCCTCATCGTTTCCTGTGTGCCACTTCAAGCTTCCTGTGTCTTCAGACGAGCCAAGTGCAAACTGTGTGCCAAACGCTGTGGCAAGTAGGTGGTCGCTGCTATCATATCGGCAAATATATAAACAAGCCCTAAATGCATACATGCATGCAACCACAAATATTTAGGCACACACACCGTCACTAACCAACAAATATTTTAGCTTTTGGCTCTTCATCTTTACTCACTCTTTGCTGCTTTTAGTGCTTGCCTCAAAATGCAGACGCACAGTATGACATCAAAGCAGATTAGCAATCACAAAACAATGAAAGCTATAGCAGAGATGAGCAGCAAGCATGAATTAGACACTGTACAGGGTATATTAAGTTTGCCAGGAGGAGCATGTAGAACACAGAAGACCCTATAATAATATTCATAAATGAAAAGTGTGACGAGATCAGTCGATTTAGCCATCAGTTTTTAAGATATTCATCTGAAATTACGCACACATCCTTTTCTCCCCAAGAGGTTACTTATGAGTCAGAACCGCCAAGATCGGATCATATACATATGTACATAGCTGCCATACTAACTGAACGATTGGAATAAAGTTCTTGTATGGAAAACTTTTTTATTTGACAAGATAACATCATGAAATTTTCTATGCAATATTGCCTAAAACAACAATTTAATCTCTGAAGAAATCGTTCAGATCAGACTACTATAAGATATAGCTGTCATACAAAGTGATCGTTCAAAATCATGTCCTTGTATGGAAGACTCTTTTATTTGATAAGATATCCGAACGAAATTTGGCATGAATTATTTTAAGAAACAATTGAATAATATCCGAAGAAACCGTTCAGATCGGACAACTATATCACATAGCTGCCATACAAACTGAATGATCGCAATAAAGCTCTTGTATGAAAAACTTTTTTAATTGATGAGATATCTGCACAAAAATTTGCATGGATTATTACCAAGAACAGGGGTCCAGTCTCTGAAGACATTGTTCAGATCGGACTACTATAAGCATATAGCTGCCATACAAACTGATCCTTAAAAATCACGAAAATAATATTTTTATACACTTTTATGCTATAAAATTGCAACTGTGAAGGGTATTATAACTTCGCTTTAACCGCAGTTAAAGTTCTTTCTTGTTTTTATTGCTTAATTCCGTCGATTGCGCTCCGCATTAACACACTAATTTTATTGGCATGAAATTTACGAGCCGTTCGCCTATTCGCCAACGTTGCCTGCTCCGCTTGGCACTTGTAGTTGTGCAAAAGCTACATAAAATTAATTGAGAGCATTCTTCAGGCGCGTCTGCTGTGCGCAAATAGTCGGCTGGTCGCATAGTATGAGTAGTAGCCACCGCTGCGACGCTGTTGGTGTCTGTGCCGCACATTGCGGCACGTAAGCTGTGAGGCATGCAAAACTGGCGGCTTTGTAACGATGCCGTAAGCAGGCAAGTATTTCTAATAATAACAACAAAAGCACAGCACGCATGTACAGCCAACTCATCTTCATCTTCACTTAATTTCTTGATATGATTATTATTATTGAATGCGTACGCCAGCGGGTGGCCCAATAGCTGCTTACGGTTTGGCCAACAAGGCAATGGCAAAAGTTAATATGCTGCTATTGCTATTGTTGTCTATTATTTGGGAAATTTGGTAAATTCGAGTCAATATAATAATAATAGTCAAGCATCACTGGTGGTCATGTCGATGAAAGCTTGAAATGCTTGCGAATCTAATTAAAGATATACGCTCAAAAACTTCAAAGGCATAGATTTGGAAGACGAATAAAGCATGCTGTGTGCTCTAAATTCCAAGAAACGTAAAGAAATAATTTTTTTTTTCAATAACTGAAATGCTTTCAACTTTTTTTTATAATAAATTTTTTATAAATAAATTTTTTTTACTTTTTGGACCACCTTAATGTGTCTATATTTCCAAGAAAAATAGAGCGTGTAATATGTTCAAAATTTGTAAATACGTATAATCATTTTTTACATTTTTTACGATTTTTTTTACGTTTTGAGCCACCCTAATGTTTATGTGTAAAAGGAAACTCGAGTGAGTGCTCTAAGTCCCAAGATAATTTTTGTTTGTTAATTTTACATAAACTGAAGATCTATTTTTATTAATTAAAATTTTTTACTTTACGGATCACCCTAATCTGTCATTGGTTGGAAGGCAAATAGATGATGTCAAAAAATTTGAAAAAACAAATTTTTTTTAAATTTTGTTACTTGTTATTTATTTTTATTTTTTATTTTTTACTTTATGGAATACCCTAATGTGTCTATGTTTACAACAAAAATAGATCACGGCATGCGTTTTAAATTTCCAGAAGCGTGATTAAAAATATATTTGTTAATTTTTTTACTAATTATTTTTTTTTACTTTATGAGCTACCCTAATGTGTCAATGTGTGAAAAAGTAGAGCACGAAATGTACATATGTATTCTGAATTTCAATAAACGTGATATTAATGTTTGAATTTTTTTACATTTTAAATTTTTTTATCAAAAAATTTTAATTTTCGGATCACCCTACAGTGAAGACATTTCTGTTTGCCCTATAGACTGCCCTTGATATATATATCTCAGATCTAGTATAATCACAAACCTTCTCACCTTTACGCTGTCAACAATAATTAGCCCTTTGCGCGGTAGTGATCTATGCATACCACATGCATGTTGCATGCAACCTATAATTTGCATTGCAACCCCATTCAAATATGCTGAACTGTGAACACTAAAATTGCATGCGCCATTAAAAAGTCGGCAAAATACCGTCATCGACGAGCAAATTTAAATTAAATACACAACAACAATAGCAACGAACAGCTGAGCAGGCGTTGTAGCAAGCGCAGCACAGAACTGCAACAGCTGTGCGGAAAATTGCAAACTTCCTTCAGGAGCGTACAAAAGTTCGAAATTAAAGCATTTTGCTTTAAGAAGTTGATTGTTGTTGCTTCTTCCCCTTCCTGCATGCCACAAAATGCATTTTTAAGTGGTTGCAACATCTGTTTCGTTGCTGGCTAAGGAATACAGAGGTTAGCAACTGAAAGACTGACTGACTTGTTGACTCAGTGCTAAGCAAATTGGCCAGAAATTGAGCGAGTGTAGATGGATCTTTTGGACTTACACGAACTATGTATAGGCTAAATTATGTATGTACTTACATATGTAAATATATTTTTTTGTTGTTGTTGTTAAATACATGTTTTCTGATTTCCTTTTGCCTCAAAATGGCAAATAAAATAAAAAAACTAGTGATTTGCATCGCTTGGTGTAATAATATTTGGTTTTGGAATCTCAAATAAGAAGTTTTGTTTTTCGGGATCCCGAATAAGCAGTTTTGATTTTCGGGATCCCGTTACATGAAATGCTTAAATTCAAAATAGCTCGCATAAAATTCAATAAACTCTAAAATAAGTCGCATTTGCATTGTCAAATTTCGGGATTTACAGAGTCGTGTTCGGGATTCACATATTCATTCGCCATTAAACGCCTCAGCTGATGATTCAGCGCACTTGGGATATATAAATTTTGATTATACATAATTTTTGGTTTCGGGATCCCGAATAAACAGTTTTGGTTTTCGGGATGCCGTTATATTGAAAACTCAAACTCAAATACCTCCCATAAAATACAATGAGCTACAAAATAAGTTCAAATTGCAATGTTAAATTTCGGGATTTAAAGAGTCGAGTTCGGGATTCACTTAATCATGTGGTTTTAACAGCCTTAGTATGCACTTATTACCATATATCTGTATACTATATATATATATATATGTATAATTCTGCCACACTGCGATTTATATTGAAACGTTCTCATTTGTGTTGTTCTTATTGTTGTTTGCTTTTGGCCATGTGGTTTCCTTTTCGCCTGTCGTTCCAACTGTTTCAGCGTTCTCTCACCCCATTTATATCAACTGTCAACCGTTGTCTTCATTGTGAGTGATTGCGGCATGCATGTACCGACGGGCAAAGTGTATGTTAAAACAACAACGTATACAGTAAAGTGATTGCAACACTGTTGCAACAAACAATGGACGAATGACTGAATGCTGGACTAAATGATCAATTGACTGATAGGCGGCAAATGTGCGAAGTTCATGCCAGCAAACACATATATATTTGGAAATATTGAGAATAAATGCAGTTTTATGTGTGTTTGTGTGCATTTGCTGACAAATGTCGGTTCATTGTATGTCATGTGGCAGACAGCGATTATTTCTTCAATTTTTCGTTGATTGCCTACACACATAAATACACATGCTGCCATGCAATAAAATTGCTTATAAATGCTTTATACAATATATGTGTGTGCCCGCAATATTCCAATTTCGCATTGTGGTTTGTCGCTTGCTGCATTTGCCCCACTATGTGGCAGTGTTGCTTTGTGCGACTTAAATGTAGACTCCGCAAGAATTGTAGGAAGTGTCTGACATTTGTTAATGACACTGCAATTACTCAATCGGCAAGTGCTTGTTGCAATTACTCGTAAGTGAGCGTTGATCAGCAATTATTGGCAGTTAATTAATGTCGGGAAATTTAATAACGGGTGATTTTTTTGAGGTTAGGATTTTCATGCATTAGTATTTGACAGATCACGTGGGATTTCAGACATGGTGTCAAAGAGAAAGATGCTCAGTATGCTTTGACATTTCATCATGAATAGACTTGCTAACGAGCAACGCTTGCAAATCATTGAATTTTATTACCAAAATCAGTGTTCGGTTCGAAATGTGTTTCGCGCTTTACGTCCGATGAGCGATGAGGCTCATTTCTGGTTGAATGGCTACGTAAATAAGCAAAATTGCCGCATTTGGGGTGAAGAGCAACCAGAAGCCGTTCAAGAACTGCCCATGCATCCCGAAAAATGCACTGTTTGGTGTGGTTTGTACGCTGGTGGAATCATTGGACCGTATTTTTCAAAGATGCTGTTGGACGCAACGTTACGGTGAATGGCGATCGCTATCGTTCGATGCTAACAAACTTTTGTTGCCAAAAATGGAAGAACTGAACTTGGTTGACATGTGGTTTCAACAAGATGGCGCTACATGCCACACAGCTCGCGATTCTATGGCCATTTTGAGGGAAAACTTCGGACAACAATTCATCTCAAGAAATGGACCCGTAAGTTGGCCACCAAGATCATGCGATTTAACGCCTTTAGACTATTTTTTGTGGGGCTACGTCAAGTCTAAAGTCTACAGAAATAAGCCAGCAACTATTCCAGCTTTGGAAGACAACATTTCCGAAGAAATTCGGGCTATTCCGGCCGAAATGCTCGAAAAAGTTGCCCAAAATTGGACTTTCCGAATGGACCACCTAAGACGCAGCCGCGGTCAACATTTAAATGAAATTATCTTCAAAAAGTAAATGTCATGAACCAATCTAACGTTTCAAATAAAGAACCGATGAGATTTTGCAAATTTTATGCGTTTTTTTTAAAAAAAAAGTTATCAAGCTCTTAAAAAATCACCCTTTATATAAGTTCGGTCTGGAAAATTTCTTCGCAGAATTTAGCGTTGTATTAAGCAATATTGCATACCAAATTTCGTGAAGAAATCTTGTCAAATAAAAAAGTTTGCCATACAACAAATTGATTTTGATCGGTCAGTTTGTATGACAGCTATATGATGTATACGTTCGATCTGAAAAATTTCTTCATATATATTAACAATGTCTTCGATAATAATTTATGCCAAATTTCATATAGATATCTCTTCAAGTTCAAAAGTTTGCCATATAACTACTTGATTTTGTTAGTTCACTTTGTATGACAGCTATATGCTATAGTGTACCGATAGTGTTCCGATATCAACTAATGAAAAGCTGCTTGAAGAGGAAAGGTCGTATGAGAAAATTCAGTTCAATATCTTAAACACTGAGGGTCAGACGGCTACTGTATCCATACATTCTAAGTGACATGCTAAGCATTTGTTGCCTACATTTCGGCGCGTAGTGAAAAATAAATAATATGACACTGTTAGATGAGGATGGGATATGATTTTTTATTTAAATCAAGGACACCTAGCCAGTTTGTTGTTGCTGCTGCTACCTCTGCTACAGCTGCTGGTGCTGGCGCTTCTGCCGTAAAGAAGGAAGAGGCCACAAAAAAAAAACAAAGAGGCGTAGTCCGAGTAAGACGACGTTATGGGTTTCGGTCTCTTCGACTAAACAGCTCTTTAGGCTTTACTATTCTGGATTACTTTTAAGCCAGCAGCTTGAAAATTTTCCATAAGAACCGAAACTTTATACTTTAAACTTTATTTTGTAGTGAAATATGACAATTCTCTGCTTGTATTTAACTTGAAATTGTAAAATATTTAGTCGAGAAGTCCACCTTTACTAAAAAAATATTTTTTTTTCAAAGAGCTGTTAGTACTATCTTTGTAATTTGCTCTGTTATGTACTAACAACAGATCTCTAAAGCCTTATATATTGACCATTTTATGCTTTAATTCAAGAGACGTCTTTTTCCAACTAAGTTTTTTTATAAAACCTGTTTTTTTCTTATCTCAATATCTGCTATAATCTCAAAACATATTCCCACTATGCCACATCCGCTCGCTAATAAATTGCTGGCGTTTTTTCCACACTTCCAACCGGTCTCTTAGCTGCATTTTATCACATTCTGCTCACACACATACATATTAGAGACCAACAAAAATTGTCTACGAACAGCCTAACACCGCTGCGAATCGATAAAATCGGCTTAAACAAATCCACAGCCCACAAATCTACACGAGCAGTTTGTGGCAAGTGCCGCAAGAGCAGTGGCACCTACAAGGCGGCGTACGAGCTGCTGAAATGCGGTGCTAATGCATTTCAAATTGTATACATTAACCTCATTTGTTTGTTAATGCCAAGCAGCAGCAGCAGCAAGAAGAAGTAGAAATAACACAAACAACTGTTTGTTGTTGTTGCAAGTGGCTAGAATAAACTTGCAGCAATTGTGCAGGCGAGCAATTGGCAGTTGCAGTCATTGGACGGCAAACGGACAGCAGCATTTCAACTGCTTGGTATTTGTATATGTATGTGTCCGCACTTTAAAGCATTTGCAAGTGCTGCTGCTGCTGCCACATGTGGTATGTTGCAGTGGCAAGGCAGCAGCAACAAGTTTATTTCCATGGCGAATGCCTAGGCTAGGTAGCGGCCAGGAATGTGGGCTTTTTACGACTCTCACTAGTTATGTTTAGCTGCAGCTGCAGTCCGTGTGTGTGTGTGTGTGTGTGTGTGCGAACGCTCATAAATATTTGCCAGTTTATGCGCGCTTAATGAAGCGTTGCAAATCTTCATTCAACCGTATGCCCCGGCCAGCGCAGTCAACGACATAGCCAGAGACACAACTAGCACTTGAGGCTTCGTTGCGGAGTTGCTGCCGCTTGTATGGCGTTGCAACTTCAAGCAGCATGCGTATTTGCGTACATTTGTGCAACACGCTGCAGGCAAGTATGCTTTCTTAGGCACTTCAGCAAGTCTATGGCTTTGCTTGCGCGCTCAAGTGTTGGCTGCGGAAACGCATATCCACAAGTTAATTGGCCTTTTATCTGTTGTTGGCTCTTAGAAGTGCACACGCTTGGCTTGCTCACCTGCTGCACACATATTTACTCAACTAGTGTAAATGTTAAACTATTTGACTTGCTGGCTGCAAGTGTGTCTATTTGCAGTAGTGTGTGAGTGTTTGTGTTTGATAGTAACAACTAATGAGTGCTGCGGCGTGCAGGTGGGGGCGTATGAGTGATATTTTGCGCTGCAGTCGCCAGTTGTTTGGCATATGAGCACTTATAGAGCGCTGTAGTTGGTAGTAATGTAAGAAATTGTAAACAGATTGAGAGCTAATATTAATTAGAAAGCTAAAAATATATTATAAAATGCAAAATGTAGAGATTTTTTGTAGAAAAAATCGCATTTTAGTATAATAAATGTCAGATTTTTTGCGAAAAATCATATTTTAGTGGCATAAAAAATAATATATAAAATTTATATGTCTGCTTAGCAAAGAAATTTAAGCGCACTTATGCTGCAGCTCACTTTTTGCTATGCTTTTCAGCTACTTTCCAGCGACTTGCCAAGCCATTTACAGTCTGCTAGCTCAGCAACGTAATTTTTAAAGCTTTTTGTTTCAATATTTATTGTTTTTGTTGTGAATTTTTATATCAACTAACGCTTCAGAACACGTTTAGTTCGCTTTAAATTTAATTAGCTGCAGAGAATACGCCATAAAATTCGCAGCAATTTAAATCAATTTGCTAATGATTCCATAAACTCATGGAGTGGCAATAAAAAGCAAATGATTAAGAAGTTAAATTTAGCAAAATGAACAAATATGAATCAAAGAAAAATAAGAATAATATATAATAGAAAAAAATAGAAGATAATAATAAAAATAAAAATAAAAAATAAGAATAGCACGGTGGGACATATGCAAATCGTTAAAAACATGCGATGAACCAATGAGCAGTTGACAAATATTAAAAATAAATAAGAAAAATTTTACGGATTTATTTAAATAAATTAAGCTTGAAATATGAAGGTAAAAGGTAGTTACATAGATGGGTGGAATACGCTACTAAACAAAAAAGATTCCAAACAAGAAGTTGATTTTGAGCTGTCGGTTTGTATGGCAGCTATATGATATAGTAGTCCGATTTGAAAAATTTCCTCGAATATTGTAGAGCTGCTTTAGAAAATAATGTTTACCAAATTTCATGAAAATATCTCATAAAGTAAGGAAGTTCTCTATACAAGGACATGTTTTTGATCGTTCAGTATACATGGCAGCTATATGCTATAATGGTTCGATCTGGAAAATTTCTTCAGATATTTTAGAAGTATCCAAGAGAACAATCCGTGCCAAGTTTTATTAAGATATATCGTCAAATAAAAAAGTTTTTCATACAAGGACTTGTTTTTGATATTTCAGTTTGTATGGCAGCTATATGATATAGTGGTCCGATCTGAACATTTTATTTAGAAATTGTAGTACTGTCTAAGTAGATAGTCCGTACCGAATTTTCGTGAGGATATTTCGTTAAATAAAAAAGTTTTTCATACAACGACATGTTTTTGATCGTTCTGTTTGTATGGCAGCTATGTGTTATAATGATCTGATCTGCAAGATTTCTTCACAGATTGTATTACTACTTTGAAGAATAACCCATGTCAAATTTCGTAAAGATATCTTTTCAAATAAACAAATTTTGCATACAAGAGCTTGGTGTTGAACGCTCATTTTGTATGACAGCTATACGCTATAGTGGTCCGATCAAAAAAATTTCTTCAAATATTTTAACGGTGACTGAGAAAACAATCCATGCTAAGTTTCATAAAGATATATTTTCAAAACAAAAATTTTTCCATACAAGAACTTGATTTCGATCGTTCAGTTTGTATGGTAGCTATATGCTACAGTGGTGCAATATCAGCGCTTTTGTCAACTAAACAGCTTCTTAAGAAGAAAAGAACGTATACAAAATTTCAGCGCGATATCTCAAAAACAAACTGACTATTCCGCGTATATAAAGGCACACAGACTGCGATAAGAAATTTGAAGTAGTCTAAAAAATTGACTTAAATTAATTACCCTACATGCTTTTTAACTCAGAAGGTCGATCAATCTAAGCGTGTAAAAACATTTTATCGCTTCAAGAGTAATAAAAAATGTGCACTTATAATATTCTTATTCAATTTAAATTTGTCCACTTGCTTTGAACCTCACCCAGCACTCAAAAAAAATACAAACTCACATAAGTACATAGGTATATTTGTATATCAAGTGACCGCATTTGACTATTTTTTCCGCTTGATGTCATACGCTTGTTTTCTAACTCGTTTTCGTATTTTTTGTTCATGCTTTTCGTAAACTCAATAACTGCGCCCCCAACCACCATGAACTCTTGTTTCGCTAATTAAGCAATAAGCTGTGATTAATGACAAGCCGTTAGAATAATAAAATGTGTATTTACATATCTAAATATAGGTATATATAGTATATGTGTAGCAATCGTGGCAACCGATGGCTGTGACGGTTTTTTTCTTATGAAATAGTTCAAGTTAAAGAAACCGCAGAATTGGTGATTTTTATGGCGCATAAAAGATTTCGCACAGCTTTTATGACAGTTCAAGCGACATAAGGTTTATTCGTCGCGAATCGCACAGCACGAAATATTTTTGTGGTAAAAAATATGTTCGGAGACAATTGCAAGGAGTTCTTAGTAAGATTTAGACTGGAATCTACTAAGAAAACTTCAAAATTTCTCATAATCATGACTTAAAAGCGGCGAAAAATTGGCGGAAAGATGAAGAGATCTCAGCTGGAATTCAGTTTCGAGAAGGCTGATCTAAACTGAATAGTAAGTTTTGGAAGAGTAGTGAAAAATATTTCTCAGAGACGCAGCAATCATCAACGGGTACTCTAGAAAGCTGCTCTAAATTAAAGTTTTGAAAGAATCTTTAGCAAACCTACCGAAGAGACCGAAATTGAGGCGTAAACTGAAGCAATATCTTGCAAATAGCTAATAGCTTTTGGAATAAATAAGAGCTGGATCAACAACTAAACTTCAAAAATCGGTTTTAATATAAAGGATCCTTAAGTATCTTCCTCAGGAAATAGCAGTTGAGGCGTAAATTGAAGCAGAACTCTAAGCTTTTGGAATAGATAAGGTATAGGGTTGATCCAAAATCGCTGGATCTCACTTGAGCAGATATTTGTCCTTTGTCTTACCCAACAACTCCTCAAAATGTCATCAGTTCCTAGATTGACCGAGCGTTTTGTGCTTACCACAAATTCATTAAGGTAGTAGGTATCAATCTCAGCCACTTCGCTAGGTTCCCCAAAGGTGTGTCTACTGAGATATTTCAAACTCGGTCTGAAAAAAGCCGGGCAATGGTGGAAGAACTGATCTCATCCACTCGCTGGATTCTCCAAAGATATCTCAATCTCAGTCTGACAAAAGCTGGGCAATGGAGGAGGAACTGATCTCATCCACTTCGCTAGGTTCTTCAAAGGTGTGTCTACCGAGATATTTCAAACTCAGTCTGACAAAAGCCGGCCAATGAAGAAGAAACTGATAAGATAGTTCGACTTCGCCTTCCTCCATGCAGCAACTTTGGAAAAGAACGTCCGACAAAACATTTTGTCGCATCGCATGTGTACCCATTAGACAGGGTTTAGTCACAAAACCTACAATAGCGGCGATATTGACTTTGCTAAATGCCAGTAGTCCGGACCTGGACCTCTTACTGTAAACTTTAGGCCAGCAGGATCTCGTGGCCGGACAAGTTCTGGTTGTTAACCAAGGCCTGCCAAGCTAACTGGAGGTCTGTAGGTCCAGCGAATAACTCACTTCCAATTGGATGAAGTGGAAGTAAGGATGTGCCCCCAGCAAGCTCATCGGCCCTGCAGTTTCCGACTATTTCGCTGTTATCGGAGACCCATACAAATCAAATATTGAAAAAGCTTGAAGTAGTTGCAAATGAGGTCGTCTCCAACGGCTTCGTCATGTCCACAAATCTTTTGCAGGTGTGTGAGCAGAAAAAGGTTCCACAAAACAGTGGTCTAGATTGCAAGGAATATAGTCGAAGTGCAGAATTTCAAGCTGCCATTGAAGTTATCTCAGCAGAAAAGAAAAGAACAGGTGAAGGTTCCGCGAAGCAATGGTCTAGATTGTACGCAATGGAATCGAAGTAGTGGAGAATTTCAATCTGTCTCTGTCCTGTCTGAGAGCACCTCATATATCCGTCGAAGGGCCCATACCAGCTTTGTAAACAGGTGCTACGTGTAGAGTGGCATTGCCAGTGTTGTCCTTAAAACACCAGAATTGCCGATAAGGACCACTCTGTGTTTACGGAATAAGCAAGAGCAAGAGCCATAAGATCGAGCAACAAAACTTCAAAGCCTCTTATACTTTCTGCGAATTTTTTAAAGATTTATTCATTGCTCTGGTAACTGCGTATGTGACAGCTAATTTATTAACATTTTTAACGGCTTAATCAACAATTCAAATACCGTTCGGTTTCTACAGAATAAAAAAACAAAAACGAAGTAGCGAAATCGCTTTCAAATTAATTCGATTAATACGAAATCTGGCACAGCTGACAGTTTGGTCGGCGCCATGTCATACCCAATGGAATTTCAATAAATTTGCGAGCAGCGGACGCAAGGCGACAGCAGTCGAATAATGGACGCGCCGATGTCGCCAAAAAGAGCAAGAGGCGCGCTGCAGACTTATATATTTATAGAAGTCTGAAGGCTTATATATTCATCAAAGTCCACAGCGCGCCCCTTGGTCTTTTGGGCGACTCCGCGTTGTTGCAAGTCAGTGGGTTGGTCGTGCTAAAATAACGGAGTGGCCGAATGCTATGCGAGCACAATAAATCATCTTTATGAAGCGTCAATTACAACGGCGGAAGAATGTGTATAAATGTTAATAAAAGGAATGCAAAAGGCGGTGGAAACCAGTCCTAGCTGGTGAAAGGTGTGTTGATAAATGCAAGAAAGTGCTTGACAAGAGAGAGCGCGTAGTACAGCGGCGCAACTAGTGAGGTGTTTGGTCAGATGCGTTGAAATATGTTTACTTAGCGGCACGACGGCAAGGAAAATTTTAATTTTAAGTAAAAAAATTATTTTTGAAATTTTTAATTTTAAAAAATATTTTCTTTTTAAATTTTTAATTAAGAAAAAATCTTTTTAAATTTTTAATTTTTAAAATTAATTTTCCAACATTTTAATTTTTGAAAATTTTAATTTTTAAAATAAATTTTTTACTTTTAATTTTTAAGAATTTTTTAAATTTTCTAGTTTTTATTTATTGATTTAAAAATGGTCCTTTTAACTTTTAACATTTTAATTTTTGAAATCTATAATTTTTAAAACTTTAATTGCAATTAAAAAATGCTTGATAAGATGTCATGAAAAATGTTTGAATTTGAATTTTTAAAAACTTATTTTTTGAAATTTTCAATTGTTAAAATTTTAGTTTTTAAAAGTTTTATTTTCAAAAATTTTATTTAATTTTTAAAATTTTCAGTTTTTAAAGTTTTAATTTAATTTTTTTTCGAAAATTGTAATTTAAAATTTTAGTTATTTTTTTTAATATAAGTTTTAATTAAAAAAAAAATTAATGAAAATTTAAATTAATTTTTTTTTTGCGAAATTTTTAATTTAAATTTTTTCTCATTTTTTTCTGTTTCATTTTCACACTCATTCTCTTTTTAATTGCTTTGGTGACATTTGATCTCGCACTGAATTTCTGTTTTGCGTTCAATAAAAGACAATTCGACCATAAAAACACGAAACACAAAGAATTACGGCACGCCTATAGCAGACACTGACAAATCGGATTGCTCATGCTCTAAACAAAACGTGAGAACATTAAAATTTCAAGCTAAAAATGTGCAAAGAGCAAAAGAGCGAATGCGTAAAAAAAATAACAAAAAGGGGAACAATTAAACGACGAAGACTTTAGCGCATAAAAAACAGACCACAATGACCACTGACCCTAACCAAAGCGTTTAAGCATAAATAATAGAATAAAGAAAAAATTAAAAAAAAAAAAAAATTTAAAAAGTATTAAAAAAATTAAAAAAAAAATAATAATAATAAAAAGAAAATCAAAAAATTTAAAAATAAGTAATAAAAATTAAAAACCGAAAAATTTTAAAAATTAAAACTAATTAATTAAAAAAAAAACTATTAAACAAATTTAATAAAAAAAAACGGAAAAAATAAAAAAATATAAAAAAAACTAAAAAAAATTAAATAAAAATTAAAAACCTAAAAAAATATAAAAAATGAAAAAACTAAACTATCAAAGAAAAATGGAATAAGAATTAGAAACCGATAAAAATGTAAAAATTAAAAAAAAATATATAGGTATAAATAAAAATTAAAAAAATAAACAATTAAAAAATTTAATAAAAAGTAAAAACCGAAAACAAAATAAAAAAGTAAAAAATATATTTATGAAAAAAATTGTAAAAAAAAATAAAATAATAACAAATTTAATAAAAAGTAAAAACGGAAAACAAAATAAAAAAATTAAAAAATATATTTATGAAAAAAATTGTAAAAAAAAATAAAATAATAAAAAGTTAAATAAAAATTTGTAATCAAAAAAATATATGTATATAAAAACTAAAAAAAGACTTAAAAATGTTTTTATTTCAATAAAAAAAAAATAAAACTTAAAATAAAAATTAAAAGAAAAAAATACAACAAAGAAAAAAAAATAATAACAAATTAAAAATTCAACAACAAAAAGTATTGCAAAATCAACTCGCCGCATAATCACGCTTCGACACACAATACAATATAGACCACAACCGCAGCAGAGAGGAGGGCATGCAGAAAAAACCGAAAAGCTTTAAATTGTGGTAAATAGCAAAAATTAATAAAACATGACTTCAAAAACCCGAAAAACCACAAGCTTACAGGTCGCCGGTGTATGTGTGTGCGTTGGTTTTGCAAAAATTCTTAAACAGCCAATGTCGCAGCAACCCATATGCACACACACATTCACACCGCTGGTAAAGACGGCAGAGAAATTAAGCTACTTTTGCGGTTGTTAGCTTGTTTGCGAAATTTTATTATAATTTTTTTTCCGCCGCCGCTGATTGGATCATTATTTTAATCTTTTGCCCGGCGAAGATAAATGAATGAATATACATATGAATTAAGTGGTCAGCGCACGGCAGGCGAGCGCGGCGCAGACCATAGACGCATGAAGCGCGCGGCAAGGAGCGAGCAGCGAAGGTGTTATGACTCAAGGGATTGTGGTCATGTGCTTCTTTTATATGCTGGTTTTTCGTACTAAAACGCTTTATGACGCTATGCACTCACACATATGTGTGTATGTATAACGAGGTATATTTTTTGTGTGTGCGTTCGCATGCAAATACCGGTTCAACTCCGCCAAGCGCGTATGTATGTGGTCCCTTATGGCACAATAAAGCACTCGACATTGTCGCCGCGACACACGCTGAGTTAATTCATTAAAGTTGCTTTCAGCATGCAACAAAAGCAACAATGTTGCGCAATATAATGCCAACAAAGCGGTAAGAATTATTGCTGGCTTGGAGTTAATTGTGTGGTAAATTAAATTACCAATGCAGAAGACAAAAAGTTTGGGCAGAAATTCAGTGGAGAAAGAGTTGATAAAGAGTTTATAGAGAAAGTGTGTGAAAGAATAGAAGTTTATGAAATTTTACTCCCTACACTGCGCTTAAAGTCTGAATGAAAACAAGAAAAGTTAAAAAAAAAAATGATTTTTGACAGTCAGTTTGTATGACAGCTATATGCTATAGTAGTCGGATCTGAACAATTTGTTAAGAGTTTATACCGTTGCTTTAGACAATAATTCAGTGTCAAATTTCGGTATGATATCTCATCATATAAAAAAGTTTTCCATACAAGGACATAATTTTTACTACACAGTTTGTATGGCAACTATATGCTATAGTGTTCCGATCTAAATAATTTTTTCGGAGATTATACTGTTATTTTAGGCAATAACCTGTGCCGAATTTGGTGAAGATATCTCATTATATAAAAATGTTTTCTATACAAAGATTTGATTTAGATCGTTCAGTTTGTATGACAGCTATATGCTATAGTAGTCCGATATTGACGGTTCCGACAAATGAGCACCTTCTCAGAGAGAAAAGAATGTGCGAAAATTTTTAGACCGAAATCTTAAAAACTATGCCACTATTTGGGGTATATACAGACGGTCATAGCTAAAACAAGTCAGCTCTGTCATGCTGATCGTTTATATGTTTATATACTATGTGTATGTAAATATATATTATAGAATCTTCAACGTAAAAAAATCGAAATTAATAGACCTAAAACTTACAACGTTCAGCTAAGTAGTAACTTTATGTTAATTTTCAATATCAAGTAAGCACATCTTGGGGCAAGAGGGGTTCGGAGCATCGTTAGATAAAGAAAGTCTGGTAGAAAAATAGCCTCTCAGCTATCCTCAAGCCGATTTTATGTTTTTGTGCTATTTTAATTGCCTTTGAGCGCCACTTTGTGTAGCGTGCTAAAAATAATCAAGCTCATACGCCTAAATGTATGCTAATAAATTTGGTAATAACAGCAGATAAAGATCTTTTGACTTTATCAAACATATAATGCTTCTACTATATAAAATTATGCTTTTTTATATTTACTTGGTTCAAATTAACGAGTTTGGCCTGTGCTTTTCGCCAAACTTCATCAATTATACGCCTAAAACTGCTGACTAATAATTCCATCAGCAAATTCACTTTCAGAAAAGTTGCTACACGCAGCGGCAGGAATGTATAATTTAGATGTTCATACCCTTAATTATGATATGTATAAATATTTATGTATTTACACACTTGCAAACAACGTGAAATATTTATGAGAACAGTTATGTTGCTACAGCGGCAGAAGAAATCAATAAATACCAAAAGAGTGACTAAAACAATGCGTTGAAGTCGCAAACATGCATATACATATATATTCGTATACATACATACATATACATACATACATATATACATATTCATATGTAACTAGAGTGTGCTTGCGATTATGTTTTATTTATTTGAGAGTTATGTTTGTAGCGTCAGAGTATAAGAGCATTTAGGCATGCAAAAGGCAAATTCTTATTCAACCGATCATTTTCAAGCAAATATGTTGCGAATACAATAACAATGAAAAGGGCAGCTGGAGTGAGCGAGAACCATAAGCAGGCTAACACTTGAAGGCGAAGGTTGTTATGCACACATGCATACATAAATATGTACAAATCTTGGCAAGGAGAAAGTGTAAGCAAGGTAAAATCATGCCGTGCGACAGGTAGACACATATCCTTACGGTTAACAAAGTACATATACATATTTACCTTACATGCGAACGTCATATTCGTTGTAAGGTGAGTTATCGAAAAATATATAAACTATATTGCAGATAAAAGCAACAAAACAACAAAAAACGTTAACCTCTGCTACAACGAAGCTAAAATACCCTCTACAAGTAAGCTTTATAGCATAAAAGGGCATAAAAATATTATTTTCTTGATTTTGAGCAGTCAATTTGTATGGCAGCTATATGCTATAGTTGTCCGATCTGAATGATTTTTTAGCATAATGCAGCGATACTTCAGAAAATTATTTGTCCCAAATTTCGTGAAGATATCTTGACAGAAAAAGGAGTTTTCCATATAAAGACTTTATTTTTAGCGTTCAGTTTGTATGACAGCTATATGATATAGTTGTCCGATCTGAACGAATTCTACATATATTATAGCGTTGCTTTGTGTAATAATTCATGCCGAATTTCGTTAAGATATCTTGCCAAATAAAAAAGTTTCTCATACAAGCACTTGAGTTTGATCGTTCAGTTTGTATGGCAGTTATACGATATAGTATTCTAATCTGAACAATTCTTTCGGAGATTATAGCTGTGCTTTAGATAATTATTTGTGACAAGTTTTTGTAAGATACATTGGCAAATTAACTCTTTTTCCTTACAAGGACTTGAATTTGAACGTTAAATTTGTATGACAGCTATATGCTATAGTTGTCCGATCTGCATAATTTCTTTGGAGGTTATAGCGATCTTTTGGATAATATGCTATGCTAAATTTCTTGAAGATCTTTTGACAAATAAAAAAGTTTTCTCTACAAAGACTTGATTTTGAGCGTTCAGTTTGTATGACAGCTATAAGCTATAATGCTCCGATCTAAACAATTTGTTGTGAGATTATAGCTACAGTTTTAATAATAATCTGTGCCAAATTTTGTCAAGATAACTCCTCAATTAAAGAAGTTTCTCATATAAGCACTTGATTTTGATCATTGAGTTTGTATGACAGCTATAAGCTATAGTGCTCTGATCGAAACAATTTCAGGTGAGATTATAGCAATGCTCCAAGTAATGATCCGTGCCAAATTTCGTTAAGATAACTCCTCAATTAAAGAAGTTTCCCATACAAGCACTTGATTTCGATCGTTCAGTTTGTATGACAGCTATAAGCTATAGTGGTCCGTTCGTAACAGTTTCTTCAGAGTTTATTGCTATAATTTAATTAATTATGTATGCCAAATTTCTTGCAGATATCTTGAGAAATAAGAGAGTTTTCCATACAAAGACTTGATTTTGATCGTTCAGTTTGTATGACAGCTATTAGCTATATAAGCCCTGTTCAGGCTATAAAAAGTGTGCTATGTTTTACTCCATCCACAGTACTACACAGTAACCAAAGGTATACAAAAAATTATAAGCAGTCTTAATAATTAAACTCCAGTTAAGCCGATGACTTTTCTTGCCAATTTTCAAGCCTCATTTTTCTTCGTACTCATACACTAGCGCACATACGCACGTATATATATGACGTATGTACATATGTAAATATATTTCATTATACACCGTAATCATCCGCTACCTGCTGCCTGCACGTTTGCTTGTGAGAAACTTTGCGTGCGGCATAATCCTGTCAACCATGCCACCGACTTAGCCTGCTCATTATGTAGCAAGTAGCATACCTTCGCAAGTATCTATGTATGTGTATGCGTATTTTTGGGGCGTTATGACCTATTTGCCTACTAGCATACAACAAAAATGTCACATTAACATTATTATTAATATTAATCATAAGAAATTCGGTTGCGCGCCACGAAAGTAGCTTGTCATGTGTGTGGTTTTCAGCCGCTTTGCTGCGATAATTATATACGACATACATACATACATACATATTTCCGCAGCATTTATCATGCATGTGTGTAGTAGTGTAGGTATGCCAGCTATTTTAATTTATAAAGGCAATTTTCTTTTCACAACAATTTCGGCTTACGGAAGTCGTTGGCATTGTTTTCCATATTACAGCGCTCGCATATGCATGGATGGATGTGTGTGTGTGTGTGTAGTAGCGTATAAGGATAAAATTTTAGCGTGACGATATGTATTATTACTTTTTTTGTTGTCATTTTTGTAGCCGCAAAATATGCTTTTTCATGTGACAACATAATTTTCGTTACAATTTCTTCGCTTTTGTGCTGAATATATCCATTAATCATTACTTGTGGCTACATTTTGTGCCCGAATGCCTGAATGCCTTAATGCCATTGTGCACTTTGGTTGAAGTTAAGTTCGGTAAGATGCTTAGCAGGCTTAAGGTATTTGACTTTTTTACGAAGAGGATGACTTCATGATTTGCTATTTAGTCTATTGTATAGTTAAGGTATATTTCGGAGCGTGATACGGATTATTGCTAGCAATTAGAAACTACTTATACTTAAGTAACTTGTTTCGCATTAAGTAAAAGTAATGAACAGGGTATATTAAGTTAGCCAAGAAGTTTGAAATACACAGCAGGTAACGGCGGAAGACCTAAAAAGTATACATATATACATAAATGAACGAACAGCATGCCGAGCTGAATCGATTGAGTCATGTCCCTCTTTCTGTTGGTCTGTTTGTATATAAGCGAATTGATGACTCAGTTTTCGAGATTTCGTTTTGAAAATTTGCTAACGTTCTTCTTACTCCAAGAAACTGCTTATTTGTCGGAATAGCTGATATTGGACCACTATAGCATATAGCTGTCATACAAACTGAACGATCAAGACTAAGTCCTTGTATGAAAAACTTTTTTATTTATCGAGATATCCACACGAAATTTCTCACGGATTATTATTCAAAGTAACGGTACAGTATCCTAAAAAATTTTTCAGATCGGATCACTATAACATATAGACGCCATAGAAACTGTTCAATCAACATCAGGAAAAAGATCTTTTTATGCATTTTTATGCTATAAAAAATGCATGTGTGAAGGGTATTATACATGCAACCGAAGTTAACGCCTTTTCTTGTTATTTTCAGAATTTAGCTTTTTGCGATTTTTCTTTTTTTTTGTTTATTTAAATTAAAGATTTTTAAATTTTCGGCACATAACAATCTAAAGCTCAACAGCGCATTCGCTAGAGTGACGTCAGATTAGCTACATGCTCTCTCAAATAAGATCGGTCTTGTCTGTCTCTCTATCGCTCTCGCAACAAGCTTAAGCTGTTGGGTAAGCACATAGTGAAAGCTAAGAGCGATTCAGAAATGTAAGTAAAGCAAAAACACTAAAACAAAATTATATTTAATACAGTTACTCATAATTTTCATTCCTTTGCTCTACGCTCCACTATGCGCTTAGCCTTAGTCAGTTATACCCTCTATATACCCTCAGTCATTAGTAGAAAGCTCTGACTTCTACTAAAAAAAAAAGTACGCTCGTTTATAGTCAGTCTGTACAGTTTATTAAGAATGTCATAAGGCAAAATTAATACTGAAAAAATACAAAATTTATATGAAATAATTTCAAGGCTGGCAGCAACTAATGCTCAAACTAGCACTGTTATGAAATACGTAAGTTTTTTTTAATTCAGCTGCTAGCACAGGCTAAAATCGTTGTAGGCCTTGGACAACCTCCAACAAAGCGAAGCTGTATTTTCGCATATGTGGGAACATACCTGCAAAGAGAAAGAGAGAGAAAAAAGAAATCGAGTTATTTAGGTTATTTAGACAAAACTGAAGAATATATGTTAATTTAACGAGTATTTATATCTTAAAATATATTTATACACTGTACAGAGTTTTTGAGTTTGACACCAAGTTTGTGAGGCCCAAAGAAAGTGCTGGTTTCTCAGACCTTACGTCATAATTAGTTCCACAGTTTTCAATAAATCGATCTAAAAACCCGTATACGTGCTTTTCCTACCAAAAAGCTGCTTATTTGTCGGAACTGCTGACATCGAACAACTGTAGCGTATAGCTGTCATACAAACTGACCTATCTAACTCAAGTCCTTGTATGGAAAACTTTTTTATTTGACAAGATATCATCTTGAAATTTGGCAACGATTATTATCTTAAGCAGAGCTATAATCTCCAAAGAAATTGTTCATATCGGATCACTATAGCATATGGCCGCCATACAAACTGACCTATCTAGCTCAAGTCCTTGTATGGAAAACTTTTTTATTTGAGCAGTTAAATTCATGAAATTTGACAAAACTTATTTTTTAAGTCATTGTAACAATATCCGTAAAAATTGTTCATATCGGATCACTATAGCATATAGCTGCCATACAAACTGACCTATCTAACTCAAGCCCTTGTATGGAAAAATTTTTTATTTGAGCAGGTAAATTCATGAAATTTGACAAAACTTATTTTTTAAGTCATTGTAACAATATCTGTACAAATTGTTCATATCGGATCACTATAGCGTATAGCTGCCATACAAATTGACCTATCTAACTCAAGTCCTTGTATGGAAAACTTTTTTATTTGAGCAGGTAAATTCATGAAATTTGACAAAACTTATTTTTTAAGTCATTGTAACAATATCTGTAAAAATTGTTCATATCGGATCACTATAGCATATAGCTGCCATACAAACTGACCAGATTGAAATCAAGTCTTTGTATGGAAAACTTTTTTATTTGACAAGATATTGTCACGAAATTTGACACAGCTTATTTTCTAAGATCATTGCAACAATATCCTGTAAAAATTGTTCATATCGGATCACTATAGCATATGGCTGCCATACAAACTGACCTATCTAATTCAATTTTTGTATGGAGAACTTGTTTATTTGACAGGATAACGTCATAAAATTTGACAAAACTTATTTTCTGAGATACCGCAACAATATATGTAAAAATCGTTCAGATCGGACCACTATACCATACAGCTTTCATACAAGCTAACCCATCTAAACCAAGCTACATGTGTTTTTATACCTCTTTATGATACAAAAATGTAACTGTGTAGGGTATTATAGTTTTGATCTAACCTAATTAACCGTTTTTTTTTCTTTTCTTAATATGACAATATATCAAAGGTGATTAAAATTTGACTGCTAAGCTAACATTTTGTGGCAGAAATGTCTCTCTCTGACAGAAGGGAAGAATTTCTAAAATAGCTTGGTGTAAGTTGTTGTAAAATTGTTGTTGCATAATATTTAGTGAAGTGACTCACCCTTCTAATAATATTTGGAAACTAACCTAATCAGCAGACGGCATATTTAGGGCATATTTATGAGCTGTTCGTTCTTAACCTCAAACAATACAAGCGATATATACATATTAACGGCCAATTTGTGTGCAGTGCGTGGAACTAATTAATTAATTATGCGCAATTAATGAAGGAAATTTCGGAAGTCGAACTTTGCGGGAGTTTAGTGTGTCTTTTTATGACAGCGAGGTTACAATAAAATTAAAAGGGAATAAAAATAATCGTAAAATATACACATATAATATATATGTAAGTATTGAGGCACAAACACACACACACACATATATATGTACATATACAATATGTCACCGTAGCGACATACAGATCGTTTAAAAAGTGATAGAGCAGTGGGTGGACGGTCATAAATCTTGCCTTGTCGGGTTAAGAGTAGACATAAATTTTATAAACCAATTTGTCACACGCATTAAGCACTGCACACACACACATACATACATGCAGAAAATCTTTATTATTCATGTGCGCCATTGTGTGAACATTTGGTACGATTATGTGCTTACATACATATGTAAGTACAGTAGTGTGTGACATTGAAGTCGTAAATATTTTATGACACCAAACATCAGCAGCAGCAACAGTAGAGAAGCAGCAGCAGCAATCAAAAGGCGTGCGCCGGAAATGTGACACTTGTTTTCACTTTACGACATTCAAGTGTTGCGCGTGATGAGGGGAGCGCAAAGAGTGAGTGCAGAATTGTAGTTTAATGTCACTTTGGCATGTCAAATGTCGCATGCCACACGCTTAGCCGTCGCACAGTTTCCCCAGCAACAAATCAAATGCATTTCAAGCCAAGCACTGTTAATGAGTGAGCATTTGCAGTCACTGTGCAGCGGCGCTTAACGCTATGACGATTGCCATCACCGCAAATAGTGACAAGACATACAGTAAACACTCGCGGATGTTACTGAAAAAGCTATAAAAATTTAATTTGCTGCAAATGCGGCGAAAGCAGGAAGCGTGTACTTGTGTTTGGCCGCAGCCGTGCGCTGCTTGCGGGTGGCAACACTCACGGCATACAATTTTATGACAGATTTTTCCAAGTATTATGTGCAATTTATTGGCTGATGTATGTCACTTGAGTGATTCTGTGCTGGCTGGGATTGAGTTTAGTTGCTCTCACTCTCTCTCGTTCTCATGCAAAAGTCATTACAATTGCTTTTTACGACTTTTGGCAGAAGAAATGGCTGTGGAGTAAAGGTCGAATATTTGTCAAGTGAACAGTAAAGATGTATGTTGTTGTTGTTGTATCTCTTTCATACTGGTTTTTTCGCATTTTTTGTCAACAGCACTTACTTTAATGTCTTTTATGGCCAATTAAATGCTCAGGTTCACTTCCTTGTCGCTGCCAAAAATAAGAAAGCACCAAATTAGCAGCAACAAAAAACAAATAACATTTCAAAAAGAAGAAAGTAACGTTAAATCCGGCTACTACGCAGCTATAATACCCTTCATGGATGCATTTTTATGGCATAAAAGGGTATAAACATATATTTTTCTTGCTTTTGGTAGTTCAGTTTGTATGGTAGCTATACGCTATAGTTGTCCGATCTGGAAAATTTCTCAAAAAATTGTAGAAATGCTTGAAGAACAAGCTGTGCCAAATTTCGTGAAGATTTGTTGACAAATAAAAAAGTTTTTCATACAAGGACTTGAGTCGGGTCGGACAGTGCGCATATTTATCCAGACGGTCGGACGGATGAATATGAATTAAGCGATGCTGATCATTCAGATATATATATACACACTTTCTAGGTCCTCGGCGTTTCCTTTAGCATATTACAAACATTGGTGCAAACAGTATATAACCTAAGCAGGGTACAGAAAGCCTAACAGAGCGAGCCTAAAGAGCGTGTTAATTAAATATCAATAAGGATCCATTTAGTATACCAAATGAGTTAAGTTGGTTTGGCTTTAGGCTTTTTGTAACTAGCGCTCGCATCGTTCATGTGTGTTTTATGAGTTTTACATGAGTGTTTGTAGACACTTTATATCAAAAAGAGACTGAATAATATTTTACAAAAAAAAAAAAATACCAATAAATATACCATGAAAAATATTTAAAAAAAATTCCATTAAAAAATACCAAAAA
Source organism: Bactrocera zonata (assembly GCA_037783105.1). Lineage (NCBI taxonomy): Eukaryota > Metazoa > Arthropoda > Insecta > Diptera > Tephritidae > Bactrocera > Bactrocera zonata. The sequence goes on along the minus strand of JBAWJQ010002821.1, from coordinate 27,973 downwards.
AATACAAAAAATAAATACCATTAAAAAATAACAAAAATATACCATAAAAAAATACCAAACAAAAAAATCATAAAAATTACCAAAAGAAAAATATCAGAGAATATACCTCGAAAAATTCCCCAAAAAATAGCATAAAATTTTACAAAAAATATCAAAAAAAAAAAATACCCAAAAAATATATCCCAAAAATATGCCATAAAAAATACCAAAAAAAATACCACAAAAAAAAAAAAAATCTATAGAAACTGCCAAAAAAAACTACCATGAAAAAATACCAAAAAAAAGAAATATTATAAAAATTACCAAAAGAAAAATCCAAAAGGAAATACCAGAAAATATACCATGAAAAATACCCCAAAAATACCAAAAAAAATACCCCAATAAAATAGCAAAAAAAACAAAATACCATAAAAAAATATCAAAAAAAAAAAAAGACCCAAAAACTATCACCAAAACTTGGGAAGCCTTCTGCATGCTGCTTATAGCCTCTAAGTTCGCTTTTTAAGAGTCTTGTACACATTTTTGCGAACCTTACTTTCTTTTTACACAAAATATTAATTAATTATAATTAATCGCATAACATTTAGTAGCCGTCCCTTCGTATCTAAGACAAGTCAATGCGAATTCTTCGGCCGATTTGTTGCTATTTACTACAATTTCGCTCACTCAACGTCAATTATTGGCGACCAACTGGCAATTATAGCCCATTAAGTCGCTCAAAGTCATCAGATAAGCGTATTTATACAACAGCTCGCTTCACGCCAAGCTGACTTTGCCACAACGTAGCAGTTTTTCTATATCACAGCAGCCGTCGTTTGTCGCCGCGCCTCGTTTAAGAACCGAGCAAGCGCTTTAATGAAGATATATCGGCTGCTGCTGCCCACTAGCAATGGCTACGCGTCAATTGTCAACTGCCTGTGGCTACTGCTGCACTACCGTTACATATTTTTTCTGTTACATATGTTTGTATATGTGTGTTGCAACTGTTTGTATGTGTGTGTTTGCACATTATTTGCAACGCCAATGCAAATTATAAATTAATTTGCACGCATGGCCCTGAAGTGCCAGCAACCGGCTCCTTGAGTTACGATTTCTTGCAAGTCTTCAAGTGCTGCTGCGTGAGTAAGTTCTAGCACGTAACGGTACTTGCCTTTACACTTCGCTCCAAACTGAAAAAGCAATACTCTAAATTATTGCACGAGTTCTGCATCCGTTGCCAGAGGCTGAGGTCTACATATCGGCAACAACAACATCGAAAAATTGCTACCCACATATGCGCTGGCGGCAATGGTGCAACACATGCCACACGTTGTATGCAAGCAAGCAAAATTGTTATTTGCATGTGTTTGTAGGCATAAGTTGTTGTAATTTAACAACTACATGCATAAAAGCATGTCTGTGTTTTTTTATATATATTTGTATGTGTATGTGTGTGTTTGCATTCGCAATAAATGGCAAGTGAAATGCAAATTAATTGTGCGCACAAGTGTCAAGTTTGCAGCCAGTGTGTTGCACATGCATAAATACCGTATTTACAGCAACAAATTGCTGTTGCATACAAAAGTCGCTGGCCCACGCAAAATAATCGCAAGTACTCAGCAAAATGCTTCTCAGAATTTTCTTGTACTCACATGCATGTATATGTGTATAGTATGTGTGTGTTTACGGCATTTGCGGTTAGGCTGTGTCAATAAACTATGAAATTGTTGCCGTTATTTTACATTGTGCTCAAGTGTCGCCACAAAAGTTAATTAGGAAATGTTGGCGCTTTTACATATATGTGTGTGTGTGTGTTTGTATGTATACACAATGCGCATTTATGTTGGTTAGACAAAATTTGCGCAAATGTTTCGTAAAGTAGACACTCTCGCAGAATTTATGGGACTTTCAAGTGTGTATTTAAATTAAGCTGCGTAGAAAGTTGGCTTGCAACTTTGGACACTTGAAGCATTAGTTATGCTCTGCAAATGCAGCGTGGCTTTTTTTCTACGAAAATTTGCTAATTGTCACCCCAAAGTTTAGCTTATGCAGTATTTTACTCGTAAATTAGTATATTAAGTTTTTCTACGAAGTTTATTGCAACCAAAACTAGATGTCGGAAGCCCTGGAAAATATATTTAAAAATGATCAGCGTGACGAGCTGAGTCGATATATCAAACTGAAATTCAGCAAACATCATTTTCTCCAAAATAAGTTGATCTTTTGTCGGAATCGAGAATCTGGGATCACTATAGCATACAGCTGTCATAGAAACTGGCCGATCAGAACGCAGACTTTGTGAGGAAAACTTTTTTATTTGACAAGTAATCGTCATGAAATTTGGCACAGATCATAATCCCAGGCATTGCTACAATGCCGGCAGAAATTGTTGAGATTGGACACCTATAGCATATAGCTGCCATACAAACTGAACGATGCTTTTCAAGTGCTTGTATGGAAAACTTTTTTGTTTGGCAAGATATCGAAATGAAATTTTGGATAAATTATTATTCATAGCATCGTCAAAATCTCCGAAGAAATTGTTTAGATCGGACGACTATAACATATAGCTGCCATACAAACTGTCCAATCAGAATGCAGACTTTGTAAGGAAAACTTTTTTATTTTTCAAGTTATCGTCAAAAAATTTGGCACAGATTATTATACTAGACATTGCTATAGCCTCCTAAGAAATTGTTGAGATCGGTCTAGTTTAGCATATAGCAGCCATACAAAATGTCGAATAAAAACGCAGTCTTTGTAAGGAAAACTTTTTTGATTGGCAAGATATCGTCATGAAATTTGACACAGATTATAGTCCAGAGCATTACTACAATATCCGTAAAAATTATTTAGATCGGACTACTATAGCATATAGCTGCTATATAAACTGACCGATCATTTTTAAGTGCCTGTATGGAAAATTTCTTTCTTTGACAAGCTACTTTCACGAAATTTGGCAAAAATTATTATTTGAAGCATAGCTACAATCTCCGAAGAAATTGTGCAGATCGGATCACTATAGCATATAGCTGCCATACGAATTGATCGCTCAAAATCAAGAAAAAGTCGTTTTATACCATTCAATGCTCTAAAAAAAGCACCTGTGAAGGGTATTATGGTTTCATTAATGTTTCTTCTTGTTTTAGTTTCTTATCCTAACTCAAAGTAACAGTTAAACACAATACTCACGCACCTAACCTCAAAAAAATACAATTCTGCATAGCAAACTCACTCGGCGGTCACTGCAAGGCTTAAGTTTCTGACTTCTCATTTCTGTTTTCACCAAATTTAAAATACTTTCGTACTAAATTCTTCAAAACTGCAGTCAATTTACATGACGCAATACTCTCATCTTAGTATATTTCAACGAAATCTCTTTCATTAAAGCTCTTTCAGCAATGCCTGCTGTTAGTGATCTCTCTTTGACGTACTCGCCACTACATCATTCGCGGCATATGTACTATGCACTACATACATAAATTTATATACAGAAATATGCATACCCATACAAATATACATGTCTAACATATACGTTCTTGCTTTGCTTTTGCTGTAAACATTCGCGTTTGAATTGAAAATTGATGCTACATTTTTGATTTGTAGAAATCTGTATTTTTATTGATGTTGCGCGCTGATTGAAAAGTGATTTTGAGGTCAGCGCTTTTGAATGGCATGCGCGCAAAACAAGTGATTGAAGAGTGCCTCAATTTTTTTGGCGAAATTTATTGACGAAAACTATATAAAATTGACTGCCGTTGGCAACAGTGCGCGCTGCTTTCTCATCAAGTGGCAAGTACTCCACATACAATTTAGATACTTTAAGTCAACAGGGACTTAAGCAATATTAAAGCGCTTAACAAACACGCGCCTACACATTTCTAAAAAAAAAATTAAATTTCCAGAGCCGGCGCGCCTCTTAATTTCTGCACAATTATTCATTGTAGAACACACTTAAGTGCAATCTGCCTAAGTTAAAAACAAGAAAACATGCACACACACACACGCGTGCGCTTCCGCACTTGACGCGCAGACGCTCCACAATCCAGCGCGCACTAAACTCATTAAGATGCGTGGCATGCGCTACGGGCGTAGCGTGCGCTCCACTAGAATGCAGCAGCGCTAATCTAAAAATCTCTTACGAAAATCCAGAATTTCAATTTCTGACACACTTAATTGACGGTGGCAAAGCAAACAGCAAACAACAAACACAAACCGAGCAATCAAATGTCAAGCAGGCTAAACATACATACATACATGTCTGCCTATAAATAGCCGGACTATAAAAAGTTTAAGCAACAAGACAGCTCCGCGTCCGGCGAAATCGCAACGACAAGGCAAATAAGTCAAGTCAGCAGTCAACAGCTGCACAACAACAACAACACGACAATTGAAGATTGTGACAGTCGGCGCTGACGGACAGACTGATTGCTGCGGCTGTTAGTCATTTGCCAGCCGTACGATAGCGGTACGTGCTTTGTATAAATAATACAATTGCGAAATGTGCGCGCGATGGCGCTGTGTCTACTGCGGACGCGGCTCCGCGCGGAGTTTATCTCATTTAAATCTGTTTATGCGCATAACATTTGCGCTTTTTGGGGTTAAACTTAGCGTCGCGTATGCGTATGAAAGGTGTGTGTGCGAGTTGCGCGCACAGACAGCCGGACGGACAACACGAAGCAAAGTGACTGCTGACAAAGCGGCGTAAGAGCGCGCATAAATGTACGCGGTGAGGTGCGCAGCGCGTTACTCAGATTTATGGACCGCGCGCAAAAACATCAAAATTGTCAACGCGGCGTTTGGAGGTAAAAAAGCAGCAACAATGAAAAACCCGAAAAATGTGCGCACAACAATAATAATAAGAGCAGCAATGAATTGTTATGCGCATTTTAATGAAATTTGAAAAGATTTTAATGGCGGTGGCGGTGACCATTGAAAAATAACAAAGCGCCGCAACGCGCTTAAGTGTGACTAGAATATGACAGCGCCGGCCATACAGCGCGCATGTGAAGGAAGGTGTTGACAGACAGATAAAAAATGCGTTAAAAAAGTGTTGAAAAGTGTGTTGGCGGCGCAGTGCGCGGAAATATGTACTAAGCAGCAGTTAACGGTGCAATTAGTGGCGCAAACGCTACAGTGATATTATAAAGATGAGCGCAGGGTTGTGAAAGCGATTAAAGCTACTGATTTTGGGTATAATATAATGCAAAATTCTAATGCGCTCATCAGCTGTTGAAGTGCTCTCGCACGCAAGTCCGTCAAGCAACGGCTTTCAGCGGCGCGCCACACGTATTAAATCTGTTAAATGTTAATTTTTAAGCAACAAAAGCGAAAAACAACCAATGTTAATGGAAATGATAGCAAATTTTGTTGTTGTTGTAGTGGCAAAAATAGGTTGCCGTCCATACAGACATTTGTCATTGCACTCAATATTCTCTGTGGCTTGCTGATTTTAATTTCGATAGCACACATATATATAGATATAAATATACATATACATACATAATGAATTCATTAATATGTACATATATGCACATACTAAAAGTACTCGTTTTCATGGCACTGCTAAGCGACAAATGAACCAACAAACGGAGGCAACGCAGACAGCTGTGGTTTGAACGTGCAAACTCTGCCATGCGCTGGCGGCGCAGATGAGCGCTTATGCCTTCAAATGCATATATATGCTTTCAACTACACATATATACTTTCAAACACTTACAAACACTTTGATTATGCATGTATATGTGCCGGCGCACAGCTGCCTCATCAGCGCGTAAAGCAACGCTTGACTGACGGCCAACGCGCCGCGCCTCTCTGACTTTGCGTCGCTAACTCTATTTGCGCCCAATACCACTGGGTTAAATATACAAAAATATGCACACACACACACACATGTACACATTTTTAATATATATATATATATATATATATAGAGTACAGCACCGAAAGATTTATTTATGCGGTGGCACTGCGCTGTTGCACATCGATTATGACACAAATTGTTGGCATCGCAGCGCTGATCTCTCATTGCTTTGGAGGATTTAGCTGATTTGAATTTGAACCGTGTGTCAACATGGCGTGATATTTTTGGACTAATGAAAATTTAGATTACAACAACAACATTTACCATATGTGTATTTAATTTATGGCTGCACGCATTAGAATGTGATAAGTGCAGTGGGGTTGGAGCGTTCAAGGTGATTTTATATGGAAATCTGATTGCAGCGGCAGCAAATATTAGACTTCAGTGCTTGTACGAAAGATGCAAGAGTTTGGTGGAATATTTTGTTGGAATGATTGACTTTAGATAGTCAAAATTAAATTAGTTTGTTAAAGACAATATTTGAGTGTTGATCAGAGCTGAGTCTTTACGTCTAGACTGCTGGAAGAATTTTCAAAAACCTAGTCCTCTTTTACCTCAATTTTTGTTGATTTCTCCTTCACGACTAGATTGCGGGAAGAATAAAGCCAACTTGATTTGTAGTCCTTTTTTTCTCAATTTTTGTTGACTTTTCCTTCGTCTTTAGACTTAAGTGGTTCCTCTGAGCCTAATTTTTTCTAGATGGCAGATTGAGAACTTTCGTTTTGGTGTCTGTGGTTGCAATCGCGCCTTCTTCAATCAGAAAATTCCGCTTCCAAGCAGCACTTCGAAACCTTTGGCTACTGTGACGTCATCTTAGCAAAAAAGTCTTAAAATTTCATACTTTTTATAATATGTGACCTGGTCTACGAAAAGGGGGCTTAGGTGTCACAAAAAAAAAAAAAAAAAAAAATTGAAAAAAAAAAATAATTTTTTGCCACCTAAGCCCCCTTTTCGTAGACCAGGTCACATATGTAGAAAAATATTTTCTTGGCATGATGTATATAAGTAAGTTAAAGACGATATTTGAGTGATATTTAAACCGAGAAAATTACTGGAAGTCATTTCAAAAGTCACCTGGGTTTGTAGTCGCATATTTCTTCAACTTTTATTGACTCATCTTTCATCTTTGGACTTTTGTCTTCCTGTTAGCTAAACTATTTTCTAGAAATCACATTCAGAACCTTCATTTTGGCATTTGCATTCGTAAACGCGCCTTCTTTTAACAGAAAGAACCACTTGCAATCGGAAAATCGTCATTTGTTGCTAATGTGACGTCATCTTAGCAAAAAAGGTCTTCAAACTTCATACTTTCTATAATTTGTAAAAAAATATGGCGAAGTAAGATTGTGTTTAGTAAGTTCAAGAGGAAATTTGAATCGTGCCAAGGACTAACCAAAGGGTCTTCAAAAGTCACCTTGATTTAATTAATTGCCTTTCTGCTAAAATTTTGTTGACTTCTCTCTCTCTTCATCGTTCAACTCTTATGTTAGATATCATTTGAGGACCTTCGTTATGGCATTTGTATTCGTAATCACGGCTTCTTTAACCAGAAAGTAACCCTTTGAGACTAGATGATAGTTAAAAACCGATTTAGACGTCACGATAAAAAATGTTTTCTTGCTATTGTGACGTCATCTTAGCAATAACTGCCTTCAAATATAAGCATAATTAACATTCGAGAGCTCGAAAATATTCTTTTGGAATTTCTGAAGCTTTTTGGAAAGATCGTTCCGAAACAAATTTAACTAAATACATCTTTTGTTTATTTAAAGAAAACTTTTTTGTTCATAAATTATTTCTTTATTGCAAATGCTTGCCAAAAACACAATAACACTTGACTCCGTTCATATAAAATTATTGTTTTTTGACAGACAAGATATGCTTATTTGGAAACTCAAATCATTCATGCCTTTGTTGAACTCTGGCTGCATATTTTTCGGTGACTATATATAAGCTCCTTTGGCAGATTTATTGATAATGAGTCTAAGATGAATATTTAAGGCTGAATGTATTATACGTTAATTCCTGGAATAATAAGCTCATACAAATTATCGCGTTTTTGGCGCTCAAGCAGGCCTGTCAGTGATATACAAATTCAACTCAAAAGCTTTTGTAATCAAATTTTTTATTTGTCAGTGTATCTACCGAAATTTGGCACAGATTATTATTTAAGGTATTGCTATAAGCTCCAAAGCGAATTATTCAATTCGGACCACTATAGCATGTAGCTGCAATACAAATTGATCGATTAAACTCAAGCCCTTGTATGGAAAACTTTTTTATTTCAAGAGTTATCTCCACTAAATTCGGTGAAAATTATTACTTCAGATATGGCTATAACCTGACAAGAAATCATTTAGATCGGACGACTTTGGCGTATAGCTGTCATACAAACTGACCGATCATACTCAAGTCCTTGTATGGAAAACTTTTTTATTTGAAAAGCTATCTTCACTAAATTCAGCGAAAATTATTATCCCAGATATTGCTATAAACTCCGAAGAAATTATTCAAATCGGACAACTATAGCATATAGCTGCCATACAAACTGACCGTTGAAACTCAAGTCGTTGTATGAAAAACTTTTTTATTTCACAAGTTATTTTCACTAAATTCAGCAGAAATTTTTATCCCAGATATCGCCATAATCTCCGAAGAAATTATTCAAATCAGATAACTATAGCATATAGCTGCCATACAAACTGACCGTTGAAACTCAAGTCGTTGTATGAAAAACTTTTTTATTTGACAGGTTATCTTCACAAAATTTGTCATATATTATTACTCAAAGCATCGCTACAATATCTCAAAAAATTATTCAAATCGGATAACTATAGCATATAGCTACCATACAAACTGATCAAACAAAATGAAGAAAAAATTCGTTTATACCTTTTCATGCAACTATGAAAGGTATTTTAGCTTCAACGCAGCCGAAGTTTTTTTTTATTATTTTTTCTCATTTTTATTATTTATTACCTCTTACCTATTTAATTTTTTAATCTTGTCATTCATGCGGCCCGAGTGTGTGCACTTAAATTTTAATTGAGAGCCGTTAATGTTTATGGCACAAGTGGCGCACAAGTGCCAAATATGAGCGCATGAATAATTGAACGCTTGAAAGCATGTGTGGATGAACATTAAAAATACACACAAATTGATGCTGTGAATATATATATTTATATACAAATATATATATTTATATGTGTAACAGGAAATGTCTGAATTGCTGCGCAAGTGGAATCAATGCGAATTTATTTAATAAATCTTATAAATCAAAAGTGCTTCAGCAAGCGGCTGCACAGCGGCCGTTGGGGAAGGTGTTGAGTTGTTGAACCGTTAGGCGGATGCATGAAATTGTTTCGAGCAGTTTGCGAGTATCGCACACGCTGTGGCAGACGACACCGCTAATTAGTGAGATGCGAACGAGCTAAGCGACTAATTAAAAGCGAATGCGGGAGGCTGCCACTTGGCGCAGCGAGTAGGTGGTGCAACTTCGTTGACAACTTGCCACATTGTTGCACTGAAAGAAAGCATAAGCGCGTTAGTAGCGAAATGCATAATTTGGCAGCTAACATGTGGCATGAGGCAAGTTGAAAGTGGCAATTAAAGGCAGACATACCGTTAGATTGTCGCGCTGTGACGCCAAAACAATAAAATATGAGCGCAAAAATTGTCTAAGCGAAAATTAAAATTTTACTTTTTCCAAAGCCGATTTTTGCCGCTTGCAACCGGCTAAGTGACTGGTGAAGAGGCAGCAGCAAATTAAAATTACAACAAAATTGCCGACTAACTGTAGACTCGTTAAAACTTGGCAGGCATTCAAGGTGTTGACAGCGCATGCCAGGCGGTCGCCAACAGTCGTTTGCGTGCTGTGTGTGTTTGTGTGTGTGGCAGCCACAAATTGTCGCCTGCAAGTATGAAATATGCCTGGCAGCTCATTGTGGCCGCTTTGCAATGAAAAAATTGCGAAATTTCATTAAAGTATGCAACAACTCAGCACAATAACTGGCCAACACACAAGCCACACGGCCACTTGGCGCTGCGGAGAATGCGCGTGCGAAGCGCAATTTGTGGAAACACACGCACATACAACGTGGAAACACACGTACATACAACACACACAATTGTGGAAACACACACCTACATATATGGAGCTTGTGACCAACACTGCAGCTTGCCACAAAGCCTGCAGTAAGCCAACGACTGCTTGCGTTGCACCGCACTGCAGCGCGGTATGTGGCGAGTTGGCGCAGCAAAAGTTGTAATTCATTGTTTTGTTGCTGTTGTGTTCTGTGGCAGGTTGCACGTTGCATGTTGCTATGCGGCAGCATTTTGCGGTGTACAGGCAGTGGTTTGGTTGCTGGGATTAGCGGTGACACTTTTCAAGTGGTTTGAATGCGATAAAATGGTGGATAAGGTGTAGACTGCTGTCAAAAATTAATTTAGTTTATATTCAATTAAGTCAATTTTTTTTAACTTTTTTGAATTAGCATTAACGGAATAATATAGCTTAAAGCAGTCATACAAACTAAGCGATTAAAATCAAGTCCTTGTAGGGAAAACTTTTTTATATTAGAAGATTTCTTCACAAAACTTGGCATAGGGTATTATCTAAAGCATTGCTATAATCTGCGAGAAAACTTTTTCAGATCGGTTCACTATAGCATATAGCTGACATACAAATTGGCCGCTCCAGCTGAAGTTCTTGTATGGGAAACTTTTTAATTTGACAAGATATTATCACAAAATTCTGTGCATATTATTATTTGAGATACTACTGCAATCTGCGAAAAAATTGTTTAGATCGGCCTACAATAGCATATAGCTGCCATACAAAATGACGGCACAAAATCGAGTAAATAATCTTTTTATGCCCTTTTCAACTATGAAGGTGCCACATTGAAGGGTATTATAGCTTAATTGCAACCGTGTGCTGAGTTTTTACCAATTTTTATTTCAAAATTATTTATCTTTATTTTAAAAATATTTGTATATTATTTTTTTTCTAATAAAATAAATATTTTCATTGATCATTTTATTCCTCAAAATTAATTTTCCGACTCGTTGAATACTCAATTAATTTAAAAGTATCACAGCCAATTTGCGCTAATTTCCTTTAACTGAATACTCAACTAAATTCGACTCTCAACAGCTCAAGCCAACACCAGCACCAGTCATCAGCTCCCATCACGCAACAGCAGAATTTCAATCAATTATTCAATAACAATTATTCAATGAAGACAAATATTTTCAGCCACTCACATTTAATAAAGCAACACATTCAAGCAATGCGCTGTGCAGAAATTTGCACCAAATTGCCCAATCAATTGGTGGCATAGCAAACACAAACGCCAATAAATTTGCAATAATAAAGGAGTGTACAGTAAAGTGGCGGAGTTGCGCGCTGCGGTTAGAAATGAGACGCAGCTGCCAAGGCGGACTTTGCAACCAGCAATCAATTTACAAACACACACACACCCAGCAGCAGCAGCAATTGCGTCAAAGCAACATCCTACTTGCAACACCACAACAATTGCCGAACGCTTGTATGACGTTGTGGCATAATGCTGAGCATCTGCTGCAACAACGGTAGACGCCGCGTGTTGGTGTGGTCAATAATGCGAGTAAGCCCCGCCATGAGCCGCAAGCAAGCAGCTGGCGATTGGCGCGCGCCGGCATACCAACTGAATTAGTTGATTGCGGGCTCGCATAGCACACCGAATGCCATGCCGCGCGGCGTCTTGCGCGGGCAGCGAGTGGGCTTGCACATCCTGTTGCGTTGAGGCAAGCAGCCAGCCGATAGGCGGTGTAGGCACTTGGCTTATCGCCATATCAGCTGAGCCACTACTCAAACCACTTTTTCGCGCAAAATCAACGCGTAAATGGATGACTTGTTAATTGTCAGCTTTGTCGAGGCGCGCTGAAAATTCTGCGATCATCTACAATGCTGATGAACTAAGCAACACTGAGTGGGAAGATTATGTGGTGATTGAGAACGGCAGATATTTTCTTCTAATCAAATTAGTAGGTATTTGACTTGAGGATACTGCAGCTGTAAGCGGTTGGCATTCTTCGAAGTGTGGACATTCAAGCTAGCACACAGGTTGTTAGCACTGTGGCAGAGCTTCGTATGTCGAAAGCTACGTCGAAAACTTGAGGCAACCAGTTATAAATGAAGGCTATTTGCTGATTTCTGTGATGAACTTAAGAATTAATAAAATTTTAACTTTCTCCAACATTCGAAATCGCTTGCAGGAGCCTTAATACAACTGGTTTTGATTTCCTAAGGTTTCCCAGCTTCAATTTTTTTGAAGATTTTGCTTTTGTGAGTTTAAGTCGTTTGTTTTCGACCATAGATAAACCCATGGAAAAATAAGTCATGTAACATTATTGAGCTGGGTGCTAGGGAAATAAGCCATCTGAAAGAGAGAGAGAGAGACTTCGAATTCTGTCTCTCTCTCGTCGGGGCTATCCTTAACAAACCCAACGTTCCTAATGTACTCGTGAGTCACTCGACCATTAGGACTTTTGTCCCAGCGGTCTTGCCACCTACACCTGACCCTTTCATCTAGAAGCCTCCTGCTCTCTATATATCCCTACCTCTCCATATCACCAACGGAAATGCAGTCATTCCGTAGCAATGACACACTCAAGTCCCTTCTTAACCTGATTAAGATATACAGTCTATGTTCCCAAATATTCGGGGTTTAACCTCGGGTAAGACAGATTCATTTTTCGTGACAACACAAGTAATCCCACTTGGACAGACAGAGACGTCTATCCGTTGTGATGTCCAGAACTCCTAGGTATGGCTAAAAATTGAGGCCACGAGTTGCATGTGATGTCCAGAACTCCTAGGAATGAATCCAAAAGATGGACGCATATCAACAAAGCGCCTAGAGTCTGCCACAAATATCAATTCCTGCCAATTCGCAGGGTTCGTACAAACCATCGAGCAACCGAGATGCTTCAGTCTTACGAAAGCCGGACAGGGGAGTAGAAAGTACATATCTAGATGTTCCAATCTCATCTTCCGCCATGCAACTTTGACAAGTGGCGTCCTCCAACTGTATTCAACTGTATTCCCTGAGTGTGAGGACCAATGAAAACAGTGTCCAGATAGGATACCTATCATTGCGGCCATGTGAACCTTACTAAGAACTACAGTAGCTTAACAGATCTTTTACGTTCCACTCTGTTGAGAAGGCTTTCGCAACCCCATAAGTGCTCCTTGCTCATCAACATTTACTGAACTTGTGCGAGGAGCATAGATCCGGCGCTCGTATGCCCGAAAATAGGAAAGGATCGTTACCATCTTGATAGATAGATCTGGCCAGCACTCAGACAAGTTTAGTATGGGAGTAGTTTGATGCTACTGCTAGTGAGTTCATGCAGTCCTTGATTAGATTTAAGCTCACAATCAGCGAGCTCAAGGGCTATATAGCAGCTCTGCTATCGGAGCAGTACCTCTCTAAAAATAGCCGTAGTTCGGAGAAGTACATATGCTGATACCTTGATAAATGTCATTTTTGCTTGTCAGATTCTACAGTAGTCTGGCAGCCTGAAACAAGAATTGATTGAGAGTTCCCGACAGAAAACTCCGCCTCCAACCTTTTCCTTGAGCTTCGATGCCACCGTGAACCGAGCTCACTGCTTCTTCCCCTGCGACTACGCTATAATTACATATTCCTCGGAGGTATGAGTTGTAGAGGATACACTAGTATACCAGAACAGTGGTCCAACTTAACAGGAATACAGTTGAAAATTCGTAATTTCCCTCTCTGGAAGCCTTTAGGTGTCCGGTTTCCCGGAGTCTGTTATCAACCTTCACAGCAATACATTTGCAGGCTATTTCCACGGGTATTATATGAATGTAGAATGGCATTATGTTCGCATTCTTCACTTACTCATTAAATTTCGAATCATTCTAAAAAATGACAAATTCATTATGCTCAACTTTCACAGCCATAATTTGTCATTTAGCCAGCTAAGTGAGCGCTACTCAGCGGATTCAGGTCAGCTGACTAACTCGCAGCACTCGAAATCTCATTAAAGCGTAAATAATTTCGCTATTAGCGCACAGAGCAAGGCATAATAAAAATGAAGATAAGTAATAGTAATTACGAAGAAGAAGCAGACAGTGGAAATGTGTCAAGGCGCGAGGGGAAGAATGCGCCGGACGTGATATTGAATTTTTTCCCAACACCTTTTGCCAGCTATTTCGGATATATTAAAATGTCGGCAATTAATGGGCTATTCAGATGGACTTACAACAACAATAACAATATGTAAGGAATTACAACAACGACAACAACATATTGTAAATTACAACAACAACAAGCGTTGGGGTATTCATTTATGGAATAAGTGCAACAATAACATGTTGGATATTACGAAAACAACAACAATATGCATGGAATTACAACAACAAAAACGACAAGAAAAGTGAATGTAAGTGCCGAGAAACAGCTAAATTTCCACAACAATACGAATTATAACCAATAATAGGCAAATAACAACAACAACAATCACGGTAATGAAATTGAGCAGATTTAGATATCGCGTGTATGTGTTCGTTTATATGTATGTTTGTGTGTGTCTATTATATGAGCCGTATTAAAAAAGTGAATGAGAGAAAATTAAGTTGTCGGAGGCATGTTGCCTGGTTGTGGCGTTGCGAGCGCGCAAGACGCCTGTATGAGCTACTGCTTTGCCTACGACTGCCACCAAGCCGGCCTCTACCTGCCAGCTCCGATGTTGCAGTTGTTTTTGTATAAGCATGATAAGCTTAATAAGCCGAATATTGCTGTAGGATATGACATGGCAAATTTGTGCCGTATTATTGCTGTATTACAAGCAGCGGCGGCGCGATCTGATCTGCCGATTGGCTACACCTGCCGCTGTGCTGGGAAGCTACACAGCCAGTTTTCGGCTGAATGGCTGCTGTTAGTAATGATAATATTTTTGTAATTTTCTACTCAACACACACGGTGGGGCTTTTATCGATTGCTGTTGTTGCTATTGTTATTTTTTGTTGCCTTTTTGCTTTTGTTAATGAAAGATTTAAAATCCGATTAAAACCATTAACACTTTTTGGAGCGCACACAATGTATGCAAACGGCTGGCAATGTGGCATGTTGGCGTGGCATAGCTGGGCGTAGCTGAGGCAGGTACAAACTGGCGACAAGCGAGGTGGCGAAGGAAGTGCTGTAGCGTTTGGGCAGGCATACACGGTTTAGCTGCAATGTGAGCAATTTATAAATAGCGACAGCATATCCGATCTTCATTTATAGCTATAGGCAAGCAGACGAGCAGCAACAGCAACAAAGTAACTATAAAGCAACAACAACAAAAGCAAATAGATTTACAAATAATTTGATGTTGCTTGGCGTGCCAAAGGCGCTCATATCAGTGGGCTGTGCGTTTATAGTGTTGTTGTGGTTTTTTTATTTTTGTTGTTTTTTCATTTTTGTTGCTTTTTATTGTTGTTGTTTTTCATTGTTGTTTTATTTTTGGTTATTTTTTTATTCTTGTTCTTGCTGCCGCTCGCGTTGACGCTGCGAGTTATTGCTGCTGTTGTTGTTAGTTTTATTGCCAGCAATGATGATGTGCGGAATGTAAACAATGCCAACAACAAAACGTACAAACACAATGGTGTCATGTTTATTTTACCAAGCGATTTGTTGTTGTTGTGTTTTGAGCTTTGTTTGCCTTTTTTATACCCGGTACAACATAAGATATGTATATATATGTATATATATAGAAATGATGAGCAGGACGCGCTAGGTCGCTTTAGACATGTTCGTCCGTCCGCCCGTCAGACCGACTGTCCGTATATATGCGAACTAGTACTGCAGTTTTTGAGATATCGGCCTGAAATTTCGCACACGTTCTTCTATTATCAAGTAGCTACTTATTTGTCGAAAATATCGATATCAGATCACTATAGCATATAGCTGTCATATAAACTGAACGATCTGAAACAAGCTCTTGTATGGAAAACTTTCTTATTTGATGAGATATCTTAACGAAATTCGGTATGCTGTACTAAACAAAACAGTCATATAATACCCGAAGAAATTTTCGAGATCGGACTACTATAGTATATAGCTGCCATACAACCTGGCCGTTGAAAATCAAATTCTTATATGGAAAACTGTCTTATTTGATGAGATATCTTAACGAAATTTGGTATGCTGTATTAAACAAAACAGTTATATAATACCCGAAGAAATTTTCGAGATCGTACGACTATAGCATATAGCTGCCATACAACCTGGCCGTTGAAAATCAAGTTCTTGTATGGAAAACTTTAGTGTTTGATGAGCTATCTTTACCAAATTTGGTATGCTTTATTACACAAAGCAGTTATGTAATACCCGAAGAAATTTTTGAGATCGTACGACTATAGCATATAGCTGCCATACAACCTGGCCGTTGAAAATCAAGTTCTTGTATGGAAAACTTTAGTGTTTGATGAGCTATCTTTACCAAATTTGGTATGCTTTATTATACAAAGCAGTTATATGATATCTGAAGAAATTTTTCAGATCGGACTACAATAGCATATAGCTGCCGTACAAATTGAACGTTCAAACTCAAGTACTCATATGGAAAACTTTCTTATTTATTGAGATACCACCACAATATTTAGCATACACTTTTATAAAAAATAACGATACAATCTCCGCAGAAATTGTTCAGATCGGAATACTATAGCATATAGCTGCCATACAAACTGACCGAAAAAATCAAGATAAAAGACTTATTATACTCTTTATACTATAAAAACTGCACCTGTATAGGGCATTATGGCTTCGATGCAGTCGAAGTTAACGTTTTTGCTTATTTGTTTATCATTTGTTGCACCCATCTTGCGTGTTGAAATGTTGAAGCATTTATGTTTGAAATTCTAAAGTTTTTATTTCTTCATTATCTTGTATAAATATACATACGTAGATTTAAATAGATATGTGTCCGTATATATGACAGTATTTACGAAAGTAAGTATGTATGTATGTGTGCATGTTTGCGCTCGCTCACGCATCGTTTCCTCACTTTCCGCATTTGAATACATTTTATTCGGCAATTAATTAATTAACGCCCCGGCGGATTTGTTAACAATTGGCAACCGCTTCGGAGACAGCACCCACGGGGTTCAAGTGAGCGCGAACTGCATTAAAAAATCAACGAGCGTGTTGATTTATAACTGTATATTATTCAATGGTGCTCACGTGTGCAGTTTTACGGCCGAACTTTTGGAGCGTCAGAGCGCCCCGTTCGGCTTAATTGGAAGTGTGGCGCATTTTTCAGGCATTTAAATATACTGGAGAGTATATAATATGTATATACATACATGCATCTAATCAGATGCATAATACCTTGTTTATATAGTCTTAATAGGAAATGCTGAATTGTATATTTATTTTTTTTTATAAATAAATCTTCTTTAGTCAACAAACCGTGTATAATTTATGCTTCCGGGCATTTATAGACTCTTTAAAATGCAATTAATTTTCGTTAAAAGCAACTCTTTAAGCTTTCAAGCCAATCGCATGCACATTCATATACATACATTCCCACATTATAACTCACCAAGTGTCAAAAGAATTTTCTCTTAAGAAATATTCAGGTTAAGTTGACTAGATTGCATTGTATAGTACATACCTGGAATGAAAGCAGAAAGCACAATTAGAAAAAATAAGTAAAATATAAAACGGTGAGCATATTTTATAATAGTTAAACGGTTTCAAGACTTTTTTGAAATAAAATAATTATAAATAATTTTTGTTTTTAATATTTTTAAAATAAGAAATTGATAATGAGCATAACAGATTTAATCATCACAGTGCTTAAATCAGTCATCACAATGTTTAAAACGGTTTTGAAAACACAGTCTTGTATTTTGACAGCTGTCAAACCACATATAGGGTTTGTCCGGAAATTAGTTGGATTGACTTCCTTCCGCCTCGACTGTAATTCGACCAAGGCCGTCATCTCAACACCTCCGCAGCCACCCTAAAGCCCAGATGTGGTCCTCTCGGACTTTTTTTGTTTCCTTGCCTGAGAAGGCCGATGAAAGGGGATCCAAGCAGCATGCACCTCGTGACGCTTTCAATGCTTGGAAACGGCACTGTCAGCGTTGCATCGACGCAGAAGGAGCCTATTTCGAAAGTTTTTAAAGAAAGTAACGGTTGGTTCAATCAATTTTTTTAAATCGATTCAGTCCTATTACTTCTTGGACAAACCGTGTATGTTGAATAAATGAAACGAATTTTGCCAGAAAACTGTGTGTTATAATGTTAGTTTAGGTTAGGTTTGTTAAACCTGGCAAGAAGCTACGCATAGACCAGTTTGGAGTTCAGTTACTACGTTCATGAGGAGAAGTCATCCTTTAGGATGGCGGTGCTTGACGTGAATTTCAACGAGATAATGTAGTCTCACTATCGATACCTTATCCTATGTATCATAGCTTGGTGAGCCCAGATGCTTACAACATAGACTTGCAAATGCTTATTGTTTTCCTACAGTCTTCGCGATCTGTCAGTCCGCCATAGAGGAATTTTTTGTTTTTTTTTCGTATCTCCCGTTCAACGCTAGACCCGCTTGCGTTGCCCAATTCTGGACTGTATTGAGAGATTTAATGGTAGGCCAGGGACTTTTCAATCGAAGTAATTTTATTGAGCAAGAATAACAGGAATATTATTCTTTAGATTCCATAAGAAAAATGTCCCAAAAAAATAAAAGCAAGAATCTTATAAAAAAACTCTCGTACGCATGAAGAAGGAGTGGTCGGTTAACTCACATAGGTTGAGCTACAAAGAGGCGCTGTAGCTTTTATCTTATACTTTTGTACACAGTTCTTCAGCACCTCCAATTTATAGCACATTTAAATTCCACAAAAGAATTTCAAAATCTCTTTAACCCACTTTTATTAGTAAACACATATATTTCTAACGCTTTCGCACGATATTTCTGTGTCTGAGATTAGATAGCATATGTAATCTGAGACACATAAATCTCGTGAATATTTACCGTTTATGACTCACATTAAGCAATTCTCGGAAAGTTAAGCTGCAATTGTCATGCTTTAATTTTTTATGATCCCACCCAACGCAACTTCCCACATACCCCCTCATACCATCTCAAATACTCAACTAAAGTTTTAATTGAAAAAAGCGCTTACTTTTCAACTCCGCCGCCAACCGCCGGTATGCTTTGCTCCCATATATCACAGCATCTGCAGCCAGCTATGCTAACGCTTAAAAATACAAGTGTAATCTCAATGAATCGCCAACATTTCTAAGCTCTAACTGTCGGCGTTGCACACAGAAGCGACATGCAGCAGGCAGGCAGGCGGACAGACAGCTGGACGGACATACATGCATGCCAGATAGACAAGTGTAGCTAAACAGCTTTCCAACTATAATGACAGCATACCTATATACATACATATATACATATGTGTAATTATTATGCAGCGCAGTAATCGCCATAAATCTGGCTCAGCGCACGAGCACACACACACACACACACACATGAAAATTTATATGAACGCAAGCTTTTAAACCAAAATTCTATGAAAATCAGGTGTATGTGTGTGTTCTTTTCATATACCGGCATTTATACCACCGCTCTACAGCCGCGCGCGTAAGAAATTGTGCATGAATTAGTTCCGCAATCTTTTAAACCGACGCGCCGTTTATAGAAATCTCTAAATTACTTTGCTTGCTCCCGTATTTTTCACATATTAATTATTAGATGGATTCTTCAACGACACGGCAGCGGTTGCGCTGACAGGAGAATGCTGTAAATGACAAAAAATTTGCATATGTCCATGCGGCGACATGAGCATGACAAAAAAAAAAAAATGGAAACCATGAAACAGGTACCTCGGTAGTGGCTTGCAGCGGTCTGTGCGCTGAGGTCGCTGCGTTCAACCGCATAAACTTGCTGGGTCGTGGTTGCCGACAGCTGCCGCCAGGCAAAGCTGGTCTTCGGGCTGACTGGCTGTTGAGTCCAACGGTCTAACTGCGCGCCATGTTTGACTGTGTGGCAGTCAGTTCCACGGCGGTTCATAAATAATCACGGTTACGAGCGTTAATAGTATTCACTTTGATGTCTCTTTTTGTCGATGCGGTCCACCGTTCGCCATTCTTTTAGTATTTGCAGCAATTTTTCTACTGCCACGCCGTGTTGCGTGCGCATTCCTAGCTTGTGTTGCATAAATTTGCATGCCACATAGCACAGAGCGCGTCTCTATGCCATTTCCTGTGCCGTTGCCTGCTGTGCCGTTGCCTGCTGTGCGTCAGCACTACCTGCACTCTACCACATTTGCAACTTGTAACCTGCGCTGTCACCAAGTGCTTTTTCTGTGCTCTGTTCTCCACTTTCCTATTTCTTTATTTCTTCTTTCCCCCCTCCCACACACACGCAACTTTGGTGTGCTGTCATTTAACCAGCAACTAGCATGTGACTGCCTTGACTTGTCGCATGTTGCATGTAGGTAGCTTGCATGTATGTATTCACATAAATGCTGCGTGTGGCATGTGTCCATGTCGACTTGTAGCACGACACTGGCGCTTCTCCATCAGCATCACGAAGACATTTCGACTGTCACACTAATATACCTTACATGCTTTCACACACACACATACATACATCTGTATATATAAAAATTTATGTTTATATCAACTCGACACAGGATAGCTACGCCGCCATTGGCCCCTGGCAACACAAGCAATAAATTTGCATAAACCAGAACTCGAGCTCGTTCATTTTGCTATTTTGCGTGTTGTTTCGCCAGTGCCACCTGGCGCTTTTTGCCCACGAAATTTTACCAGCCACCAGGAATGTCAATAACTTGCTCGGTTTTGTAATTTATTTTCGTAATTACATTTATCGTAGTAATGTTGCAGTGCGCAGTGTTGCAAGTATCTATTATCTACTCATATTTTGCCATTTCGTTGGTAAGTGGTATATTTATGACCCGAGTCTATGCTGGTTTGGGTACACAGTTTGGGTCTACTAATGCTTGAGGCATACTCAGTAATCGCTCTAACCCAACCGCCTATAATTGGTCTTTGATAACGTGCTCCTGAGAGATTACTTAGCGATAAAGCATTAATGAGATCACAAGCTGAAGAATCAGTATGAAGTATAAAGGGATAAGGACTCCCAATACACGAGTATATGTATATGTATTAGCTCTCGAGAATCTGAAAACCATGGCTGATAACGCGACTATGCCTTTTCACTGTCTGTCTCTTTCTCTCTCCATCTCTGTTTTTCTTCTCTCTATCTTTAACTTCCTTTCTCTCCAAAAATCATAGCTGTTAGTAAGACTGAGAGAAAGAAAAAGCAACTTGTGACCTGGACTTGGATTTGGACTGTTGAACTATTAAGCACCCGGTAGCCAGTTGATCGTAAGAGTGTACTTTTTTGGATGTCATAATATCGGGAATACTTTTTTATGGAAATATGTGATCAAGGATATTAAAATCATGGCTAATATCGCATCTTCTTTGTTCTCTAACAATTAGTAAAAATGAGACAAAGGAAAATCAACTGTGTGACCTGAGCGTGGCTGTGGTGAGTGCCTGATAGGCAGCTGTTCGGAAGTGTGTACTTTTCCGAATGTCAGAATATCGGGGCATACTTTTTTATAGATATATAGATTCTGATATCGCGCCTTTGCACTTTTTCTCTCCCTCTCGCTTCAAAAATCATAACATTTAGTAATTCAAAGGGAAGGACAAATCAGCTGAGTGACATAAACTTGGCTCTGGTGAGTATATGATAGTCAGCTGCTCGCAATTGTCTACTTTTTTAGATCTCCAAATATACGGGAATACTTTTTTCCGGAAATATATAATCGAGGTTCTCAAAACCGTGACTGATATCGCGCGTTTGCTCTTCTATTTCTTACTCTGCCTCACACTCTTCTCAAAAACTCAGAACAATTAGTAAGACTGAGAGAAAGTCAAATCAGCTGTTTGTGTCGAGCTTGGCTGTGGTGAGTAAATATTAGTCAGCTGATCGTAGGTGTGTATTTTTTAGATTAAAAATATTAGGGAATCCAGTTTTGACTGAAATTTATTCCAAAAATTCATTTAGCGTCGAAATCTCTCATTGAAATTTGTTTTTAAATTAACTTTAAATTTAACTCAAATTTTTCTGCAGAGAAATACCGAGTGCTTCAAAGGATATCGCTTGACTATATTTCGTAAAACCCGCCCTACAATTATTGTAAAAGCCGAAGGACACCATTTCGGTACTAACCAGCTCAAAATGCAAACAATGGTGATAATATCATTTTGCTCCCAAATAAATTGTACTTAACATCCAACATATGTACCTCGGCAGATTTATGCGCACATCGTGTTTATAATTCAAGCATAACCGAAAGGTGTGAGTTCAAGGGGCGAAATCGGTTGCATATACAATTACCGCGCACACGCATTACTAATACCAAATAATGATGGGTGAATGTGAGGCCATTAAATGCCAAATGGACGCCACCTACTGGAGAGCATATCAAAGCAACAAAGAAAATATAAAGAACAACAATAACAACGCTTGCTAATGAAGTATGCGAGTATGCGCAGCTATTGATATATCACCAGCTATAAAAATCTATTTCCGCAGGAGTAAAACACGTTGTTGCATGCAACAAATCCTTAACAGCAAATGATCTAACTATCATATATACATATGAACATACATTTGTAGATAGATTTGTATTGACTGACGTAATAAATAGGCAAGTCAATGAAGCGGATCACATTGTATTGAGAAATTACACGCAATCACCTAACTCACAGGATGCGAGCGCTCAGAAATGTATACAAACGGCTGTGCATATGTATGAGTGTATGTGGATAGGGATATCAAAGCAATCTAAGCTGTATTGTGCGTGGAGCAAATGGAAAATCTGCAATTCACATGCAGCAAAGTATTAGGAAAAAGTAGCGTTGAGAGGTTAGGTTAGAGTGTGAGTGAATGTGTATTGGTACAGCCAAAGGTGCCGCGCCGACTCGATGAAACAATAAAAAGCACTTCAAATCTGTAACAACACAATGACAATGAGCGCAACGGATGCTAGTGCGGACTGGCAAGAAAAAAATGTAAAAAAATAAAAATAAAAAAGTAAATGAAGAGGCAGTAGAAGGTGAAACAATGAAAGGAAAACGTTTGTACATTTGAATACCAGGAAAAGGCGTTACCGGCATTGCCGGCGAACAAACAAGGAAAATAAGAAGAGAAGAAACAAAAAATAAATAAAAAAAACAACACAGCAAAAAACTTCGGTTAACTTCGGTTACAAAGAAACTGAAATACCCTTCACAGTTGCAAGTTTTCTACAAGAACTTAATTTTTATCGTTCAGTTTGTATGGCAGCTATATGCTATAGTGAACCGATTTGAACAATTTCTAGGGAGGATATATCGTTAGTTTGGGTAGTATTTTGTGCCAAATTTCGTGCAGATATCTTGTAAAATAAAAAAGTTTTCCATACAAAGACATGATTTTGAATGTTCAGTTTGAATGGCAGCTATATTATATAGTGTCCCGATCTGAATCATTTCTTTGGAGATAGTATAGTTGCTTTGAAAAGTAATTCATGCCAAATTTCATGAAGATATCTTGTAAATTGAAAAAGTTTTTCATACAAGGACTTGATTTTGATCGGTCGGTTTGTATGGCAGCTATATGCTATTGTTATCCGATCTAAATAATTTTTTCGGAGATAATACTGTTATTTTAGATAATAATGTAGACCTAATTTCGTGTAGATATCTTGTCAAATAAAAAACTTTTCCATACAAATACATGATTTTGAAGGGCCAGTTTGTATGGCAGCTATATGATATAGGAGTCGGATCATAAAAATTTCTTCTGATATTATAGCGTTGCTTTAGAAAATATGCCATGCCAAATTTAGTGAAGATATCTTATCAAATAAAAAGGTTTGTCATATAAGTACGAGTTTTTGATTGTTCAGTTTGTATGACAGCTATATGCTATAATCGTCCGATATCGACAGTTCTGACAAATAAGCAGCTTCTCGGTAAGTAAAGGAGGTGTGCAAAGTTTCAGATGGATATCTCATCTCTGAGGTACTAATACGCGTATATACAGTCAGAGGAACATGGCTTAATCGAATCAGCTATACTATACTATATACATATATTATATAGCATATATTTTATAGAGTCTCCGATATTCCTTCTGCGCGTTATAAACTTCATTTCAAACGTAAAACACTCTGTTTAGGGTATAAAAAAACAAATCACACGCATAGACTGAACAACTATGAACAGAAGGCACAGAGCTCGCTGCTTCAATAACAGCGCGCAAATTGTGGCAGGCAGCAGCAGCGCTGCTAATCAAACAATGCAAAATATGATAATGACAGCTTGTAGTGAGTGGGCGAACTGTATGCGAGCGCTTGAATTTAGTAAAACGCGCTAATTATGTGCCACACACGCCGCAGTATTGTTAACAACAATACAACAATTTGAGACTTGCATGCCACAAATGCGAAATACCTTTATGTGGGTGTGTAAGTGCGAGCCAGCTGCTAGGAAAATATGCAGTGTGACGAATAAGCTCAAATAGGTCTAAATTAAGGCATACATATCATAACAGGGTTGCATTGTATACGAAGCGCAACGAATGACACACACGTTGGGTCAAATGAGCGGCCAGCAGAGCACAGCATGATCCCCCAACTAGGCTGACATGTGAAGAGTAACACAAAAAAAATATATATATTTAGTATCCACACACTGCCGCTTAGCTGGGACAAACTGAAGTGGCGCAATATTTGGCTGCTCGTAATGCCATTATTACCGATAATTGCATTCGTTACGCGTCAGACGACATGACGAAACTATGAATGGTTGCATTACACATATAGAGCGCGGCAACAATGCGTGTTCGATTGGCTGTTTGTAATACGATTTTCCAGCGAAATCTAATCTGTGCGCTGTCAGCACATAAAATAACTTTATCGAGAGGAAAGCAAATAAAAAGCGAAAATGAAAATGAAGGCGAATCAGAATGCCCTTATTATACTAATTTCAATAAACTCTGTAGTAGTACGTATTGTATTTACGAGCTGCCCATTCAGCTATCAGCTACAGTAGTAGATAAGATTAAATATTTCTATTTTTTGTGTTTTTTTTTCGTTGGCTGGTGAGCACAAAATCAATAATCGCTGAATTGATAAATAAATGCTTGTTACGGAAATGCTGGGGCTAATAAATCAAATGCTATGTAAATATTGTATAAAAATGACAGCGTAAATAGTTACAAACATACAAGCTACACACATACAAATTGAAGCTGAATGTGTGTGAATTGGTTGATGAAGTGTAAATAATGCCACAAAATGTAGTAAGAATGGAATGAGCCAACGAGTGGGCTTACAGGAAGTGTGTATTTACATATGTTCTTCGAACTGTACTGCATTTCAAGTGCCTTGCCTCAATAGCGCAGGGATTTGTTTTCTGATTATCAAGGCATTTTATAGAGATTTGTGGTAATGCTTTGTATGCCAGATATTTAGTCAATTGGATTCAAAAACGTATGAGTGAATTACTACCATGGAATTAATGATTATTACTTATTTTTATTAGTTTATTGAAAATGGAAATAAATATTGATAAACTCAAATGAAATGATTATTTCCGGTTTGACTTAAACCGGAAGTCGAAAGACTCATACGAGTTATTGTTCAAAAATTCGAATGATCTGATTAGCATTAAGAAAGCTCAACAAAAATTCAGACAGAATCAATAAACACTTTCATAGTCTTACTGAAATATATCCAAGTAGCAGAGGACTTATTCAAGAACTGAAAGTCATAAGCCTTGTACGACCTATTGAACGAAAGGATCGAGTGATCTGAACAGCCTTAAGAAAGCTCAACAAAACTTCTGACAGAAACAATAAACACTTTCATATTTCTCGTACGAAACATATTAAAGCAAGAGAGGACTTCATCTAGATCAGATTAGGCTAACTTCATCAAAAATAGGAATGTCGTTTGTAGTTTGTCCTTGATGTAATCATTGGAAATGCAAATGAGATGTGAGATGGTGGGGTAGAGTCGTACTCATGGCACGGAAGACATATATTATATTTAGTATGACGAGGTCTATTCTAGATAAGTAGAAGCTTAATCTACTACAATACGAGTATTCTTCTTATTTTTAATTGTCGTAGCAACAGCTTACGCGGCTATAGCTGAGTTGAAGAAAACAACAGATTAGAGTCATCGTCCTACTTTTCTTTGGGTGTTTTTTTTCGTGGTGGGTCTAAACACAGAAAACATTCCAGAAGCAATTTGAAGAATTTTGGAGACTGGAGTTGAGGCCCTATGTTCCACCTAGGAACTACGGGAAAATATATATATATATATATATACTTGACAGGATAAAAATCCGGGTCGCTTCCCGCTAAAGATACGATCGACATAGTGGCCCAAGAGAAACGGTAATTCGAGCAACCATAGATCGGTTTCGTACCACTAGAGTAACTAATGGATAATACACATCCTTAGAGATGCCGTACAAAGCGCTCAGAAGACGTTATTGCTGCTGTGGAGCAGAATATCGAAGAAGACCCGAATGAGTCCTTCCGCCTTCGCGCGCCACAATCCACTTTTTGGAAAAAATTGTGAAATGATCTTGGCTTACGAGCTTACAAAATCCAACTCGTACAAGAATTGAAACCATACGAATATCAAGCGGATCACACGTTCGATGAATGGGTTCAGAACGAGATAGCTACCGACCCTGACTTTCACAAGAAAATTTAGCTCAGGGATGAAGCTCACTTTTGGATGAATGGTACGTTAGTAAGGAAAATTGTCGCATTTGAAGTGAGGATAACCCACAAACCTTTGTTAAGACGCAGTTGCATCTTCAAAAAGTCCCTGTTTTGGTTTGCTCTATCTTATCTTTAACTCATATTTCTTCAAATATTAAACTGGTTATAAGGTTACAGTCAATGGGGAACGCAATAGAGCCATGTTTAATGAATTTTTCATGTTTGATACCTTGGAAAATATTGATGTGGACGACCTTTGGTTTCAACAAGACCCCAGACGGCCGCAATTAGGCCATTATGAAGTTCATTGTGCTCCTGAGTGTTAACAAAATTAAGCCTTACCCAACAACTCAGTGGATTTGGTAAAAAATCTGTTTTTTTTCCTCCCCAGTTACCCAATGTATCTTTAGTTGGAGTATTAGGAGCCGTCTTATACCCTGTCTTATTCGGCTAAATACTAGGATATTCGCAAAGATCATCTTCCAGCGTCTCATCATTTCTACGCGCTTGCTTTGCCAACCGTCGAATCCACTTTTTAAATTTTCAGAAGGCGGAATCTTAATGGTAGGTGCCATGTTGATTAGTCCGACAATATTACTAAGTTTATTTAGCCTAAAAGTTAAAGATTTTTAGTCTGTCCACACCATCCACTAACCCAAAATAACACTGTAATGTGCCGGAAATTGCTAGTGTTCCAAGGCCTGTGATGTTTCTACTGCTTCAAACAAGCCTTGAAGGAATGGCCTGAGAGCGGGATGAATGGTCTGAGGCAGCTTAGTAGAATTGTGTCCCCAGCTTCCGACCTCAGTTGCCTGTTCATTTCCTTTATCACTAGGTACCCAGTTGATATTACCTACTGAGAATCTAGTTATTCCCCGCTAACGCAGTGAGATTTACAAGATATTGGTTTTACGGGTAGTCTCAATTGTCGCTTGGCTGTTCACAAGAAAGTTTATGGTTGATTGCCAGTTATCAGTCGATTCGAGTCTTTCAAATCATCGAAAATTGGTCTCTACGGATGAACCACCTGAGACGTAGCCGCGGCCAACATTTGAAAGAGATAATCTTCCAGAAATTAATATCAAATGAATGATATTTCGAATAATAATAAACTATTCTATGTATACTGAATTGGAAGTTTCTACGTTTGTTCCTTTAAAAAAAAGTAGGGAACCTCGAAATTTATCACCCTTGAGTTCTGCATAAAAAGCCTGAAATAAACCTATTAAGCTATCTTCGATTCGCCAAACCTTAACCTCCAGAAAAGCGAGCAAACTGGTTATACTATAT